>SNQJ01S0005869.1:222865-246299 GCA_010110895.2 Picea sitchensis | reverse complement strand
CTATCGACTGAACATCAGAGCAGGTCATCGGGAGAGCGATGATGAGAAGGTCGCCAGATATCTGAATGGCTTGAGATACGACATTCAATATGAATTAAGCATGACAACTATTAGAACGGTTGAGGATGCTTACCAGATGGCTCTGAAAGCTGAGGAGAAGCTGAGCCGTAAGCAAGGTGAGCGAGGGCGAGGCAGAAGTCAACCCAGAGGCAAGGCAGTTTCCCAAGAGAAATTTCAGAAGCTCAAGGAGGAATGGAAGAATCCTCAGGGTAAGATTGAGAGAGGTGGAACCTCACAACGAGGACAGCAATATGTTGAGCTGAGGAGACAACATACAGAGAAGGGTGGCGGATATGCTGACGCGAACACTTTTCCTCGTACCAGAAGTAGGGGAAGAGGTAGAGGAGGAATCATCCCATGTTTTACATGTGTAAAGGATGGACATAAAGCCGTTGATTGTCCAGATAGGAAAATGGATAGAGGAGAAGCTCACATCGTTGAGGCATGGAGGCGTGATGTTGAGAATGAAGACACCGAAGAAGGAAGGTCGCTGACGGTGCATAAGGTTCTCTTAACGCCCGAGAAAGAGGTGGAGGACACAGCTCAGAGAAGACGACTGTTCAGGACTACATGCAAAACCAAGGGTTGGAAATGCAAGGTCATTGTGGACAGTGGAAGCATCGATAATCTTGTTTCGATCGAGATGGTAGAGAGGCTGGAGTTGGAGACGACTGATCACCCGAGTCCATACAAGGTTTCATGGCTGCAGAAGGGACATCAGGTGAGTGTCACTAAACAATGTTTAGTTGATTTCAAAATGGGTGAATATAAGGATAAAGTCCTATGTGATGTCATCCCCATGGATGTCTGTCATGTATTGTTGGGTAGACCATGGCAATATGACCAAAATGTGGTTCATGACGGGAGAATGAACACATATACTTTGGAGAAGGATGGGAGGACACACAGATTGCTTCCGAAAAAGTATGAGGAGGTGAAGCCAGAAGTANGTGGGAAAGAACTTCTCACAGAGATGGAGAAGAAGGAAGATCCACAATTCTTTGTGGTCAGGAAACCGAGAATTCTCCTGACTAGCACAAGAGTGGATGACTTACCGAATGAGATTCAGGAACTGCTGGGAGAGTTCGCTGATATCATCGTGAACGAACTACTTCGTTCGTTTCCACCGATGAGGAGTGTGAGTCATCACATCGATCTCATACCCGGAGCTAGTTTACCGAATAAGGTTGCATACAGGTTGACACCACAGGAGAATGAAGAGGTCAAAAGGCAAGTGTAGGATTTGTTGGACAAAGGATTGGTCAGGGAAAGCTTGAGTCCATGTGTTGTTCCGACAGTGCTTAGTCCAAAGAAAGATGGAGGCTGGAGGATGTGCACTGACTCTAGAGCGATTAGTAAAATCACCATCAGGTACAGATTTCCACTGCCGAGAATGGATGATCTGATGGATTGCCTGAGTGGGGCAAATTCTTTTTCGAAAATTGATCTGAAAAGCGGATATCACCAGATTCGCATGAGGGAAGGTGATGAATGGAAGACAACATTCAAGACAAACGAAGGTTTGTACGAATGGTTGGTCATGTTGTTTGGTTTGACAAATGCGCCGAGCACATTCATGAGGCTGATGAATGAAGTCCTAAAGGAATTCATCGGAAAGTTTTTAGTCGTATATCTGGATGATATATTGATCTACAGTAAGACGAAGGCTAAACATTTGAAACATTTGGCCATTGTGATGAGGAAGCTACAACAAGAGAAGTTGTTGATCAATATGAAGAAGTCTTCATTTATGCAGACAGAGTTCATTTACTTGGGTTTTGTTATCTCAGCGAATGAGTTAAAGATGGATCCAGAAAAATGGAAGTGATCAAAAACTGCCCATCACCGAGAAATGTTTTCGAGGTGAGGAGTTTCCATGGACTGGCTAGTTTCTACAGAAAATTCATTAGGAACTTCAGTGGAATTAGCGCAGCGATGATGGACACAGTGAAGAAGTGACACAAGTATTTTCATTGGACAACAGAGGCTGAGAAAAGCTTCAATCTGTTGAAGCGTAAGATCACAGAGAAACCAATTCTGGAGTTGCCTGATTTTCAAAAGACATTTCAAGTGAAATGTGACGCAAGTGGATATGCCATAGGAGCAGTCTTGAGTCAGGAGGATAGACCAGTCGCATATTTCAGTGAGAAGCTTGATGAAGCAAAGATGATGTACTCAACGTATGATAAGGAATTTTATGCTATCATACAGGCACTGAAGAAGTGGAGGCATTACTTGATACCCAAGGAATTTGTTCTGTACAGTGATAATCATGCGTTGCAGTTTGTGAGTCAAGAAGAGAAGTTGAATCAAAAACACACAAAATGGGTAGAGTATATGCATAATTTCATGTTTGTAATTAAACACATTTCAGGGACTGCTAACAAAGTGGCTGATGCTTTGAGCAGGAAGTGTTTATTGTTGCAGGAGTTTCGAGTCAAAACATTGGGTTTTGAAAATCTTAAATACATGTATGCAGGTGATGCAGATTTTGCAGAGGCATACAAGGCAGCTGAGAATCCAGTTCTCAGAGATAGAAGCTCGTGGATAGATTATATGATCCAGGAGGGATTGTTGTTCAGAGGCAATCAACTGTGTATTCTGAATTGCTCCATGAGGGAGAACTTGCTAAAGGAGAAGCACAGTGGTGGATTGGTCGGACACTTTGGCCATGACAAAACGTTCGCGAAGCTGAGTGAATCATATTTTTGTCCAGGCATGCGAGTAGAGGTCAAGCGATTTGTTGACAGGTGTCGGATTTGTTAGCATTCAATGGGGCGAAAGCAGAATGCAGGGTTTTATCATCCATTGCCCATACCAGAGAGACCATGGGAGGCGATCAACATGGATTTTGTATTGGGTTTGCCAAGGACGCAGAGAGGTGTTGATTCCATCTTTGTGGTGGTTGATAGGTTTTCAAAAATGGCACACTTCATTCCATGCCAGAAGACCAGCGATGCGACACACATCGCAAATTTATTTTTCAAGGAGGTTATTCGACTTCATGGATTGCCTAGAAGCATAGTATCAGACAGGGATACCAAATTCATAGGTCATTTTTGGAGGATGCTATGGAAGAAGCGAGGGACAAACTTAGCATTTAGTTCAGCTTACCATCCGTAGAAAGACGGACAGACGAAAGTCATCAACAAAAGTCTGGGAGACTTGCTGAGAAGCTTGGTGACAGAGCACCATAGCAGCTGGGACAACATATTACCACAGGCGGAGTTCGCATACAACGATTCAGTGAATCGATGTACAGGCAAAAGTCCATTTCATATTATGTATGGGGCACAACCGAGAGGAGTTTCTGAACTCAGGGAGTCAGAACAGACTGCGACTAGCAGCGCTAGTGCAGAAGATTTTGCTGAGGCAATGAAAGAACTTCACATCCAGGTGAAGCAGCGACTGATGGATTCAAATCAGGAGTACAAACGTAGAGCAGATCAACATCGGAGACAACTTCGGTTTGAAGTTGGGGATCTTGTTCTAGCACACTTGAGAAAAGAAACGTTCCCGAGGGGAACATACAACAAGATGAAAATGAAGAAAATCGGGCCATGCAAGGTCTTGAGAAAATTTAGAGAGAATGCTTATGAGATTGAGTTGCCAGATGGCATCGAGATATCTCCGATATTTAATGTTTCAGATTTATACCCATATAAGGCTGGAGAAGCAAAGAATGGAACTGAGGAACCAGTGATCCAGTGGCAGAAGCAATTATCAGTTGCAGAGAAACTGCAGATGGAGTGCATACTGGACAAGCGAGTGGGTAAGAAGACCAGGCGAAAGCAGTATTTCGAGTATCTGGTCAAGTGGAAGAATCACCCAGTGGAGGATGCCAGCTGGGAGACAGAAGCAGAGATACAAAAGCATGGACATACTGTGCAGGAGCTCATGGACAAGAGCCCATGAAAATTTTCAAAGTCGAGGAGTATGATGCAGGAGCATCACCAACTCATCAAGCGAGCCAACATGGAGCGGAAGACAGCTGGACAACGCCAGCACCAAATTTTGAAAGCACCTTGATCTTGTTGCACAAACATTAATGTGAAGAAATTTAATGAGGCGCATTTTGTAGAATGTAATGGACCTTGAGCGGATAGCTCTCGTCCTTAGGTAGATGAGGCATTTAAGACAGTTAGTGTAAGTAGATAAAGGTTTTAATTCTAGATTTGATAGTTTAAAGTTAGAGAGGGAAAACGGATATAGACACCCTCATTGTATCATTGTAACAGTAGCCAGCATTGAGAGAGAAGAGCAGAGCAGAGAATATTGTGAAGAACACCCATGTACAGGCATTTGAGTTAATAGAAGGAAGTTCTGATTCAAATTCATGGTTGGTGTTGTTTCTCTGTGTATATGGTTTATGTGCTCATGAATGTTTTATTTCTGTTATGTATTTGCTTGATATATGTTGTGCATGTGATTTCATGTTTTGAAACTGAAGTCTGAGAAAGGATTGAATGAGTTTCAATTGTTTCTCTATCTGAGCGAGGAGATTCTTGCAAAGAGTGCAGTCGAATTCATCCGCATAGAGTGCATTGATGAAGGCTCAGTAGTCTAACTCTTGTTCTCATTCACCCAGAAGTTGATTGGGATTATTGAAGCCGTGCGAGGAGTGCGCAGGCTGAAGAAGGAGTCTCAGTTGTCAATCTGAGAAAAGGGGGTTGAGGACTGCTGTTGCAGAAAGTGCGCAGAGTCGAGGGGATTCAACACTTGAGAAATTGTTGAACGTTGAGTGCGAGGAGTGTGCACGAATCCATCTGAAGGAGTCAGAGTGGAAAATCTCAGGAGGGTTAACACTTATTGATACCGTGAAGGAGAGCACGGAAATCTGTGTAGAAGGAAGGACCGAGCAGAGTTTGCAGGCGCAGGCTTGGAGAGCAAGCCTTGAGTAGAAATACTTAGCCATTTCAGAGAAACCATCAGAAGGAGAAATAGACGGTCAGGATTCGCAGACGAAAGCCGCGAAGTCCCGTCGACCATTAGATCTCAGGAAAGTTGCGCAAGACTTAAGCCTAGCGTGCAAAGAAGGAGCCAGGGAGTCATCGGGACTTAGCTCATTGGAGAATCGGGGTTTCTGTGGTCGAGAAACTCGCGTAGAAGGAAATCGCGATTAGCGATTTCCCGACGGGATCAGAACCGTTCGTTGTAGAGGACACGTGGCACGAGATCCTAGGGAGTCGAGGTTCAGCGTTTCGGGGTTCTCGCATGCAACATAACCATGACAGGAGAAATCGCGATTTCAGATTACCCGATAGAGTGGGCCAGGGAGATGGTGACGTGGAGGAAAGAGAGCTCTCACATGCATCGGGAATCAAAACTTGGGGAGGGCTTTGAAATTTTACAACAAAAATCCCGAATTCCCGATAGGCGATTTCCCGATCGCTACAGGTGTGTGGGGTCCAGGCGTTAGTACAGAGGACAGGTGTCATCGAAGATCAGGAATCGGGGATTCACGAGGTAAGTGACTTACGACATTGTAAGTTCCGATTTCCCGATGGGGAAATTCCCGATAAGATCAAAGGGCAGCGTGAAGTGAATACTCATCGGGTTTCAGAGATTTGTGAGACCGAATCTGTGTGCGCAGGACTCGCGATCAAGTGAGTTCTGAATTCCCGATAAAGTAAAAGGAGATTGTGGGAGAACATCCTGTGGGTGCAGAAAAGTCCCAATAAGGGATTTGAGGAGAAATTTAGCTCTTCGGGCCGAGGGAAAAAGAAGGTCCTGGTGGGAGCGGGCGTGCCCTGGGTGGTGGTTTGCGTCAGAAGATAATGAAGACGTGGCCAACTTTGTCAAAAGACTGAACAAGGCAACCGACGGTAGGTATAGAGGTAAGATTTCTTTAATTTGTTTTAGTTGTGATGGTATTGATCATTTTTCTAACAAATATCCTTATAAGAAAAAGAGAAATGATGAAGGTTACTCAAAAGGAAAACAAACATATAAAGACAAACAAACCATAAATAAATTTTTCAAGAAAATGTTATGCACCAAAGAAGACATCTGATCATCAGATCAAGATGAAGTCAATGACAGTGAGACAAAAAGATTTATATTCATGGTAGTAGAAGACTCTGATAAAGAAAACTATGAAGAAGAATATGAAGAAGCTGAAGAAGAATATGAAGAAGTCGAAGAAGAAATTGAAGAGGCGGAAGTTGACCACCGAGAAGACTTAATGTGTGCCATAGAAGTTATCAGAAGAGAAAAGAAGAAAAACAAGAAACTACAAGCAGAACTAGACAAAAAAGAATACACTCAATAACTATAACAAATCATCACAAATTTGAAGGTTCAAATAGAAGAAGATAAAAGAATTGAAGAAGCACTTAAAGAACAACTAGAATAAAAAGACAAGACCATTGGAAATTTGGAAGCAGAGATTGTCACATTAAGAAAGGATCCTCAAAAGAAAAATATGCAGCACAACTCAAAAGTTTTGGATGACATTATCAGTATTCAAAAATATCATGATGACAAGTATGAACTTGGATACAATTAGACATAAAAACGATCAAGCTCCAAAACAAAAGATCAAGAAACACATCCAAAAAGATTTGTAGAAACAATCAAGGGGGATCCAAAGATCTACAAGGAATATTACAGGGACACCCCTCCACCGAGAAGGTTCAAATTTTAGAATCAACAACTGACAGATAGGCCTCAGGAATAAGAAAAATTCATAAGAGTACCTCCTTTCAGAATATCTTCAACTCCAAGGTATCAAACTATCTTTTTGATTTATTTTACGCATGTAATAATTTTTAACATAAAGTCGTGAATTGCAGAGATAACAACAGGAACAAAAACAACTTTGAAAGTCATACACAAAGGGGTTATCCAAGAAGGCCTAGTGAAACACAAAGAAGAAGTTACAATATGTTTGAATCTTTGAGAACTGAAGTGGAATGTTACAAATGTAACAATTTTGGACACATGGCCAAATATTGCAGAATGACAGTCCCTCCTAAAGAACCACAACAAAATAACAACAGTCACAAACAAGAACCTCAGAAAAGGACATGGATAAAAAAGAAGGATCAATATAGCAATGAAGAATGCACACTCGCTCTACAAGCTAAGCTGAAGAAACGTGGCTGGTATGTTGATAGTGGGTGTTCAAAACACATGAAAGGTGATAGATATAGGTTTCTTCCATTACGAAAGGAAAGAGATGGAACACTCTCCTTCAGAAATGATGATTCAACCAAAATCATTGGAAAAGGAACAATCAGAATTGGGAACAAGAATACAAAGGCAGAAAATGTTCTACTAGTAGAAGATATGAAACATAATCTTCTAAGTGTGATTCAAATGTGTGACCAAGGTCATAAAGTTGCTTTCAATTCACAAAAGTGCGATATAAGAAAATAAGGTTATAGAAAATTGATTTCTACAACTGCGAGAACTTCAAGCAACATATATGTTTTAAGTGAAATTGGAAATGAAAAGTGTTGTCTAGGAAAGGAAGATGAAAGTTGGATATGGTACATAATAATGGGTCACATACATTTTGATAACCTTGTCAAATTCAACAAAAGAGAAGCAGTCAGAGAAATGCCCTATATCAAGAAACCAATCAACACTTTATGCAAGTATTGCTAATAAGGAAAGAAAACAAAGACCAGGTTTAAATCAAAGAAATATTCAATGAAAATACCACTTGAAATTGTGCATACTGATCTAGTTGGACCAACTACAACAAAGGGATTAAAAGGCGAGAAATACTTTATGTTATTATTTGATGATTATACAAGAATGACCGCAATTTTCTTTCTCAAGAATAAGTCAGAAGCTTTTGAAAACTTTAAGATTTACAAGGAAATGGTTGAAAATGAAATAGATTCAAAAATCAAATGCTTGAGATATGATAATGGAGGAGAGTTCACTTCAAAGGAATTTATGGACTACTACAACAGTCATGGAATAAAAAGGCAATTCTTTGTTGCTAGGACACCTCAATAGAATGGAGTTGTTGAAAGAAAGAACATGACAGTACAGGAAATGACTCGAACAATGATAATGGATTCAAAATTGGTAGATATTTTTTGGACACAGGTAGTGCATACAACAATTCACATTCAAAATAGAGTAATTCTCAGTAAAAACACTGACAAAAATCCTTATGAGATATGGAAATGAAGACCAAGAAATGTAAATCACTTCAGAGTTTTTGGAAGAAAATGCTACATCAAAAGAGAAGATGGAAGAATGGGAAAGTTTGACTCTCGTGTGGACAAAGGAGTACTTGTTGGTTATTCAAGTACAAGAAAAGCATACAATTGTTACAACCTGAGATTGAACAAAGTGGTGGAAATCATCAACGTAACAATTGATGAAACAAGGAGACAACAATTAAATGAAGAAGAAAATGAATCAATGGAACAACTTTACGAAGAAGAGACAAAAGATGAAAAATAAGGGCAAGACGAAGAAGATCCGATAGAAATAGAAGAGAAAGTGTACACAGTAACTCCAAAAACACCTAGCAGACAAGTACATAAGAATCATCTCTTAGATCAGATTATCAGAAACAAAAACGCTGGAGTTGAGACGAGAAGAAGAATCTGTTCACCAGAACAAACACACCTAGCACTCACATCTACGATTGAACCAACCTATTTTGAAGAGGCCATCAAGGATGAATTTTGGAACAAGGCCATGGATGAAGAATTGGATCAAATAGAGAAAACTGACACTTGGGAATTGGTTCCAAGACCAAAGGATAAGAATGTGATCGACAGAAAGTGGGTATACAAGAATAAATTCAATGAAGATGAAAATGTTACAAGGAAAAAATCCAAATTGGTATGTAAAGGATATGCAGAGGTTGAAGGAATCGAAATTGAAGAGACATTTTCCCCAGTTGCTAGAATGGAAGCAATCCAATTGCTTTTAGCTTATGCATGCTCCAAAAATATTAAAGTGCATCAGATGGACATAAAATAAGATTTTGTGAATGGGTAACTTGAAGAATAAGTCTACATTGAACAACCAGAAGGATTTCAGTTGTCAGAGAATGCAGATTATGTGTGCAAATTAAAGAAGGCCTTGTATGGTCTAAAATAGGCTCATAGAGCATGGTACTCTAGACTGGATAAATGTCTACAACAGGTAGGGTTCAGAAAAGGAAGTGCAGACAACAACCTATACATCAAGGTAAGTCAAGATAGTATTTTATTCATTTAAGTTTATGTTGATGATATTATTTTTGGTAGTGATGATGACAGGTTAAGCCAGAAATTTGCAAAGGATATGCAGAAAGAATTTGAAATTTCATTACTTGAAGAACTATCCTTATTTTTAAGACTTCAGATACATCAAAGAAACCAAGGAATTTTTATTTCTCAAACAAAGTATATCAGAGAAATGTTAAAGAGGTTCAAAATCGAATATTGCAAACCAATTATCACTCCCATGCAAACCAGTTGCAAGTTAAGCAAATATGATGATTCAAAGTCTACAGATCAAAGGCAATACATGTCAATGATTGGTATCCTACTATATGTGACAACATCCATACCAGATGTAATGCAGGCAATTGGACAGGTGGCACAATTTCAAGCAGCACCAAAGGAATCACATGTGTTAGTAGTGAAGAGGATTTTCATATATGTCAAAGGAACAAAAGAGTTTGGATTATGGTATCCAAAAGGAAAGGATCTATCTCTTATTGCCTACATAGATGCAGATTGGGCAGGTTGTATTGATGATCGACGAAGCACCAGTGGAACAAAGTTCTACTTGGGTGAGTGTTTAGTATCATGGCTAAGCAAGAAACAATCATGAACATCTCTATCTATAGCTGAGGTAGAGTATATTGCAGCAGCAACATTTTGTATACAGGTTCTTTGTATGAAACAAACTCTAACATATATGCAGGTTGATTATGATGAGCCCATTCCATTCTGTTGTGATAATACAAGCGCCATCAATATATCAAAGAACCCGGTGACGCAATCCAAGTCGAAGCACATTTCAATCAAGTATCACTTTCTACGAAAACAGGTTGCAGAAAACAACATCGGAGTTGCGTATGTGGGCACAAAATAACAAGTGGCAGACATATTTACAAAACCACTTCCACGGGAAGCCTTTGAGTATCTTCTAGAGAAACTCGGAGTTATTTATACTCCAAAATGAATTCTTTTGAATGCTTATATTATATGTCTTAAATGTACACGAGGAAACACCATAAAGACGACAATTCAGTTAGGGGGAGCGACCTTGGATGGAAAGATATCTTTTCCATTGATGACAAAAGTGGAGAGATTTATCAGATGAAGAGGATAGATGCATGATTCCAGGGGAAGCAATGGTCATAGATATGTCAAGGACAGAGGCATGATTCTAGGGGAAGCATGAGTGATATGACTTCAGTATTGCATGAAATGATTTTAGTATTGCATCAGAGTATTGCCATCAATTCCAAAGGGGGAGATTGTTGATTAAGGTTGGTTTTCATTGAATTCAACCCTTGAAGAAATTCCAATAGTGAATTTTGGTAGCACAAAGGTTTGGGTAATGGACCTAAGGTTGTTTCATGTATAATGGTATGAGTTTTGATATATTTGCAGGTAATACTATTCTATATGTATAGTACATGTCATTCCATTTCTAGTGGTATGTGGAACGTCACATGAATCCTCACGGTTTGAGAGTTATGGCCTTACGATGTTGGAGGACCCTCATATGTAAGCTTGACGCCCCAAAAGGTCAAAGAAGTCAAAGAGCTTGCAAAGAAGAAATTATTATTTAAATAGTAAAGAGAAGTGACAAAGTCAAGGAGGATTATTTAAATAATAAACTGAAGTGACAAAATCAAAGAAGATTATAATGTGAGGTGACAAAGTCAAGGAGGAATATTTAAATGATAAAGAAATGGAGAACTTTCTAATTATGGAAAGTGGTTAACGCTAAAAATGAGGACAATAGGTTAAGTGACCTAGAAATGGGTTAAGTGACCTATAAATAGGTTAAGTAACCTAAAAATAAGTTGAATGACCTAGAAATGGGTTAAGTGACCTATAAATAGGTTAAGTGACCTAGAAGTGGGTTAAGTGACCTAGAAGATGCTTTTAAGGAACCTACTTGGAGAGTATAAATAAGAGACAAGGCTCTCTCATTTCATATCACACTTGAGAATATTGAATATCTATAGGTGACTGAGGTAACCAAAGGATATCTAATCCGAATTTTAGATTGAAGGTGAGGAAAATAAGGTAGGAATTCAAGGGAGGATAAATTCTTTTGATGATGATTTCTAAGGTATGTTATTTACAGGTCATCTCACTATTGTCGCAATAATTTTTTTTCTAAAATAATTCAGATCATGAAATTGATAGGCCATTGATGAAACATATCAAATTATATGTGGTAAACAATTAAGATTGTGGGTCGTTGTATTTTTGGAGTTACACTCCTTGGAAAGTAGGGATTGTGGCTAGTCCTGAAACTAGTCTAAAACAAGTGTTTCAAGTAAAAACATCATAACTTCTTCATAACAGATCCAAATTTAGTAATACCAAACGTGTTGGTTAGAGTATAGTCTTTAGTATTCTTTGTAACATTTTCAGATCCATTCAAAAAATATTCCATGTGTGGTACGCTCTACAAGATCTCTCTCTAGAATAAGATGGAATTTAGCAAGGTATGTCATTTTTTCTATAACTCCTTTTCTGGGAGGTTCCAAGTAGTTCCACCTGCAGGAATTACATAAAAAAACTGAAAAACATTGTATACTATTTTCAGATCTTTATTCGTTAGAGGTACATAGTTATGATTATTTCAAGTTAGGGTTGTTAACTAATCCCAAACTAGTCATGTGAGACTAAAGAAAAGGTTGATGAAAATGCTAGTCTCTTGTTGTTAAAGTTAAGGAAGGTTTGCATATATGTGATCATATACACCAGGTCTATTAGAGATTTATAGATCATATTTTGATAATGAAATTGATGAGGGATTTTAGTTAAGGTACATGTTGGGTACATGGTTGAGACAAGTAGTTGATTAGTTGGCACATACATGAGGTGTATAGTTGATGATGTTGGTATATTTTTATGAGTCATAGTTGATGAGTAGTTGACACATGATTGAAACATACTTGGTACATGGTTGGATGCACTTTGTTATGGTTATTGATTACAGGTTGTTTTGGTATAGGTTGGTGCATGGTTGATGCACTTGTTTCTGGTACAGGTTGAGGTACAAGTTCATGCATGGTTCAGGTATATTGGTATAGTTTTACAACGGTATATCTCATAGGGATAGTGTGATAGTGGTTCCATCATTCTACTTCTACTTGAGGGCAGTTGGATGGGGCAAGGATAGGTGGTTGTAGCCACCTTCCGGTTGTAGCCGGAGAACATAGGGGGTTGTAGCCTCCTTCTATTGTGGGATAAATCGGTAAATGCGTACATAAACTAATCTCCTTAGATCCACCTACATCTAGAACAAAAAAAGATAGAACATGGCACTTTCCCTAGGCTCTAATCATCGAATTTACTACCAAACAAAAGACGAGAGACATACCTTTAAGTGTCGCTTCCCTATTTCTTTGTTTTTCATGTTTCACTACAGTGCTCTTGTGATACTGATCCTGCAATGAGACACAAACCAACCAAAGTGAAAGAAACAATAGTATATTCAATGATAACCTATGCATGTGATCAAGGAGTCATGCAATAAAATGAGAATGATTTTATGGGAAAGAAGCATGTCATTGTATTTAAATAATGTGGAAGAAAGATACAACCAGATGCCTTGATGTTGTCAGGTTCCTTCCAACAGTTCCTTGCTTCCCACACACTTCTTTCTCCAAGGATTCTGAGACTGTAGATCTAACATCTATCTTGAAAAAGCAAATCTCAAAGCCATAACCAAGCTAGATTTCCCGAGCTCAATCCAAATACAAAAGCCAAGCTCCAAAACCAACTCAATCAAGCTAACCTTCTCCATGATATATCCTCTCCTTTTATAAGTTGAAGAGGATAAGGTGAGGAGGTTAGGATGATCCCACTAAATCATGAAAGAGAGTAAGATCCAAACCATTCAGAGGCCACCTCACCATAGAAGCTTCTCCTTCTAGAAGCATTGAGAAAATGCTCGTTTTTTCTGACGGAGGCCGTCGCACCCTACCTATAGTGCAACCTGCGAAAACTCTACAACCTAGCTATAGAGAAAGGTGCAGAAATCAGGCATTTCCGCACCCTGCATACATAGAAGCCTACGTAAATCCTCCAAAAAAGGGTTTCTTACAGAGGAAAATACAACTTCTTCTCTCAGGAAAAGTTCTTCTCCCTTCTTTCTTCAGGAATTCAAGCCACTGACCCCTCTGAAGGAAAAAAATAGGTCTACATCATTAACGGTCATAGTGGTGATGAAAATAATGTGTAACAAAGAGCCCCCCAAAGTATTAAGTTAGAATAGAGTGATAGCTGATATACTTTGTCGAGTGTGTGTAGGGAACAAGGAATAGTCGGTCAGAAACCTGCAAACAAACAAGGAAACACAGTATAATAATATATCATCACTGAGGTAGGCATTCCCATACTCAGAATACAAATGAATCAAAGCATAAATGATGACATGAGAAGATCCATGTCAAGTAAGACAGGTTATGGCCACCAAACATACACTGTGGATCCATGCCAATATGACTCAAATCTGAACATAGCCACCAAAAATACAATGTGGATCTATGTGTTAAAGACTCAAATTTGAACATAGCCACAAGAAATACAATGTGGATCTATGCAATAGTACAAACTGAATATACTCCGACACAACCTGAATCTATGACAAAACATTTAGGGTCTTCATCTCCACCACTCTATAGTACGAATCTAACCATGCGAATAAATATGTTGAAGTCGAACATGGTAGAAACCACTTGATTACCCGTCATTAATGAATACCATCAACAAGTGCGATGGAAATCACCATTAATTTCAATGACTCCCAAGGTACTCTAGTACAATCCAACAAATGTGAATTAATGAGCTGAAGTTGAACACCTGGTGGAATCTCCAATCAGGGGTCGATAATGAAAACCCACTGTTAAGAATGAGGAAACCTGCCATTGAGGCATGCAAGTTCCAAGGTACCAATTAGTTTCTGAGTCTAATTCCTGGATAAGAAGTTGAATTCAATAGGAAAATACTCATCACAGGAGGGCCTTAATGTATCCCCCATCAATGACATGAAACGGGTAACAAGATTTGAATTAGATAAGAGTAACCAGTAACTCAGGACTAACTCAGGGATGGCTGATGCAATAGAAGGCTTAAGGAATGCATAAATGGTCGACGCAATAGAAGACTTTCCAAGTTGAACTTCTCTTTGAACATATTGACGACACGACAATTGTCTTGGAAAAACTGACTCAACAATAGGGATCACAGACCAATTTGTAATATTATAGAGTATGATCAAGAGACAAGCAGATATTCCAACCTAGACATAAGGCGAGTGAAAGGGTGTCATTTTCAAAAGAGACTCTTCCATGGAATACAGGTTTATACACATTTCTTTCCCAATTTTTCCCCCACCATTTCTGGCGAGTACCTCTTTATTCTTACACAATCTTAAGGAGGATAACATATGTTTGTAATGTAAGCTCATCTTTCGGACGAGTCCCTCAGAGTATATTTAACGAACCCTAAGAAGGAGTGGTTTGGTCCCATACGGGCCTTTCGATGTTTGTTTTATGAGTCCAAATAAAGAAAACTCATGGGTTTTTCATGTTTAGAGAGTCTGAAAAACACTTAAAGAGAACTCTCTCAATTCATTTTTCGTAAATTATTCTGATGAGACCGAAAAAGAGATAAACTATTGCTCAACAAATGTTTTCTTCAAATACTTTAACAAGCGTGAAAAGAACAAGGTCGCTCGACAATATTTTCATGTTTAGAGAGTCTAAAAAGAGCTTAAAGGGAACTCCAGTGGGTTCCTTTTTCGTATAACCTTTACGAGTCCAAAAAAGTGATAAAGTATATTAAATTACATTCTCATTGATTTACGAGTATGAGAAAGAACAAAGACTAATCTCGATAACTTATTCTCATGTATTTATGATCATGAGAAAGAACAAAGACTAAGCTCGGGATTGTTTTCATTTTTACGCAAGCTTTAAAACAAAACAAAATTGTGCTTGGGATAGATTTTTTTTTTACATAAGCTTAAAAACTAAACAAAACTATGCTTGGACCTGGTTTCATTTTTACACAAGTTTGAACTAGAGGAAACTATGCTTGAGGTAAGTGGTTTCATTTTTACACAAGCTTGAACCATATAAAACTATGCTTGCGACTTCCCAACACATAACCCAGGGATGGTTGGTACTTAGCCCCCAGTTTAAGAAGCTAGCAGCTCAACTTCAGCATGAAGTCCAAAGGCTAAGGAAAATTCCCCCCAAGCTTTGTTTCATCCGACTGCAAAGGAGAATGAAATGAAGCTTTAAATACTATACGTAGGACTTGACCCAAACAAAGAGGGGGAAGTTGTTTCATTTTTTAATGAGCTTGAAACATGAGAAGAACTATGCTCATGACTCTAGGTATAATCCCCAGACCACTGTTTCATTTTTTAACGAACTTGACATAGAAACGAGAACTATTCTCATAACCTCTGTTTCATTTTTTAGCGAGGTTTCCATAGAGACGCAAAACTATCCTCGTAACTGGTTTCATTTTTTAACGAGCTTGAAATCAGAAAATCATGCTCAAAGACTCTCTTCATGATCATGGCTTCCAAGAGGTCAATGCTCCAGAAGGACACCATGTCAAGGGACAAATCTCGGTCATGTATTCCAAGAGATCTTCATTTGATGGAAGAGACACACTCTGGAAAGAACACATGTCGAGGGTCACGAGAGGGGTAAGGAGGCTAGGCTCCAATAGCCCTACCGAAGAGGTCACCATGTCAACCACCAGATTCAAGTCATTGTCATCGGCAATGGAATGCATGAGAGACAATGCCACATAATTTACCTGTGGTAGGGGCTATACCGTCTACATATAAGAACCATGTAGGGAGATCATTGAGGTCAAGTCAGGACCAAAAAATAAAAGTTGATCAATGGTCACCATTCTCCCATCGTGAGGGAAATATATCACACGAAAAAGAGTGGACACAATAGCTTTCATGGCATAGGCATAATCTTGCCCAAGGAGAACAGGGAAATCAAAGGGGTCTTGGACTACCATGACATCAATAAAGACAATTTTCCCTCCCAAAGTTATAGGAAAACGAGGAAGGGTCCCTAAAGCTTGACTAGTTCTTATGTTAAAAGCTAACAGATTTTGCGTAGCCGGGGCAAGATGAGGACAACCCAAAGCTTGCCAAGAAAATGAGGACAAAATACTAACGAACGCACCTTCATCTATCAACGTCTGAGGAACATCTCGACCACAAACTTGCACTGTAATCTAGAAAGGGATGTGAGAGGGAAGACGTGGTCCAGTTAGCACACTCCAATCAAAACGTATGGCCTCATTACTTGGAGGGGGTTCCACGGGAGAAGGAGGAATACCCCCCGGCACAGTAGAGTCTGTATCAACAAGAAAAACATGGGCAGTATCAGATTTATTCTCGAGAGGGAGAGTAGAATCGACTGATGATGGGATCAGATCAACCACTTTTGTTGTGGGATAAATCGGTAAATGCAAACATTAACTAATCTCCCTAGATCCACCTAGATCTAGAAAAAAAAAAGACAAAACATGGCACTTTCCCTAGGCTCTAATCATCGAATTTACTACCAAACAAAAGACGAGAGACATACATTTAAGTGTCGCTTATTTCTTTGTTGTTCATGTTTTGCTCCGGTGCTCTTGTGATATTGATCCTGCAGTGAGACACAAACCAACCAAAGTGAAAGAAACAATAGTATATTCAGTGATAACCTATGCATGTGATCAAGGAGTCATGCAATCAAATGAGAATGATTTTATGGGAAAGAAGCATGTCACCGTATTTAAATAATGTGGAAGAAAGATACAACCAAATACCTTGATGTTGTCAAGTTCCTTCCAACAGTTCCTTGCTTCCCACACACTTCTTGCTCCAAGGATTTTGAGACTATAGATCTGAAATCTATCTTGACAAAGAAAATCTCAAAGCCATAGCCAAGCTAGATTTGCAAAGATCAATCCAAATACAAATGCCAAGCTCCAAAACAAACTCAATCAAGCTAACTTTCTCCATGAGAGCTCCTCTCCTTTTATAAGTTGAAGAGGATAAGGTGAGGAGGTTAGGATGATCCCACTAAATCATGAAAGAGAGTAAGATCCAAACGATTCGGAGGCCACCTCACCATAGAAGCTTCTCCTTCTAGAAGCATCGAGAAAATGCTCATTTTTTCCCATGTACGGAGGCTGTCGCACCCTAGCTATAGTTCAGCCTATGGAAACTCTGCACCTTAGATATAGAGCAAGGTGTGGAAATTAGGCATTTCCACACCCTGCATATATAGCAGCCTACAAAAATCCTCCAAAATAGGGTTTTTTACAAAGGAAAATACAACTTCTCTCAGGAAAAGTTCTTCTCCCTTCTTTCTTCAAGAATTCAGGCCACTGACCCATCTGAAGGCAAAATATAGGTTTACATCATTAACGGTCATAGTGGTGATGGAAATAATGTGTAACACCTTTTGGTTGTAGCGAGAGAATAGGTAATTTGGAGATTCCCTCAGGTTGTAACCAGAGAAACAAGGGGGTTGGATCCTCCTTCCAGTTGCAGCTAGAAAACAAAGGAATTTGGTGCTTCCAATGAATATAATTCTTCAAGACATGTAAGAAAATTCATTCTGTGGTTTTATCCCTCTTTGGGTTTCTACGTAAAACACCGATGTACTGTGTATGTGTATGATTGTTCATTTTTTCATTGTTTATTTACTCTGCAGTTATTGAATGATAATGCTACATTGATATAACAATTGGATTCTATGGTTAAAAAGGATTAACTTTCTCTATTACTAATTCACCCCCCCTCTCATTAATCCAACAATCGACACACTTCCAAGTCAATCATTCAATGGATCTAACCCCCGGTGCGCCTCTATGTAATGGACCAGTCTATCGATGCTCGCTGATGGAGAATGACAAAATTAGGCATCAGATCCAAGAGATTCTTCAACAGGGGAACATCAGGCCCAACTCGTCCCCTTGCAGAAGCCTGATTGTATTGGTGAAAAGGAACGACATGACTTGGATACTTTGCATTGATTACAGAGCCTTAAACAAAATCACAGTGAAGAACCTCTACCCCATTGCTAGGATTTATGACCTTCTTGAACAAGTCAAGGAGGAAAATTTCTTCAACAATATTGACATAAAGTCTACCTACCAAAAAGTTCCCATCGAACCAACTAATGTATGGAAGATAACCTTCAAGTCTAAAGAAGGTTTCTACAAATGGCTAGTCATTTCCTTTGGCTTAACAAATGCACCAGCTAGTTTCATAAGGTTGATGGATGATGTATTGAGACCCTTCACCAACTCCTTTGTGGTAGTATATTTGGATGACATCCTCATCTTCAACATAATGTGGGAGGAGCACATGCGACATGTTCAGTAGGTTTTGAACACTCTGCAACAACACAAGATTTATGCCAACTTGGAAAAATGCTCTTTTGGCATGAAAAGGGTCCAATACTTGGGCTACATTTTTTATGAGCATGGGGTACATGTTGATCCATCTAATATCCAAGTCATCCGTGACTCGCCAGCCCCGACCACACTGACTGAGCTTCAAGGATTTTTGGGACTAGCCAATTTCTACCAACGGTTCGTGTTGGGATTCTCTCATATTGCATGGGCCGTCATCCAGGT
Source organism: Picea sitchensis (assembly GCA_010110895.2). Classification (NCBI taxonomy): domain Eukaryota; kingdom Viridiplantae; phylum Streptophyta; class Pinopsida; order Pinales; family Pinaceae; genus Picea; species Picea sitchensis. The sequence goes on along the minus strand of SNQJ01S0005869.1, from coordinate 227,403 downwards.
GAACAAGGGAAGTGGTAGGGACAAGTTCGGGTGGGGGAAGGAGAAACAATGAGAATTCGATGATCTGAAGCATCGCATGTGGTGAGCTCCAGTACTCTCCTTTCTTGATCTACACCAACCATTCAAGATTGATAATGATGCATCTGACTATGTTGTGGTCACAGTTCTCACTCAGCATGGACATCCAGTGGCATACCATAGTGATACACTCTTTAATACTGTCCGAAAATACCCCACCTATGACAAGGAAATGTATTCCATTGTACAATCCTGTCGTCAATGGAAACACCACATTCTGGGGAAAGAGATGATCATACACACTAATAACAAGCCTCTGTAATTCATACAAACACACGGGAAATTTCAGAATGACCGCCGTCAAAAGTGGTCCACCTACCTGCAACAGTTCCATATCAACATCAAGTATAAGAAAGGTATCACCAATCGTGTCATTGATTGCCTCAGTCGGCCTCTTGTGGCTGCACTCACCACTCTGCTCCATTCCTATGGACATGAGGCATCTGAGTGGCCCCAACTTTATCAACAAGATCCAGATTTCACCACCACCTATCAGCTCTTGGGTACATGTGAAACTGTCACTGATGTTCACATTTAGGACAGAATCTTATGCCACATGGTCCATCTCTGTGTTCCTACAAGAGAGCGTGCAAAGATGATTTGGGAATCTCACTACAGTTGGGTGGAAATACAAATTTGCGTGGAGAAAACTGTGCTCATTCTTCAGAAACATTTTTATTGGCCAAAACTTCGACAGGATGTCAACAAGTATATCAGATCTTGCACTTCATGTTCCATTTCCAAGCTAGACATCAAGAAGCAAGGCTTATACACCCCTCTTCCTATTCCCGAGAATCCTTGGGAATCCATCTCAATGGATTACATGTCTGGTTGGCCGTCCACCAAGCAAGGAAATGATTGTGTGTTTGTGGTCCTTGATCGGTTTTCGAATATGGCCATCCTCACATCATGTAAGAAGAATGTCACAACGATATATACTGCTAAGCTCTTCTTCGAACGAGTGTGGGTCCACTTTGGGATACCACAGACCATCATCTCCGACCGAGACAACAAGTTCCTCAACACCTTTTTGTCGAGTCTCTAGTATCTGTTGGACACCAAGATAAATAAAACCACTTCTTTCCACCCCCAAACTGATGTCCAAATAGAGGTTTTCAATCGGATGATTGTGCACATTAGGCGCATGTACAATTCTAAGCATCCACGTACATGGGACAAGAGTCTCCCATATGTCCAACACAGTTACAACATTGCTCTCCATAGTTCCACCGGTCATAGTCCATTTCAGGTGGGTCTAGGATTCCAACCCTTGGGACCCATTTATGTTGCAATTCCTCTTGCCACCGCACAAAGAGACTCTTCCCCTAACCAGTCTACGATTAACAAAGCCACTGGATTCATTGAGTGGATTCAACACATCCGCCAATAGGTCCAAGAGATTTTGTAGAAATCCAATGCTAATTACAAGCAACACCATGATGAACACAGGGTACCACACCAGTTTTAGGTTGGAGACAAATTCTGATTACATTTGCAGAAGGAACGTCTCATCGGGCCCTATCGAAAGCTTCAACCACTTCATTATGGGCCTTACACTATCACCAAGGCTATGGGTAGCAATGATTTTGAGATCAACACTCCACCCTTCCTTGGTATGCATCTAGTATTTAGTGTGGACCTCCTTTGGTCATATTTTCCCCCATTATTGGACACCTCCAAGATCGCAAAAAAATTGACACCAACTGAGCTCAACCCTGACTACATGGAACAAGAATCCCCTAATAATATAGTTGACACACATGTCAAGGGTACGTGCCAGCAACAGATCCATCTTTATCGAGTTATCAAGGCAGGGGAACTCCTACACCAAAGGCAAGTGGCTCACGCGGGGCCAAATCTAGCATAAGTTTCCTCACCTGATGGAGGAACTCAACGCAATGGATACCATTTTTTCCTAAGGGTGGAGGATTGATCCAGGTGGATATTGGTGGCCACCCACCTATTCCAACTAGTTCTTGTGTCTATTTTTTATTCAGCACGTTATTCTATACTACTTTGTAATTATGAGTTCTACAATTATGGGGTTGTCTGAATCCCCACACATCCTCCAGCTGGATACGGGTGGCTTCTTGCCTAATCCAACTAGCTTATTTTGTATGTTTTCATATCAGTGCATCTTGTTGTACTTCCAGGCCTGTTTTGGGGCCCTAAACGTTGTTTTTTTTCGCTCGCCACAGTCAAACTGTAGACAGTCAAAGTTTGACGGAAGAATGTGTATTTATTTGAAATACATTTCCAACGGTCTATCACACGCCTAAATTAGAGGTCATATGCAAAATTTACGACCCTCGAAAGATGAGGTACCAAATTACACCAACTTACCCATAGGACCCACATGACTTTTGGCGTTTCACCTTCTAGGGTTAGGTTTTTGGATGTCTAGGGTTTTGGAATTCATGAGTAATATGAAAAAGGCCTCTGGAGCCTCATTGTAGTCCATTATGTATAGACGGATGTGCGTAGTAACCACATCTCTTCTCAAAGATACCTACCACTATTCAAGCAAGTGTTTCAGTTCTGCAGTTTTACAATTTCATCCTATTTCATTATTTAATAGAAGATATTATGGAATGGATATTTGTGTTATTCTTCATATATCTGTGTTTATTGTATTCATTATGATAATCAGTTCGTTCCACTCCAAAATCTGGATCAACCATGCATCCGCCTTTCTCTAAAGGTCGGGTCTGGGGATTGGTGATGATGCAAGGCTCTGGCGGAGCTTCCAAAGGTTTCATCTTGAGAGGAGGAATTTCTTCATCCACAAGGAAGCTTTCAGGATCAAGTATGGTATCGAAGAGGGGTGGAGGCGAGTGTGGAGCATTAAGGGAAGGAAGAGGAAATTCAAGCCAATTATGCCCAATTCTAGGAGAGTTGATGGTCAGAAGAGAGGGCTACGAGGGATCAAGGCAGTTGTGTCGAGCAATGAAGCTATAATACTATGGTCATATTTTGGGTTTACCCCGCTCTCTGGACATGATGGAAGAATTGCAAAAAAAAATGGAGCAAGAATGCCCATCATTCAATATATTATATTATAATAAAAAATAACTTAATTTTATTAAATAAAACTTAAATTAAGAGTAATGATCAATACTAAATTTTTTATATTGAAAATTGTTTTGAATAGATTATTCAATTTATTAAATTAATATTAAGGAATTTTATATCAAAAATTAGAATAATATATCATCATAATAGATTTATGATATATTAACTATGGATTTATTAATCATTTCGACTTATCAAATAAAAAATGAAATGCAAATATCAAGTTGTACTTAAAATATCTCAAAATGTTGAAATATTTTATATCATCTTAGACGATGATACTTTTTACTTTTGATAAAAAAAGATGGTAGTAAATATCTCAAAATGTTGAAATATTTTATATCATCTTAGACGATGATACTTTTTACTTTTGATAAAAAAAGATGGTAGTAAATATGTCAAAATGTTGAAATATTTTATATCATCTTAGACGATGATACTTTTTACTTTTGATAAAAATTTATCAAAGATGGTAGTAACTAGTTGAGCACATGACAGAGGGTAGTGTTATGTGACTACTATCACTATAACTTCCAAGGATGTCAACTTGACCTTTGGCCTCTCGCAAAGTAAATCAAGGGTTTCAAACTGTTCACTCTATTTCTTAATACTTTGAATTGAGAATTAATACTAATTTGAATTCACTAATAACCTGAATTTGAATTTTGTTAGATTTGAATAATAAGTTAAGCGTCCAAAAAAAAATAGTTAAATACAACCAGGGGAGATTTCCATATAGATCTTCACACGATGAAGTTTACACTGTAAGATTTCCATATAAATCTTCACATGATGAAGTTTACACTGTACAAATAATAGAAAGATCCTTATTATCCTGCTGATCAGAAGTCTGGTGATTACCCTGTACTGCACAAGGATGAACCCTAACATCACACTAAGAGATAGACACACCAGAACCTTTCACACAAAAGAAAAACCACACAAGCACATAAATATACAACTGTATAAACTTATGTTTTATCAGATTTGGACTACTAAAACTATGGTCGGCGCCTGTAGAGAGTTGAAGCAGATAACAGAACCAGAAGAATCAGGAACACTACTCCAGCGAAGGAGGCACTGACAGCACCGATGGCTTGGTTACAGAATGAATTGAACCGTTGACAGATGGCAAACCAGTTCGTGCGACTGTTTCCTTTGCGAGCCACATACAATATTGCTGTTGCAGCCGCTGCTCCAGATGTACCCACAGCTACCATTACCTGCAATTACAATATCTCTATGCTTCACTACATTCAAAATCGACAGATTATGAAGAAACTCTGAGCAATATGAATTAGGGCATACTCACCGTATCGAATAAGATGAGAAAGACCCCTGAGGCTGTAGCACGAGGTCTCACTATGTTGAAGATGGAGATGGGCAGC
>SNQJ01S0005869.1:207839-222855 GCA_010110895.2 Picea sitchensis | reverse complement strand
GGAAGAATCACCCAGTCGAAGATGCTAGCTGGGAAAATGAAACAGTGATACAGGAGCATGGACAGACTGTGCAGGAGCTCATGGATAGGAGCCCATGAAAGTTTTCAAGCCGAGGAGTATGATGCAGGAGCATCGCCAACTCAACAGTATGGAGCCAGGGCATGTGTTTTTAAACACATGACATATAAGCTAGATAACTTTTTGAATTTTCATTAAAGATGAAGTGCCATATCCTTCAAGGAAACATTTATGAAGGAGCACCTGTCGTATTGTATCAGACCTCGAGCCTTACGCTCTTGTTTGAATTAGATAGGAGGCATTTATTAGATTTAATGCAGGTAGATAGATGTTTAAGTCTAGATTAGACATTTTTAGAGTCTGAGAGGGAAAACGAATATAGACACCCTCACTTGTACATTGTAACATAATTTAGAATCATTCATTCAAGAGAAAGAGGAGAGAGAAAGCAAAGAATTTGTGAAGAATACTGATGTACAGATGTTTTTGAATTAATAGAAGAGAGTCTTTGATTCAATTTCATGGTTGGTGTTGTTTCTCTGTGTATGTTGCTTATGTACTCATGAATGTTTGTTTTCTGGTCATGCATTTGTTTTGAATATGCTGTGATTAAGGTTTCAGAGGTTTAACTGAAGTATGAGAGGGGAGAGAATAAGTTTCAATTGTTTCTCTGTTTGAGCCAGGAGATTCTTGCATAGAGTGCAGTTGAATTCATCCGCATAGAGTGCGTTGATGAGGCTCGACAGTTAAACCCTTATTCTCATTCGCCCAGAAGTTGGTTTGGGTTGGTAGAGTCATGCAGGAGAAGTGCAGGATGAACTTGAAGTCTTAGTGGCTAATTTGAGCAGAAGAAGGTAGAAACTGTTGTTGCCAGAAGTGTACAGAGTCTGGAAGATTCAACACTTTGAGCGTTGTTGAAGGTTAAGCACGAGAAGTGTGTGCAAAGTCTCTGAAGGATTCAGAGTTGACAAGCTTAGGAGGGATAGTTCCTTTGTGATACTGTGGAGACGGACCTAGGAGAAGGTTCGAACAGGAAGGAGTTCTAGAGTGGAAGAATTCCTCAAGTAGGAGGAATCGACGACCAGGATTCACAGGGAAGATTCGCGAAAACCCACCGACTGTCAGATCTTGGTGAAGTTGCGAGGGGTTTATCCTTAGGCACAAGAGGAGCCCAAGAGTCATCGTAACTTCAGCCATTGGGATATCGAAGGTTCTGTGGTAGTGGGACTTTTGAAAAACGAAATCACGATTTGCGATTTCCCGAAGAGATTAGGACCGTGGATCCCGAGCTGGACATGTGTTCGCAATCTGGAGAATCGGGATTCAACATTCGGGATTTCCCAGTGAAAAGAGATTGCAACCTATGAAATCACGATCACGCGATTCCCGATAGAGAAGAGAGAGAGAGGAGGCGACGTGGCAAGGGGATATTGCACGTGCGCATTGGAGTTCGGGGTTCGAAGATTTAAGGAGGCATTGAAGCATGACATCGTATGTTCTGATTTCCCGATAGGGAAATACCCGATAGGAATGGAGAGCGTTGACGTTCTGACCCATCAGGTTTCGGGGTTTTGGGTAGCACGAGAATCGTGCTCACAAGTTTCGTGATAACGCGAAACCCGATTTCCCGAGAAGACTGTCGGGAGATCAATAGATTATCCTGCGGGTGACAAAAGGTGTCGATACGGGATCTGAAGGGCATTGTAGCTCTTCAGGCCTGAGAAGAAGAAGGTCCTGGTGGGAGTAGACGTGCCCGGGGTGGTGCATTAGCATCACCTGATCACAGAAAATATGTTCATTTTTTAAATTCATCTCCAATTGTTCTAGCAAATCATTGGCCTTCTTTCCAAAGGAAACTAAATTTTGTGATGTTTCCCAGGATTCAGTAACTACCTGCATTCTTTTGTTGATGTTATTCTCTACAAGGGCTCTAGAGCATGCAAGTAGGGTAGAGGATACTTTCATATTCGCTGCAGTGGTAGCAGGCACGATTTTTTCCAAACGATGGAAAATTCTCGAGTTGCAAGGAAAGGCTGCTCAAATTCGTTGAGGCGTTGTTTCATATTGGCATTTTCTGTCTCAATTACTCCAATGGAATCACGAAGAATGTCACCGGTTCCCTGGTGAAATTGGTAGATTTGGGACGACAACATTTCGCTAAAGTTAATCTCTACGCGAGATTTGCATTTCCTGTTTGTTACATCTCTCTTTTCAATGACCAGACTTTTAGATTGGCTGTCAAAAATAACGCTCTGGATTACGAAGGATTCATCTATGTAAAAAAAGTTGGTGTCCGATATATCCACCGCGGGCGACCCAATTTTCTGCACGCGCTCATCTTCAATTTCAAGTTGCAGTTTTCTACTTTCAATTTGGGGTTCCTCTGCCTGCCCTGCATTGTTTTTTCTCTTCTTCGTCAGTGGAATTTTATGAGAAATATCAATATTTATGCGAGGAGGCTTCTTATCTCCTCCTCCATTTGAAGATTTATGGGTTTCTTTCTTACTAGGGTGGACCGTCAAATTGATGCTCTGTGATGTCGTGCTCTTGGGAGTGTTGGTGGGGGACTGGGTACTCTTCTCACCGGATACTTTTCCATGTTGTCTGTACAATTCAGTGGCGCTTTGTAATCTCTCTGCGTCGCAATCGACAGAAGAAGGATTTCTTTCGACACTATTCCTGTCCTGGGTCAGGTGTGTATGGATACAAGAGGTGTTAAAGACAACACCCAGTAAATGTTCTCGAAAAATGCCATTAGGGTCGAACCCTTTTATCCTTTCAGCGTACGTTAGGTTCAATTTCTTGAAATGGGTGGCAAACTCATCAATCTTGTTGATGTTTCTACACACGAAGTCTCCGACTTTCCAGGGAAGAGGAATGAACTATTTTTTTTTCTTGTCATGGAAAAAATGCAACCAGTGGTTGTATTTCCTTGCTATTTCTGCAACAAACATATTGTTTGTGATGTGGCATGGAAGGAAGGCAGGATTTTCCTTAGAGCCAAAGACCATGAGGACGTTTTGATTTTCATCTTGCTCAAGTGTGCCCTTCCTGTACAAAAACTTGGTTGCTTGGCCAGACATCCGCGGAGCATCCTTGCCTAACAGTGAATATTTGAAAACTAAAACAAAGCTATTAAAAACTTCATAAAAACAATGGGAGGCCTTGTGTCTCCACAGGGACTCGTGCCAGAATGTTACTGGGTCGAATCAACAGTTTATTTTCTTGGTAAGAGAAAGTTTTGGAAACAAACAACAATACACAATTGCAAAAATCAAGTAGGATGACATATAAAATTTATTCGATTCTTTGAATCATGACAACTGGGAGCAGAGCTCAATCGAAATTAGCTTCCCCCAATTGAAAATGTATTTTTCCTTGACTGTGAAATACAAATATAAATAATTATATGGGAAATGCTTGCTCTGGATGCCTGTGTTGATGTTATGGTAGTTGCGGGAGGTATTTACCTCCACGTGTAAACCTGACGAGGATAGAATACTCTGGAAAGAAAGAAGAAACCCTAATGAGTTGGCTAATAACCCTAGAAGACTTGTCGGCTTAAGAAGATAATTTATATTAGGTTATTAGCTTCCAAGAGAAGAAGTCAGCCAAAAATAATAATAGATACCCAGAATGAGAACTCGGCCTAGGTAGTTAGCCAGAATTAGTATAAATATAGGAGGCCATTTCTCATTCTGGTGGGAAGTCTCAGAATTGCAGTGCCTAGTCTTGTGCGCAGGTTTGAGGAGATTTTCCATTGCAGCTGTTGTAGCTAGCAGATCATGTCTGGCTTGGACTATCTCTTGGCTAGGGTTTGTACTATCTGATCAACTCTTGTTGGTGCATTATCCTTGGGGAAAGGTGTGCTACCCTTTGTTTGGTTATCTATCCTAGGGTTTTCTTCCAGAATGATTCTCTGTCAAGGTTAAGGTGCTTGGAGGGTGGATTTGGCCTATGGTTGGGTGACAAGGGTATTGTCAATGGTAAAATGAGCACACATCTTTCATATTCTAAAATTTTATGGGCCCACACCTCCTTCATTCAGTCTAAATGCTGGAAGGAAACATATGCGCTAGGATATTGAGCTCGTTGAGGAACTGCCGCTAGGGTTACTAGCAGAAGAAACTTCCAAGACACTGTCACTAGGGTTACTAGCAGGAGCAGTTGTAAAAAACCTAATCCTCTCGTTGAGGCACCTTAAGTGAAGGGATTGACCTAATTTCTAGACAGATCAGTGCTCCCTAGCCTAGTGCATCTCCTGATACTCTCAACAAGCCAAGACGTCAAGTTTGAGTTTCTGGTCAAATCTAGGGTTGACCAAGTCAAAGCAGCCATGACTTATTCTATGAAGTCAGAGAACAAGTTAGATGGATCCTCTAACTTCAGAGAGTGGAAGGCAAGGATTGACCTCATCCTTTTCAAGAATAAAGTGTTGGATATCGTGAAATGAAAGATCATGGAACCAGTGTTTGAATAAGGAAAAGAGAAGGAACCATATAACGTTGTAGTTATGGAGAAGTTCAAAGAGGGTGACATCAATTCCATGAGTATCATAGTGGACTCTGTAAAAGACCACTTGATACCCTACATCTCTCATCTTGACTCATCGAATAATATGTATGATTCCCTAACAAACCTCTTCTCAGTCAGAAACACTGGACAAGTCATGAGTTTGACGAATGAGCTTCGTGACATGAAGATGAATGATGATGACAGCATAACATCATACTTTGTGAGAATCTCCGAGTTAAGAGATCAAATACAAGCTATTGAAGAGATCACTTCAGAGAAAGAATTGGTAAACATAGTACTAAATAGTATTCCCAAGATGTGGGATGCATTTGGCGCAAGCATGAAAACAAGGAAGGATTATCCGACATTTGAAGAACTTTGGACTTGTTGTGCTCAAGAAGAATAAAGTATAAGTGCAAAAGAGAAACCCCAAAATAAGTACGATGATCAAGCCTTCACAGCAAGATTCAATAATTTCAAGAACAAAAGGAAGTTTGGTTCAAGGAGGAAGCCAAATCAAGAGAAAGACATTTCAGAAGTACAATGCTTCAACTATCAAAAGTATGGCCACTACGAGAATCATTGTCTCGAGATAAAGAAAAGGAAGGAGAAACATGGAGAATCAGTTGCCAAAAAAAAGGAATCTACAAAGAATACTAAGAAGGATGAAAGATACTTATTCTTCTAAAGGTAACAATACTCTTATTTCTTGTACATATCTCGTTTGTATCGTCTTTGTACATATCTTGTATATCTATCCCTTGAAAGATAATGTATTCCAAGAAGAACTATACCTATGGAAGAAAAACAAGATAAGTATTGATATCATTAGATAATACACATGAAAGGATGAAATACGATGAATCAATCATGAAGAGAATCAGAAGAAGCAAAGACAGAAAGAAGTTAGAGAAAGACTTATAACATTTTTGTAGAAGACAACAAGACAGAAGCATGGACTCTGTTAGACAAAGAGAGCCAATTATATATTGCAGAAGACAATAAGGATGCAGATGGAAGCATGGACTCTGTTAGACGGAGGGATCCGATTATATGCACTCATACATGAAGCAAGGATTAGGAGGGAGCTAATCCTATGATCCATTGAAGATGATGAAGTATATATCCATGGTAGCAGCCATGAAAGACATTACATGTCCAGTTCAACCTCAGAAGAATTTTTCTTCGAAGAGAAGCCTTAAAGTATCCCCGGTTGTCTATCCACAACCATGATCGTATGATGAAAGAAATAAAATGGAATCTTTAGGGAATGGAATCTATAAGAAACTCCATGGACCCGAGAACTGAAGAAACACATGAAGATTCCAAGAAAGAAAGAGAAGCCAAAAAGACCAGTCATTGTATCAAGAATCACAATATTGTTAGCCTGATATAAACTCAATAAAAGAAATCAAGCAGAGGAACTGAAAGTCGTGATGAATAACAATGTATGGAAGACTTAATAATGAAAGCGCTGCGAGATCCAAAACTAGGTGTTCTCCCAGATGGAGGGAGAAGACTATGATGATTACTTGTTCCAGTAAACCAGACTTATCTCTACATGAGTCATTATATCATCTACAACATCCATGAGTTGAACTTCTACATCAGATGAATGCAAAGAATGTTCTCCAAAAAAATTGAATAAAGATCATATGAAGAGAAATCTCAAGACTTTGAGGCATACTAGAAAGAGACCCTTGTATGCAGATAGAAGAAGATAACTTGGTGGAGAACCTCCAGTGCACAGCAAAAGCGTGGTGAAGATTTCCTATAACATCAAGATGATTACTCAGTAGATCAAATCTCATGATGACAGAAGAAGTGCCACATGGATATGTTCTAGTTTTCCAACAATGATATACTCTATTGTTCAGAGCTACATAAAGCCTTCACAGAAAATCAGTGTTCCAGACTAAAGTACATTTGAAATCAAGCATTACATTATCCGTGATGAAGTCCAGAAAGGAGAAGGTGGTTCTTCAATACATATCTTCATAGATGAGAAGATAAGCAGACATTTTGGTAAATCTTCTATCCAAGATGAAAGAGTTTGCGTACTCAAGATGGAGCTCATGGAGATGACTTCCCTATTGAAAACAAAGGAAGAGATGATCCCCAGGTTGGGAGGGAGCACTGCAAATATTATTGAGGACATTCATTTTCAAGATTGAAAAATAGTCCATCTTGGACAGATGGTTTCCTGTTCGGAAAGTGAATTGAGATTTCTAACGGACAGCGATTTCCCATTGTGGTTAACATGGGAAATGGTACAGATTGTTGATGTATCATAGACAATGACTTCCCATTGTGGTTAACATGGGGAGTGGTCTAGGGCAGTCTCTCTTCTTGAGGGTGACTCAAGAAGACTGGCCTGCTTCGCCGGACAACAATTTCTCATTGTGGTTAACAGGAGGAATGGTTCGTTTTGGAGGTTGATACAAGACATTATTTTCCTGTTGTGTTTAATAGAGGAAATGGTCTAGACAGTCATTACTTAGGGTTTATACATTCTCTCCAGGGTGCACTTTGATTAGTGTAGGAGGAATGGTCCAGGCTCAACAATCAGGGGCAGACATTCCTTAGGGTTTATACATTCTCTCCAGGGTGCACTTTGATTAGTGTAGGAATAATGGCCCAGGGTGGGGAATGGTCTAGGTTCAGAAATCAAGACAGTTATTCTTCCTTGCTTGAGAAGAATAGTCCATAAAACTCATCATTGATGTTTTACCTTTTTGAGGGCATATATTCTTTCAGATCTCACAGATGTGAGTGAAATATTGGCCCAAATGATTCAGTTTATATCATAACATTGTTTCTGTGCAGGTTGATATCAGATGATTGTTATGAAGACTATATGACAATAGATGTATACTATTGAGGTGGATGTGTTCCACTGTTCATGACTATACGTTGTTGATCAAGTACTTGTCTGTTACTTGGTGTGGTAGTGTACCACTGGATTGTAGTTATGTACTACTATGGATAGACACAGTTGTGTTCTATTTTGTTCTGATTGCCATGAAGACTATCAACAATTTATTGGAAATAGCTATCAGCCAGATGAATGATGAACATAGATCTTCCAGACAGAAAATGGTTCAGAACATTTACTCTTCTAGATTAGAAGAATGGATCTTGTATCACTCTGTGGAGTGAGCATCATGTCTAATTACTCAGATAGAGTATGGTTTTGAGAGATGATGCAGCTGATGACATTGATGATGATGATGATGCTCATGATCTAGTCATGAGATAGTCTAGACGACTATGTTGATGCTACTGGGTGAATGGTATGTTTTTTTCTCAATACCATTACCTGTAATAACTCCCTAGCTAGGAGGGAGTGTTGATATTATGGTATCTACAGGAGGTATTTACCTCCACGTGTAAACCTGACGAGGATAGAATACTCCGGGAAGAAAGAAGAAACCCTAATGAGTTGGCTAATAACCCTAGAAGACTTGTCGACTCAAGAAGATAATGTATATTAGGTTATTAGCCTCCAAGAGAAGAATTCGACCATAAATAATAATATATACTGAACAGACAGATACCCAGAATGAGAATTCAGCCCAGGCAGTTAGCCAGAATTAGTATAAATACAGGAGGCCGGTTCTCATTTTGGCGGGTAGTCTCAAAATTGCAGTGCCCAGTCTTGTGCACACTGCAGTGCCCAGTCTTGTGCGCAGGTTTGAGGAGAGCTTCCATTGCAGCTGCTGCAACTAGCAGATCATGTCTGTCTTGGACTATCTCTTGGCTAGGGTTTGGACTATCTGATCAACTCTTGTTGGTACGTTAGCCTTGGGAAAAGGTGCACTACCCTTTGTTTGGATATCTAGCCTAGGGTTTGTTTCCAGAATGATTCTCTGTCAAGGTTAAGGTGCTCGGAGGGTGGCTTTGGCCTATGGTTGGGTGACAAGGGTATTTTCAATGGTAAAATGAGCACACATCTTTCATATTCTAACAGCCTATCCCGTTATTCTTGTAACCAACCAAACATTTTCCCGGAATGGATTTCTAATGGAGCTTACCTACAGCCTTGTGATATCTTCAGGAACTGTTGTCGGGTCTTCGAGGAAGTCCGCTAATATGTCCAACCTGTTATGATGTTTTTCTAGAAACTGTTTGCAGTCTTTTCCTCTAAACGTCAATGTTGGGTTCGACAATTTTAACATCTCGCAGAAGAGATAAGGCAACAAAGAAACAAGAGAATGGTCGTGCAGTGGAATAATTCTTTGGCCTGGAATATATTTTTCGGCGCACCAAGAGACCACCTCCTTAGAGTCAAAAACCTTAGGGACGTAGCCTGCATGAGCGATTCCAAAGGTCTAAATCACTTCTTTTTGGGCAGAACAAGATGAATAGTAAAAGTATGCCCTGGACCATTGAAAGCTCTGGTCCTCTTGTGCGAACATATTTACTGTATATCAACAAAACTATTGTCGACCTGGTGCCATAATTCTACAAGAATGTTTATTTGTTCCAGTCGATGAATGAAATGAAAAGTTGGAAGGGATAATATAACCCTACGCAAATTTTGGTCGAAAGTGTGTGAATGGGAGATGTCTTGGAGACTTTCGTTGATTAATGACAATTTGGACAGTTGTTGCATGATGAGTTGTTAACATTAAACAATACTAATTGCATACATAGAAATTCCAACATGTTGGATATTGCAATGAGCGATTAAGCATTGTATATTTCTTGAGCGGCCCAACATGAGGATGCATGTTGGAGATGAACAATCGGAAGGGACAAAATAATTCTCCGCACATCATGGTTTAATGTGTAATAATGGGAGATCTCCTTGAGGTTTTTAGCCTTTAATGACAATGTTGACGGTTCCTGCATGGTCAACTGTTAGCATGAAATGTCTCTAATCACATAGTAAGAAAGTACGGAAGTCGTGGGTAGGGGAAAAAAGACAGCTACAAAATAGGGTTGCAATGTACAAGCATTGAGGGTGAGGGCGCGAGGGTCAAATTGTATGTCTCAAAACATTTTGAGTGAAATATGCATAATAGCGAAGAGGATATGGTAGGACAGTTGGAAGCACAGGAAGTTAGTGGGGATGGAAGGCAGCGAGAGATACTTTGAAACATTTGTGAGCAGTGGTAGAGTGACCATGCTGGAATTGTAGATTTCATGAACCCAACAACAGGAGAATCCAAAACAGGGTGAGAAGGTGTCTGCAAAGGAGGCGAGGCCCATACCTGCTAATTGTATCACTCCGAACATTTGAATGCATAATCTGTAACACAGAAGAGGAGAAGATGTCGGAATTTGGTAGTCAATTTGTATATTGCGAAGAGTGAAATCAAACTGTTTCATACCTCTGTGTCCAGTTGTCAGTACTAAGAGCTAATTTAGTATTCAAAATATTTTTTTAGAAACTGTTAGATATTTCATAGAGACTAGCATCTGTAAACAATGGCAATCTCCACCTCGCCAATCCTGCATTCCGTGTGTCAATTTGTATATCACGAAACTGTGAGCATTGTTTGGAGGACACGAAACAATGGAAGTGCAATTTTGAGTCAGCCACTCCGCAGGTTCTCTTGTCAATTTGTATATCACAAAACTGTGGGTGCTATTTGTAGGCCTTGGAACAATGGAGGTCCAAGTTTGAGCTCACCCGCCTGAGAACCCGCGATCCAAAATGTCGCTAGATATCGAATGTGGAATTTGTACATTCTCTATAAAATATCATGGGAATTAGTACATGCTCTATAATATATCATGTCCATACTTTATAGTCCCATAATGCACGGGAAGAAAAAAAAGGGAAAAAGAACGGAGTAGTTAGCAGTGGAATTATAGATCACGAAAATTTAGAGTGGAAGATGTATATAATGGAGAAACATATCGTAAGCATAGAAATAAACAATGGTCGGTTGGATTCATTGTCTGATTATATAGATGGAGATAAACATATGTCAACCCGCCAATGCTGGAGCTGCAGATTTTGTGAACTGCGAAATAGGAGGATCCAAAACAGGCTGAGAAAGTGTCTGCAAAGGAGGTGAGGCCCAAACCTTCTAATTGTATCGCTCTGAACATTGGAATGCATAATCTGTAACATGGAAGAGTGGACGATGTCAGAATCTAGTAGTCAATTTTTATATTGCGGAGAGTGAAATCCCAATTGATTCATACCTCTGTGTCCAGTTGTCACTACTAAGAGATATTTTAGTATTCAAAATAATTTTTTAGATACTGTTATACAGGGAAAAAATAAAAACTAAAATACGTTTTTAGATGCTGTTAGATACTTCATAGGGATTAGCATCCATAAACAATGGAAATCTCCACCCCGCCAGTCTTGCACTCTATGTGTCAATTTCTATATCGTGGAATTGGGAGCATTGTTTGGAGGACACAAAACAATAGAAGTGAAATGTTGAGTTAGCCAGTACGCAGGTGCGCTTGTCAATTTGTATATCACGGAACTCGGGGTGCTATTTGTAGGGAACGGAACAATGGAGGCCCAATTTTGGGCCCGCCCGCCCAGCCGAGAACCCGTGATCCAAAATGTCGCTAGGTATGGAATGTGGAATTTGTACATGTTCTATAAAATATCGTGTCCATATTTCATAGTTCTATAATACACAAGAATAAAATGAGGGAAAAGGACAGACAAGTTCGCAGTGGAATTCTAGATAATACACGGGAAGAAGAGAAGGGAAAAAGAACCAAGTATCTCGCAGAAGAATGTCTAGTGTTTTATTATTAATGCAAATGCTTGCGAATCCCTACTGATTTCTCACCAGTTAACGCATAAAGTGTAGATCATAGAAGTATCTTTTGTACCACTGTGTCCACTTGCCACTAGTAAGAGCATTGCTGATGTATATCAGGAAGGACGCCAAGTTGTTGGGGATGGAAAGCAACAATGGATACTTTGAATGAACATAATGTATACAAGGAACCCGCGGTGGAATTGTAGATCACAAATGTTTTGAGTGCAATATGTATATAGCGGAACGATAAGCAGCTCGTTTTGCAAGCGCCATCCCCACAACGACGAGCATAAAATTGGCTAAGTATGAAAAGGAACAACGGTCGGTCAGATCCGTTGTGCGAGGATATAGATGGAGATGTTAAGGCATGAATTGAAGATCACAAAAGTATCTTTCGTACCACTGTGTCCACTTGTCACTGGTAAGACCATTGTTGATGTATGTAAGGAAGGACGCAAAGTTGCTAGAGATGCAAATCAACAACAAATACTTTGAATGAAGTTAATGTATACAAGGAACCTGCGATAGAATTGTAGATCACAGATGTTTTCAGTGCTAGATGTATATAGCGGAACGATAAGCAGCTTGGCTCGCAAGCATCGACCCCGTAGCAGCGGGCATAAAATTGGCTAAGTATGTAATGGAACAACGGTCGGTCGAATCCGTCTTGCGAGGATATAGATGGAGATGAAGACATGTTAGCCCACCGTACATAGAAAGACGACTAAGTATAAAACCATAAATCCATAATGGATGAGAAAAGAAAAATGGGAAAAGAGATAAGTATCTGAGAGTCAGGAAAACCTTTTTTTTCCGTTTATTAATGGCAATCTTTTCAAACCTCAGCTAGCTTCTCACTAGTAAAAGCATTAAGTGCACATCAGTGAAGTTATTTTTCTGCAACATGTATATGACAAAATAGGGGACATAGGTGTTGGATACCGCGAACCTGGGGCCTGGTGTCCAGATAACTAGCTAAGTTTTGGCCAAGACGAAGTTTTGATATCTATTTCAATATTATTCATACTAGTATCTATCAATAGAGAAAGTTTTTCGTATTTATATGAATAGTATTCATACCAATATATATTAATGGATTGTTTCTGTTTCAAATGCAAATGATCTCCCAATTTGCAAGATGCTCTTCGACTCGCAAATTTTGTTGAAACCAGGAAAATTTTGACTACAAGATGTACATAACACAACAAGAAACATGAATTTGCATTGTGGTCTCAACGAGATAAATTCCTTATCATCTATACATCTTGTATTCATTGCAATGACATCAACAAACGACGACTCTCCATAAAAATCAATATCTAAATTAAATTAAAGGCAATCAAAATTTGTTGTGACTTTAAGTAATTAAAGAATAAATTGCAAACTACGGAAGTTCCTAGGCTGCAACATGTATATGACAGAATAGTGGACATATTTGTTTAATACCACAAACCCAAACATAACTGCCTAAGCTTTGTCGAAGAGAAATTTTTCTGTATTTTTTCCAACAGTATTGATATTAGTATATATGCATGGATATTATCAAATAGAACAAGCTGCAATATATCCAACATACTTCATAGGAACATTGTGTCAATAATTTAGATTCCTTGTTGTAACTCATGAATTCATTCTATTTACGGAACCCGAAGAATGGGAGCAGAACGGGTCCTCCAATTTCTTTCTTGAAATACAGAGCCGACACCACATAAGCATGGCCTATGAAAAAGTATTTTTAAATGTAAAATGTAAAGAAAGAACAGAACAAGTTTTATTTAGATTGAAGTAGTGAGCAGCAGAAACAAAATCTTGTCCTTCATGTTTAATGACATAGGGGAAGAAGGTACAAAATACAATTAAAACAAATACCAGAAATTGGAAAATACTATTAAGAAATAAACCAAAATTATTCTATATTCAAATAAGATGTGTTACAAAATACAGCTGAGGATATTTGCAACAACGATTGCGATTTCGTCTGCCGTCGACCAATTAAAAATATGTACATTGATGAAGCTTCTTCACACTTTTCTTGACGTTCAAACTCTTTATTCGTAAAAAACGAGTTGAATATCAATTTTGGGTTTTGTACTTAATCGATGTTGTGAAGTACATCTATCCCAGTTTTTTGAATACCTTGTTTCTTCCAGATATGACCTGCTTGCAATGGCTTCTTATTCAACATTCCATTCTTTTTCAAGTATTAATTTCCTTTTGTCATTGAAAAGTTGGGGTTTAAGGTGTTTTCTTTGCAATGTTCATGAGCATTCACATCCGAGACAACTTAGAAATGCGATTTACGCCGATTTCAAAGTGAACGGAGTCGTTTTATGTCACAACAGTTAAGGCAGTGGAAAAAAATTCAAGTATATAGTGACTGGTATTCTCCCTGTATTCAATCGTCTATTTGGTTGAGAAACTTGCCTGAGGGTTTGTATGTGGAACTTCTTTGCTTTATTACAGTAAATTGGAAGAAACGTCCAACCCAGATGAAAAATGAAAATCTATTGAGGTACATAACTTCTTCGAGTAGATGAGGTGTGGCAAGTGCATCAAATGTTGCATAATGCACCAGCACATGTCTAGAAAGTGTATCAAATGTTGCAGATGGAATCAGAATATATATTTCCTCATAGCGGAGGAGGTATGGCGGCGCACAAAAAGGTCTAGAATGTTTGGAGGTAACGCCAAATATGTGGACTCTGCAACTACATCCAGAGGAAATCAAACAAACTTTGACAAATAACATGGCTTTCTATCAAGTTGGCTACTAGAGACACATGCAGGTCATCAAACTATGAAATAAAAACTCTTGTAGTGATAATATGTCATTTTATCCACCCATACAGATTATGTTACCAGCCTCCGAGGAAGACACATACTTGTGTGATCTCTACAATTCGATACAGTGGCCAAATCTATGTTGTTTGAAGAAGCTGTATAATTAAACGAAGAACTATCTTGTAGGTGACCTAAAAATCCATTACAATTCCCAGCAAGAAAACAAAGAAGTTCAATAAACAAATCTCCAGACAACCTTTTCAACTAGCCAAAGCATCGAACATAGGGAGAACACCAACCAAAACATACTTGTTTTTTCTTTTTCGCCATCTCTGAGTTTCTCTTGTATAACATAGTTTTTTTTTACTCAAAGCTCACGTCACATAAGACCAGTCTCTCTTCTTTCATCTGCCCCTCAATCACATCTCTAAGTTGTCTTACATGTCCACGATGAGGAACATTAGAACAAAGGCACCCTAAAGCACAACTCTTTGATGATAGAGAGAAATGGCAATAAGTATTTAAAAGCAAGGCTAGATGGTCTTCCGTACATTTTGTGTTGATTCATTTTAATGACATATGTTCTCGATATTTTTAGTTATTAATGCCAATATTTTTGAATATGTACGTTGAATAGTGACTAGCAACACGTATTAAAATTCTCATATCTGAACAGATTCTCAAATCTGACATCTAAGATATGCACAATATTAAAGAGGGATATGACATCAAGGCTTCTGTGGGTCACACGATCATGAACTATGCTGAAGCTTTTAAGAAAACTAAAATTGCACAAGAAAAAAAAAAAAAAAGTATTTTCGAAAATTCAAAATGCAGGCAAAAATAAATTACAAGATCCCATAATATTTAGCTGTCTATTCATTTTAATGGCAGATGTCCTCGGGCTTTCCAGTTATTAAAGCCCATCATTTAGAAATGCGCAATATTAAAGAGGGACA
>SNQJ01S0005869.1:171647-196781 GCA_010110895.2 Picea sitchensis | reverse complement strand
TTGTCATCACATCCTAACTTAGACCTAGGCTTTAATTTCAACTAGGCTTAGCAATTGTTTTTTAAGGGAAAAATTATAATTAATAAAATTTACTCATACATAATTATTTTAAGGCTGACTAAGTCAAGATAAGATATCATTTTCTAGGCACCTAGGTTCATTGACTCACTTGTGTTTACAAACCATGATGTTCCCTTCAAGACACACTACCTGCTCCAAGAGTGTCACTCGATTTCATTCATGTTTCATTTATGTAGTGTTCCCTACAAGACGCACTATGTGCTCCAATGGTGCCACTCACCTTTTGACTGATTTTGGTAGACGTCCAACCCTTGGATTCAATACTTCATCATGCGACCTTGTGGGAGACTAAGGGCCTCTAAGGAATAAGGACCCTGCCTTATTGTGCGCCCCTTAGAATCTTCGTGAGCGACTATCTCAGTCTGCCCTCATGGCATCGTGGATTTGTCGAACTAGGTAATCATTGACCTATAGTTTGAGCAATGACATGAGTGCTAGTAGGCTGTGGTAGGGCTACTGTCACACCTCTCCCTCAATATCTTTGTTTTTCATGCATGACCCTTTTACTCTGAATGTGAGTCTCATTAGAAAGCAATCGTCAGCCTGCATCCATCAACGAAACATGTCAGCGATCCATAAACAACATCATAATATANTCCCTGACTCGTTCTAGAGTCCAAGGAGTTCCAGCGATGCCATCAACATCCTCAATCTATCAAGAGTCCTACACACTCAAGAGAAATCAGTCAATACCACTCGTCGATACATAAATAACATAACATAACATCATAATCCACAGTCTCATCATTAGAATCCATAAGTGAAACAGTCAATCATATAATGAACCAGATCACTTGCATGCAAGTGTCTTGAAATAATAAGTCACATCAGGTGCACGCAAGAGAAATATGTTACATACACCGCCTCTTGTTTTAAACTTCATCCTGAAGTTTCACAGTATACAAGTGTATAAATAAAGTATCTAGAAATATCAAATGTCTAGCTATCAAACAAAAACAGAAACTGTTGACGCATATCATATGCGTCCTCCCAGGTAGTCGAGTGTGGACTATAATTGTCCCACTAGATCTTGACCCGATCGACTGTTTGACTCTGTAGCTATTGAATGCAATGGTCCATAATGCAAATTGGATCCATCGTGAATGCACTCTTGTCTGATACCTATAAAGAACTCATGTCAATCACATGTGTAGAATCACTAACATACTGTCTCAAAAAATATACGTGAAAAAATCATGCATACGCCTCAAAGAATCAGGAAAGGCTAGCCAATAGGCCATGGGCCCCTTCCTTTCCACAGCCTTGAAAGGTCCCATGAACATAGGAGAGATTTTATCACCCTTTCCAAACTTGATCGAACTCTTGTGCAGTTTCACCCGCAATAAGACTCGATCGCAAACTTTGTAACTACAGTCAGTGCAATGCACATCGACATAACTCTTATGTCAATCCTGCACTTCCTTGATCCTTTATCTTATCATTTACATTTGAAACTAGAATGGCGCCATCTTAATGGTGATTTGATCATTTTTATTTTATGCAAATTCTACCAATGGCAAGAACTCTTCCCAATGATTCTGTTTGTCCATCACATACATACACAACATGTCCTCCAAGATTTGGTTCATTATTTCTGTCTGCCCGTCTATCTCCGGGTGATATGTGATACTAAAGTTAAGTTGGGTTTCAAAGGCCTCTTGGAAACTAGTCCAAAATCATCCTATAAACATCGATCCTCGATCGGATATGATCATCTTAAGCACGCAATACAACCTCACAATATCGTTTATGAAAAATCTAGCTATGTTTGGTGCCTGATACATTGTATGCATAGGGATAAAATGCACACTCTTCATCAGAGTGTCAACTACCATGAAAATTGAGTCGTGTCTCCTTTCCCTCAACACCAATCCAACAATGAATTCCATCAAAATTACCTCCCATTTCAATTCTAGAATAGCGTGTGGCTGTAGTAATCCTGCCGGATGTCTATGTTCAACCTTCACTTGTTGACATTCTAGAAATATCGCCATGTATTTGACTATGCCTTCCATCATTACTTTCCAAAAGAATAAGGGTGTAAGGTCTGCACTCATCTTCATGACTCCTGGATGCGCCATGTACACTTCTCTATGAGCTTCGTTTAAGATCAAAATTATCAACTCGTTGTTGGGAGGTACGTAAATCCAGTTACTATATCTCATTAATCCATCGTTGTCCACAACGAATCCCTCAAATTTTGGAAACAACATGGTTTTTTGTCCAATAAGTTCCTTAACCTCCTTGTACCAGTCATTGTCGTGCTGTAAAGTTAGAATATTTTCACGTAGATTCATCTGAAGAGGTATCACCGAAAATATGTGTGGTCTCTGACTCAACACATAAACCACTCTATTCATTGTTCCTTTTATGCAGGTAATCTCAAAATCAAACTCACTAAGCAGTTATGGCCAACGCCTTTTTCGCACATTCAAGTTGTTTTGCGTAAAAATGTGTTGTAAACCACAGTGGTCCGTTTTTAGTTTGAATTTCCTTCCAATCAGGTAGTGTCTCCAAACTCTCAAGGCATACACAATCGCTAATAACTCTGAATTGTGTGTCACATAGTTATCCTCATGCCTTCTTAACTTTCTCAAGATGTAAGCGATCACTCGATTGTCTTGCATCAAGACTCTGCCTAAGCCTTCCTTGGATGCGTCAGTGCATAACAAGAATCCCTCGTCCATGTCAATGACCTTTAGTATTGGTTTTGTCGTCAACAACTCATTGATCCTTCAAAATGCTTTCGCGCATTTCTCGGTCCATACAAACTTCTTGTTTTTATTCTACAATTCCGTAATCGGATTTGCTATCTTCAAAAAACCCTCCACGTACTGTCGATAATATCCCGCTAAACCTAAGAAGCTATGCACTTATGGGAAATTCTTCGGCATAGGACATTCCATAATAGCCTCTACCTTCACTAGATCCACAATGACACCTTCGTTAGATATGACATGCCCTAAATAATGAATCTTCGATTGATAAAATGAGCATTTCGATAGTTTCCCAAACAATTTTTTCTCTCATAGACATTGTAGTACCAACCACAAATGTTCGTCATGTTCTTCCATCGTCCAAGAATATATCAAAATATCATCAATGAATACTTGAACAAACTTGTCCAAGTATTTGTGGAACACCCCATTCATCAAGATCATGAATAACCCCGGTGCCTTTGTCAGTCCAAACGGTAAAACAATGAACTCGTAATGTGCAAATGTTGTCTTAAAGGTGGTCTTAGGAATCTCTTCCTTCTTGATCCGCAACTGGTGTTACCTTGATCTCAAGTTGATCTTTGAAAACATTGTCGCGCCCTTCATTTGATCAAACAAATATTCTATACTTGGAAACAGATACTGGTTCTTGATCATTACCTTGTTCAATTGATAGTAGTAAACATAGAGTCTCCATGACCCATCCTTCTTCCGTATGAAAATAATAGGCACACCCCAGGGTGAAACACTTGGACCTATAAGTCCTAGATCCAACAACTCCTTCAGTTTCATTTTTAACTCCTATAACTCAAGGTTTGACATCCGATGAGGCGTTCTTGCTATCAGTTTAGTTCCTGGTTTTAGGTTGATGGTAAATTCCAATTCCCTCTCATGCGAAAACCCTAGTAACTCCTATAGGAAGACGTCTGTAAATTCTCGTACTACCAGAAGGTTTTCTAGTCCTTCTTCCACACCCTTTTCGTTTAACACAAGGATAAAATATATCTTGCATCCCTTGCGCATTCTCTTCCGTAGCTTTAGGGAAGATATGAACCTTACGGAAACTCCTTGGTTTCTTCCTACAATCACATGTCTCTATCCCTCATCATCGAACAAACTCAATCGTTTCGTATTACAGTTGAGTATCGCCTCATGCGATTCAAACCAATCCATACTGATCACTGTGTCATAAGATCCTAAGATAGTGACATACATGTTGGCCTTTGTGATAAAATCTTTAGGTTAAGGCTATAGCCTGTAACATTTCCTCCAACCTTTTGCTTGGCTGCCAAAGCCATTTCCACGTAGCTAAACTCATCCTGTTCGACTACTTTTACCTTATTCATATAGGGGCTTCCGCAGTGCAAATAAAGATCTAATACTTTTACCTTAATTAATATCTAATACTTTTACCTTAATTAATTTTAGCGTTACACTAGAAATAAAGATCTTTGTAGAACTTGGATCTATCAAAATACCAAAGGTATGTTCAATGATGTTACTTGACGTCTCAAGAATAGTAGACTGGTTCTCTGCCTAGCAATTATTCACCACTGTGTGAATCCGATGGGCCTTGCCCAAATCTACTACGATGGTGGGTCCGACTGATCCAGGTGCTTTGGCCCTCTCAACTGGGAAGTCACGCTAGTAATGTGGCTCTCCACATGTCCAATATTCAGTCTTCGATCCATTACTCCTAGTCCTTGAAGTAGAAGTTGATGACCCACCAGCCTATAACCCTGGTCTATTTTGTTGAACAAGCCTGAATTGTTTTTGCTACGGTCGACGCTACTACTTGTGTTGTGATCCTCTGTAGGGAGTCTACTGCTGAGGCACCGATCGCCATGGTGTAGTGAATGTGGATCCTCTTGGAGTGCCTTGATACCCTGGTGGATGTCTAACTAGTGTCTGATGCTGCTGTGCACCAAATGTCACATGTCTTGTCGGTCTCGCCAGAGTCCTACTTTGACCCTAGTTGAAGAGATCCTCCTCATATAGGAGGGCCTTCTGGACAACATCGTGCAATGTCTAAGCCATTAAAATCCTCAATTTCACACAGATGTTGACATTAAGGCCAAATACAAACTTGTTGACCTTAAGCTTCTCGGTGTTCAGATGCAGAGCATACAGAAGTAGCTCCATAAAACATGCCTCATACTCGAGCACCATGCGACTACCCTGTCGCAAGGCATTGAACTCATTGAGTTGATTCTCAATGAATTCCTCCGACATATACCTCTTCTAGAACCACTTCTCGAACAACTCACATGACACGTCTTCGACGACCATGTTTAGCTGTGGCGAGAGCATCTTCCACCATAACATAGTTCTCCCCTTCAGCTAAAATACCTCCATGCAAACCTTCATGTTGGATTTATAGTCGCAAAGTGAAAATAACATTGCCATATTCTCCAACCATGACTCGGCAGCTACGTTGTATGTGGCAGCAAAGAACTCGGGAAACTTGACCTACTCGAGTTCTTGGTGAATGCTACCAGTACCAGCTGGGGCACACGGTGGACCCTCAGGGCATGCTGGCACCCTGGCCTCATCTCTATCTGATTGGATAATTAAGGCCTCTGACATCCTTTGAAAGGACCTCATCAGCCCAACCACATCCCCCACAACTATTTGTTCCTATCCGATGACTTGTTCTTCTCCTTGGGGGATAGACCCCTCAAGCGTCGATGCTATTGGAGGTGTCACGCCTCCTCCCCTAGCATCTTGTCGTCTACCTCTGCGACGTCCTCTAACCATGATTACCTGCATGAATAAAAATCAATTTAATTAGTGATAAATTATAATCAATTTTTTTCACAATGGAAGGCGTAATGATCCCAAGTCGTGGGTCAAACCCTCTCTGATACCATATGTAATGACCCCGCCGTTATGAAAACCAAGCGACGTAAAACAGGTAAAAAAAAATTCATTTTTAAAGTTGTGTTAGGGAAATTAAAACATCATAACAAATAGTCAACACCCTCAACACATCAATCACATAATCTGACGAAACAATAATAATGCATTAATAATCCAATACGACACATTTATGACACCTCGACACCATGAACCATGACACAAACATCAATGTATTAGAATATTAATTAACAACATCCCAACATCATTGCGTTCTACCATTAATAACAACGCATAACAATACAACTCTTAAACATTCAATGCATCACATAAGGACCATCATCAAATATAACTAAGAAAATATACGATACCATAACAAATCATAAGGATCACAAGATAATCACAAGAAACACATAATATACTACCCGCCAAACCTACCCTGCAAGGTTAGGACCTCTAGGACACATAAGCAACTCTCAAGCCCAGGTTCCAATTGATTTTAACCATTTAAGTTCCCAAGGTTGGCGACTGTTTTGAGGAACAAGGAGGTGACTAAATCCCATCCGACACAATCATGTCCAAGCTGACTAAGATAAATAACTTCATCAATGAACATCGAGGCACAATAAAATTCTAAAAAAAACAACACATGTAACATAAAATTCCATGGCGCAAGAGAACTTAAATACTAAATCCATCTAGCAACGACATAAGTCGAGGCGCAATAATTTGCTTATTTAATTTTTAAGGCAGAAACAAAATCTACTTAAATTCCAGGCGCACGATTAAATTAATCATCAAATTCAATAATCAACATCATAATCAAGGTAAGCACATGAGCTAATTTTTGGATTTACATAATTCGCATGTCGAATCAATTCACACAATTAATCATTCACCAGGAATCGTAAAGTAACATTGTGAAAAGCGTGCTAGATAACTAAGGTGTAAATAATTTACGCCTCAGCTTAGTCCAAGGCGCAAGAAATCCTAACACTTATTCATCAGCATAATCCAAGCGCAAGATAAGAAATTCTACACCATCATACATGACATAAAACCCATTGCACAAGAAGTCCAAAAATCCTTAACTACCATACATTATATGGAATCAAAATGAAGCATTCTAATATCAATCAAGATATTCATCGACACAAGGTAATTTCATTCGTTACTTTTTAATTGCGCAATTGTCTAAGATCTAACCATCGTAAAAATCCATAAACGCAAGAATCCAAGTCCAAAAAAATCGTCATGTAATACATATAAATTGGTGCGCGCAAAAGCCTAAACTCAACATGTCCTATTTTCCATGATGGAATTGAGCACTAACGTTCTAATCAATAATCAACTAGAACATAATCTTATTCTAATCAACAATGTCTTTTCAATCGCTCCATTATCCTAGGTTTGTTTTCCAAGATTCTATCACTACTAAGTTGTCACTGTGTTTTTCCACTAGCAAGCTCTAATTAGCAATAAAATTATTATTCATTTTTGTGCACCAAAGATACTATATCGCTTTTAGAAATTGATGGTGGAAGTAAAAGTTAGGAGCATATAGTTGATCATTCGTAGGAGAAAGATTTATTTCATAATAATAATCATATTAACATGAATTAGTTTAGCCATACCAGACTTGTATACTTTTATATTCTTTTGAATATAAAGCGTATTTTTTTCGTTGAAAAAAAACATGAATTAGTTTTGAGTGTCATATTCCTATAACCATAATATTAACAATGAAATTAGATAAGGAAGAGACAAGGTGTGTAATTTCATTCACTACTTCCAAGCCAATATTACACAACTAAAATAAGGTATGGCTTATTTTGATCTAAAAATAATTTTAAAAGGTAACTTTGAACTGAAGTATAATTTTAAAGTGGATGAACTTTAAATACAAATGAATTAAATTTCTGAGGTAAGGCATATATTATTTATTATAAGGTGTTTATTTTTGAATAAAAATACTAGTATGGAAGAATCAAGTAGTGGGAAATTCAAATTTATTGGCGAAGACAACTGTCACCAATGGATCGTTTAAAGAGAAATTATGTTTCCAAAACGTCTAGGTTAGGTAGCATAAATTAACACTAACATTATTAATATTTCCCATCTCCATAAATTCAATGTGTCTATTAATCTCATAATATCACAAGACATTTGATTTTTATTTTTTTTGATAAAATGAAATGCACATATCTATGGGTAAAACACTAGCAAGATAATTAAAATTATGAGGGTAAAACTGGAAGTCAATGAAGACTTGCACGAGGTACTCGGCACAATTATATCAATTTGAGCGTGGAGAAAAAGGCGGGAGGGGCGAACGTAATTGGAGTACTGCGCTTAGTAATCTGCATGCTAATGGAAGTTTGAGTGGCTAAAATGCAGAGAAATTAAACTCAATTCTTGAGTTAATGGAGACTGCCAGTTCACTGGCAAGGACAAAAGTTGAGTCCAGGAGGCCACAGATTCACATAGTTAAAGTTAGCAGAGTATGCAAATATCCCTATGGGGCATGTCACTGTTGAATCTCTACTAAATCCGATTGTCAGAATTCGAATTGAAAAAAGGGAGTGTTGTTAGGATCAAAATGAAAGCTCTTAGTGCCTTCCAAACATAAGAGCTTAACACTGAGGAGGATTTAAAAAGAATGCAGAGTAAAACGTTTTTGTGTTGGGTGATTTTTTTAGAACGAAAGGTTGTGTACCAACACCCACCATCAAAGAGCACTTGTGGTGCATAAGCTGTAAAAGACAATTAGAACGCATGCCCCAAATTTTGGTTCTTGAGAAAAATAATAGCATTAAAAGTGTTGAGCATCTCGTTGCTCATCAGGCTAGGCAATGGGAGGAGGTGTGGAGCCCGGGGCTCAAGGGGATTGGTGTATAAGAAGAGAACGGTGGGCCAAATATGATCTCATGAAAATGGTCCAACAAAAATGCAGAGAGATAATGAAACTAGATATAAAACTCAGAGGAAGGTACATTCTCCCAGTAAGGTGATATCTTTGTGTTTTTGTTCCCAACATTGGATTAAGGTAAAAATTCCCCACATGGCATCAAGACAAGTTGATTGGATTTGAGTTAAGAATAAAATGTTGGAGTTACTTCACACACACTTAGAATTTCTTTTTCTTAAGGTTTTTCCTTTTTTTTAGTTATTATTATTCATTATCCAGTCTCCTATATTTCACTGGAAAATATTCCACTTAGAGAATATTCTTTTCAGTTGACACTTCAGTTTGACTAGTTGAGTTGAGTCTAGATGTTGCATTGGTTTTATCACCATACAACATTGGAATCATCACCATGCTAATGCGCACTTGCCTTAGGATCATCACCAGACTAGTGCATTACCCTTGATTCCTTGATCTACTCCTCACTACACTCTGTTAAGTCAGATAACTAAGATTGGTTGACTAGTTAACTCAGTTAGGTGGTAGTTCACTCTCGTAACTGCCTTAGAGACTAGACTAGGTGGTAGTTCACTCATGTAACTACTGGTGTGTGTCCAGATCATTCTATACCACCACTATGGCACATTGGTTCTCCCCCAGTGCACATTCATTGAATTATACAAAGTATATCATGTGTAAATTATTCATTATTCATTACGATTAATTAGAATTCTTCCATTCTTTCTCTCCTTCTTCTTATTTCTCAATTTCTCTCTGCAAACGTGTATAGTATTTTATAGCTATATGTAAATGTGTTGAACCTTCATAGAATAAACATTGAATTAAATGGTGAATTTATTGGTGCAACTAAGGGAATGGGTGACAAGTGTACGGGGGGAGTAATTCCTAATTATTTTTAATAAAACGAATTAAACGTGCACATGGAAAGTGGTGACTAAGAAAAATTCTATAAAAGAAATGGATGAGAAGAAGAATGGATCATGACCGGTATGAGTGAATTTATGCTTCCATAATTTCTTTGACTGGTTTTACTTGTGAGAGTTGGGATACCTAGCTTGAGAGGGAGTGGCAGCTTGACCTTGCAAGGCAAGATGGGAGATAGATTTTTCTCTGGTTTATGTGTGTAGCCCCTTTGAGGCTTGGGGTGATAAGGGGGAAGAAGAGTACCCCTAGAGTTGGCTGGGAGGTATCAATGAAGTCTCGACGATTAGTGAGTGAAGGAAGGAAGTAGTGCCAATTTTTGAAGAAAAATCCTCAAGTATTCAACTTACAGGTCACGGTAATTTATATTTGGATTCTTTTGTTTTTAATAATATAATTATTGATATATTGAAGAAACAACTGGAGGACGAATTTACTCTGGGCATTATATTGTAAGGAACTATTGATGGATATTAGAAATTTGCGAGTTAAATCATCAAATGTTGTCGTGAACTGTCAACTTGGTGACTTCTTCTTTGTTTTGAATATTATGTCTCAGTTACTATATTCATGGTCGTCCATGCCAGCATCTACCATGGGTATGGTCTTGAATTTAAATATGGAAAGGTGTTAAGTCCAATTGTGTTGAAAAATAAAAAGTCGAATTACCAAATCGAATTCTTGCAATTTATGGTATTGTTGTAACAAGTTATTAATATTAAATATTGGGAGATTGAATAAAGCAACTTAGAAATCTAGACTATTATCCAGTTTCCTTAATTTAGTGCTAATTTACTCCTTGCCCAACAAATTTTTTTTGGTTGTTCTCTGTCGGATTTGATTATTGAATAATGTTGATGGCAACCACGAATTCATCCTGAAGGTGAATTGTTGCCTCTGTGGTTCCTCCATTAATATGTATGTATGCATTGATTTTCCACAGTGAATTTAACCCACGAATTTAACCATCAGCGATTTTCATGGAAGTTCCCAACGCTTTTACATCTTGACCTCTGCCAATTTTTTTAGAGAATTTATCATGAAGTTAACTCGAATCCTCATTGTGGTTGGAAATTGTTTCGCCTAGTTTTAGAGTCTCCTTGCATTTTTATTTATTGGTTTCCCTCTATGCTTCCATGACCTGGGTTTTATCTAAAATTCGCCCAGCGATCTCGTATCTTCCCTCATCAATCTTTACGGTGATCCCTGCATTTTTTCTCTGTAAGATCTTAACATTTAACCTCTGCATATCCTTGTTAACTCTGCGAATTGGCTGGGATGTAAACTGCCCACTTTGGAATTCTCTTAAGCCTCTGCCAAGTAAAATAAATAAAATAAAATAATAAAAAAACTATGTGTGAGGAACCCAAGTAAAAAATAAAAAATAAAATTCACTGGTGGTTCTCTGCGTTTGGGAATGTGAATCCTCCCCCTTCTCTCTCTGCATTTTCGACATGTGGAAGTGACTATGCGTCGGGGAGGGGAATGCTTTGCGTTCACCCCCTTTTTCTCAACAAATTTCTTTGTGATTAATACCCATTTATTCCCTGCATTTTTGGCGAAGAGCCTAAGCTCTGTGATGTCCTCCTTGCTCATCTTTTAGATAGTAACCTCTACGATATTTAATTCACATGCCTAATGAAGCATGGCTTCCACCTTCTCTGCCTTTTTGGGTGTTTTGAAACTTGCCTCTTTCCCTGTGATTATCTGAGTTCTTATAGAGGGATTCTGCCCTGGGTTTGCACCCAGGCATACCCCGCATTTTTCTTAAGGAAATTACCTTGGCGTTTCAGCTTAAACTGAAATGTGTTTTCCCCAATGAATTACCTCTTCTTTTAATTGATTGTGGATTGCTAATTCCATAATGGATTTCACTAGAGTTTTCCCTTTAAAATTATGTCCTCGTAACCTTGATATTGACTTATATGATATTAACAATATGCCTTCTAAGTAGGCTTAGACAGTGACAAATAATTCATAAAGGTAGATTACACTTGCATGACCAATTATTATTTTGTTAGTGATCAATTTTCTTGCAGACTCGATTGGGCAGAATACCTTAGAGAGTCTTTTAAGATGCTATAACCTAAGGTGATAAGGAGTTAAAGTAGAATTGTATCACCCTTGATTATTATAATTTTCCTTATTCAAATGTACAAGGCAATAAACAGTTTCAGCATAAATAAATACCTCTACTAATATAATTTAGACATGTGCCATGACAAACGAAATAGAACAAAAGGGGAGAGAATCTATATGTCTCAAACTTAAATAGATTTACATGTCTATCTACTTAAATTTTATCATAGACCAATGTGTGCGCATTAATTAAAAGTATCTTCAAATGAAAAATGAAAGGAGAATGGTTGGAATCTTGGATATGTAACTACTTATTAAGTTGAATTGGGTAATTAACCGTTTATAGTCTCTTGCACCCTTGAAAATAATGTGATTACCCTTGCACGCCTTAATTAAATTGATTATTACTCTCACGCCTCTATGCATGTGTCGTATGATGGTCAAGAAATCAGTATACCCTTGGGAAGTTATACCAAGTTGATTTTTGATTGTTTAGTAGATGGATTTCTCTTGCGCCATTAGAAAAGGTGGATGTATGTTTGATGAATCTTTTATATTCTCTTGCACCATGTAAAATGAAGTAGATTTCTCTTGTGTCATTTGGAATTTTTGTTGAGGTATGATTGAATGTTGTGATTAGACTCTTTGTGTGAATGAAGATATGATGTAATGAATGATTGTTTAGAAATTAGAATTCTTGCGTGAAATGAAATTTTATGTGACAGATGATTGCGTTTAATGTTGATTAATCTTGCGTCATGAATTTATGTTGATATGTGACTCATTTAGTAACTAGTTTTCACTTGCACCATTAATTAAGTTGACATGTGATTTTTCTAGAGTTTATTTACTCTCGCACGCAACGAATATTTAAATGTTGATGCAGGATTGATAAAGATGATGATTACCCTCATGCCATGACTAATTAATGATTAGTATTGAATGATTTATCTAGTTGACCTGGACTTGATTGTTAGTGGGATGTAGACACCTCCTTGTTCCTCAGAACAGACGCCAGCCCTGAGACCTTAAATCAATTGGATCCTGGGATTGAGTGTTGCTTATGTGTCTTGGAGGTCCTAACCTTGTAGAGTAGGTTGGGTGGGTATTCATTTTATATTCATTATCTAATTGATCATTGTTTTTAAATTGTTTCAAGATTATTATGATGTGTTAGGCGATGACGCTATTTATGCTTATGTGTCACTATCCTTTTGTTGATGCATTGAATGTGTTGTTATTGATTTCAATGATTAGTAGTGGGTAATTCTTATACTTATGATGTCGTTGATTTTTCCTTTCTATGATTTATATTTTTGATGTTAATTTCCCAATTTAAATTAAAAATATATATATATATCCTTCGCTTTCCTAGGCATAACGGAGGGGTTGTTACATTAGATACCTTTAAATATATGTTATTTAGAAATAGAAAAGGAATGGAAATAGAAAATATACATTAATAACACAAGATAGAAATAATGAATATGATTCATAATACCCAAATAACTATAGTACAAAATAAACAACGCCTATGGAGAAACCAATGAAAATAAATTTCTCCTCATGACCTCTCCATGGGAGGGTTCTTCTTTTTTTCTTGGATGTATGGTAGCAATGGATAGACTCTCTTCTTGAATGAAAGTAATTATGGTGAGATGAAGATAAAATATTAGTGGAAATTTCAGCACTACCCTTGTACTCTCATGAAAAGTCATATGGAAATGGTATGGATCTCTTTATTTTATAGGAAAAATGATGGTTATCCTTGTTATGGTAAAAAATAATAAATTATTATATTTAACCCAATCATTTTTAACCACTAATTTGAATTTTTCCTTTAATTTCAATAAAATAAAGAGGGGAAATGCATAAAAGTGGATTATGGCTTAATTAAGTGAAATAACTTAGGAAAAAGGGGTTTTCCTAAGTTATGTAATGGAATAATGGTGTGAAAGTATGAAATAACTTAGGGAAAAGGGGTTTTCCTAAGTTATCTAAGGGAATAACGGTGTGAAAGTGTGTATGACAAGGGATACATAGACTATGATGTGTATATTGGTAAGGTTTAGCCTTTTGGGATAGGCATGCGAATAAATGGTGATAACACCATGTTTTTCTTTTCTTTTTTCGTCATTTTTAGTAGAATATTCCTTATCCTTTTCTTATTTTAGTCTCCATTTTTATTATACTATTTCCTCCTAAATTGTTTTCTCCATATTTGTTGTTCCTTTATTTTCATTTTCCTCCTCCAATCTTACCTTTTATGCTTCTGCTACTTTTATTTTTTCCTCTTCTTCTTTTTTTCCTTAGTTGATTAGCTTCAAAGAGATTATGTTTTATCATTTCAACCTCTTTCCTAGTTTTATCTTTTGAGTTTATGACTTCAATTTGACTTGTATGTTTCACCATTTCCTACACCTCTTCCCAAGAGTTTTCATTCTCATAAGGTAGCTCATGATCCCATCGTTCATGATAATATGGCCAAGATATATAAACATAAATTCTATGTCTCAAAACTATTACTTCAAGATCATGCCTCTTAATCTGTCCTCGTGGGAATCTATACTCCAGCATAGCATTTGCCTCTTTCCTAGTTTACTTGGAGTTACCTAACACATAGTGTCCAATATACATGTTGTAGGGGATTAAACTTAGGGGATTAAACTTTTCCTTCTTGAATCCTTTTCTAGAGAAGCATTGAAACCATAGAGAAAGGTCTTGTATGTTATCTCTCCAAGAATTAATCTATTTGGAACATATTTAGGCAACAAATGAGGGGGAGAAATTACTCCATATATTCTCAGGTATGTATGGTCTTGTTTTAAAAACCAACTACCTATTATTCTTAGAAAGATAATGTATTATTTAGTTAATCATGTGTATTCCTTACAAAATATAATTTTTTCCCATTACCCTCGACAATAAACACAAATTGGGTTTCCATATATGATCTAATTCCCATTTAAGTTTGGGAAAGAATTTGTTTCACAAATAGTATATTAGAGGTAAGAAGCCATATAGAAAGTGGGGAGAATATCAACAACTAGAGTTTTCTCTCTCTCAATATTGCTTTTCATGGCATGTGATAAGATAGATACCTAATTAAATATTGCACTAGTTGTGATGACAGTATGACAACTTGTACCGAAGCATCTATGAAATTAATACAATTATCTTCACCATATAACGTACACATTATGGTCATTTCATCAATGTAGTGGTCTCTCAAATTTTTCATTGTATATTCCCCATCACTCTTGGCAAAGAATCTTTTTTCTTCCACATACCATCTTGCTATGGTTTTCTTGATATCATTATCTTGGTGAAAGTATTCTATGATTCCAGTAATCATGATTTTTTCTAGTATATGTAGTCTATAATACTTCTCTAATTTAGATAGTTGAAAGGAAGTAATTCATCTTACTTCATCATTAATAGTTTTCATGTTCTCTATATTGGTGTATTTAATGATCAATTCTATGGCATAAAAATAGGGCGTTGCAGGGGTTCTAGTAGAAATACTGTGTAAGTGAGATCATCTCATGCTAGAGAATAAAAAACATCAATATTTATTATAGTTGGACCACTTGGGGAAATCACATCTAGAAAATATTCTTCTATGAACTTCTTATAAATATATATCGATCCTATAAATGTTTTTTGAGGACTTATAAGGACCTTAAACTCACTTTGTTCCATTTAAATTTAGCATATTTTAATCATTTTTTGTAATGGTTTAATAGTTTCAGTGAAATCATGTATAAATATTCTCACAAAAGTAATATTTTTTAAGAATATTCCATTTCTTTCTTGTTATGAGGAAAACGAAGTTGACAAATGACTTTAATTCATTTAATATCAATTGTTGATACTGAGAGGGGGGTGAATTAGTATCAAGTACAATTTACAAACCTTTTAAACGTATACTTAAGCCATTCAATTATATCCAATGAGCAATGAAAAATAGTATAAGAGTTACACCAATAAACCATAATACAGCGTGCACAATATATGATAAATAATCAATAGTTATTATTCAAGGGAAGTAATGACTTCCAAAGGTAGCTACAACTTCCAAATGTAAAGAGAGGGATAAACCTCCAAGAGGAAGATAAAATCCTCCAATATAAAGAGAGAGTTGAAATCTCCATCCTTTCCCCTTCCTTACACCCAAGAATATATGAGAGATAATAAAACTTTACATTAAATCATGACCATCAACCAACCATCACATAGAACCTGATAATGCTTCTTGGGACTTCTTCAATTTATGCAATTATTCAATTCTTGGAATACTCTGATCTAGTAGATAATATTACTCAATGTATTCTCTAAAACTTCTCCAAGCACTACTTGAATCCTCCCCCAAAAAAAATTATATAAAGAATGGTAGACTTTATTCAATTATGGTTTATTCAAGAGAGCGAACTTGTACAGAATGCCCCGTGCTCAATATTTAACATCAAATTCTAAAACGTGCACACAAGAAACTACATGATGTACTCTTTCCAATGAAATTGGTTCCACTTAATTTGGATTCTCTATGAATAAGTTATGATTGTTTTACCCGGAACACCAGTTTATTGGCTAGCTTCAGGACTGGTCAAAAACCATATCTTCCACAGAGTGTATCTCCATAATTATAGAGAATCAAGAGCTTAAAATTTTACCACATGTGCCTTGATATGTCTTCTCAATACCATAGCAATTTCACCATCTGAATTGTTCTAGAAAAAACATTTTAGAAAAAATGGTAAGATGACTTGAAAATAACATACCTTAGAACACATCACTAAAAGACTTCATCCTCCCTTGAAATCCGACCTTCTTTACTTTTGATTTCCTATGAAATTAGACTTGTGTATAAAATGAATGTATAATGATATTTATTTATACCATTTATGTCACTTCCTTTTAACATTAGGGACGACCTGACACTTTCTTATTTTGTAATTCTTTTCTTTAATTATCTTGAGTCTATGCTTCCTTCTTCAATTCACTTTGTCATCTTCAAAAATTCATTTCTTTTCTCCTCAACCATGAGGATCCAAATGGTGTGCCACATACCACTAGAAACAACATATGATGCATACTATCCATCCATGGTGTTTGTATCTTGCATGTGCATTGTCCTTCATGTTATCCATCCATGGGTGTTGTATCTGCATGTGCATTGTCCTTCATGTCCAAATACCTTCATCAATATTGCGGTCCAAAACCAATGACTAGGGTTGACATCAATGACAACAACCAATCTTCCAACATCAATAACAATACCTTCTTTAGATATAATATAACATGAAAACTTACCTTTCATGACTAAAAAATAACTTTTCTTTGGGTTTAATGATATACCATATTTTCGACATCATTCAAAAATTTGAGTAAGATGTCTAATGTGGTCTGATATATTCATGGATTATATAGTCATGTCATGAATATATACAATGACATTGTGATTTATTAAATCGAAAAAGGAAATATGCATTGCTCATTGAAAAGTTGAATCTACATTGATCAAACCAAAAGGCATTCTCTTAGAAGAAAAAGTCCTCCATTTAGTCCTAATAGTCGTTTTAAGTCTATTATATTTATCCAATTATATTACCTAATTATACCCTAAAAAAAATTAAACAATGAAAGCATTTCATATCTTGAGATAAAACAGAATTTGATCCATGGGTAGCACAGGGTAGTTTTATTTTTAGAGGATCATTTTAAAATTTTGGAAATAAACACACAAATGAGTTTTACCAGTTTTCTTCCTCATTGGAATTAAATTTGTTACTCAAGTAGAATGTCAAAAATGATTTTAGCATCAAGTAATTTTTTCAATTTTTTATGCAATTGGGGTTCCAAATAAGGATGAATCTTCCATGTTTTTGTTGAAAAGACTTAACATCATTTTTCATTGGAATTGTATGTTAAGTTATCTAAGTGTCATAAGTTTTTAAGTCATCGTATGTCAATGTGAATAGTTATTGATATTTTTGAAACAATTTTAAGAACGCATTTTTTTCTTCTTTAGTACAACATGTCCTAATATTAATGTTATTTGGGTTTTAAATAGTTCCAAGAGTAATCATATAATGACCTAAAGTTGAAATATGATTTTTGACATTAGATGATATCTTGAATTTATGTTTTAGGTAAAATAGTTTTTCCAAGGTAGCCACACCTTTTAGGATAGTGTTAACAATTAGATTATCCATTCCTTTATAAAAATATATAGTTCTTTCTCATGTTCTTCATCATGAATTACAACATCTTTGAAAGTATTTTGGTTAGTAAGAAATTCTATGATTCGTTCATCACCTTCAAAAACTATGTAATTGGTGATATTATCTAGGAGTGAAGGTTAATAAAGCAACTGAATAGAAAATCTTCTTTCTTGAAAATCTTCTAATGGAGCTAATCTAGAGGAAAAGTAGCCAATGAGTTTGCTACTTTATTGTTAGTTCGAGAAATGGAAGAGATATTGAAGGATTCAAATTTATAAATCAATATTAACACCTCATATTGGTAGTTTCTTTGGTGAGGAGAATTGCAATGAATTGTATTTTGTATTTGTCTCACAATGATTTTAGAATCGCCAAAAAAATTTAAATTCTTAACATTATGGCTTTTTAAAGGCCTTGTATAATTGCTTCCTATTCTACAATACTTGTGCATTAAAATTCTAATCTACAAGATATGAAACTATGCTTTCCCTGGGGATCAAATATCAAACAAATAGGTCTTTCTTCGTCTTGAGACATGGAACAATAAAAGAAAAAAGGCCTAAATGTTAGTATCTACTGCTAAGTTATTCTTATATAAAATATGTACAATTGTGTTACACTAAGTTTATGATTTTTTTTTTCTTGTAGTGTTATTTCATATTGTTTATTTCAGGAAAAAACAAGGATTTTGCAATAAAATTTCCAAAGTATGAAACAACAACATAATTCCATGAAATTTGAAACTCGGAGAAAGATGGTTCATTATCTACTTCTAAATATATCACGATATGTTTCATGTATCACTCATGATCAATTTTAATTTTATTTGGCTATCCATTACAGGGAATACAAATATATGACCAATCAGATGCAAAATGATCTTGGAGCTTTCGAGAGCAATCTCTACTGAGAAGTAAACCATGATAATCAAGAATTTCATCCATGATAATATCAATAATATGATGAACTTTGGGATTAGAGGATATGGATATTAAGACATCCTTTAGTTCTCATATGACCTTAACCTATTATATACCTAACCAAATGATGTCAGTAGTGCACTTTCTTGAGGTAGCATTTAGTTTTCTACATATTGAGTAAGTCATTACATTGGAAGAATCCCATGAATACACCAAGCAATTATACACATGTTTTTCTTATAATTGATGAATGTAAATTATTATTTTTCTTCAAATAATTTAACAACTTTTTCTGTTGAGAAATATTACATACATAGAGAATTGAAATATTTTTTGTAATTTTGTTAAGATCCTAAACTATGTTATATGCCATTGAAAGAGGACCTTGATTATAGGTACAAGGTGTTTTATCATTCTGAGTATTTGAAGAAGTTTGAATATTAGGGGATATAATCCAACTTTCTTGTTATTTGAATTCTAAGGATTAAGAGGTAGATTTTTTGGGATAGGTACCTTATTTCAAAGGTTATAACCACTTTGTACATGCAATTCCTCTTATGTTTCATCTTCTTCATAAATATTTATACAAGAAAACATACCTGAGAAAACCATAACTACTTTGTTAGGTCGTCCCTCCACTTATTCTACTTATCCATATACATTGTCACTTGATTCCTCTATTTAAATACTTTCATCTAGAAAATCATTGGCTAACAAGTTCATGACTTTAATCCATTAAGGACATCTTTTTTCTAAATGATTTGTTTGGTGATAGTTACACAACTTTTCCATCGCTACTCCTTCCAAGTCAATGTTTATATTTGCAGGTGGGGGTTTCCAAAGGTTTAGGTGGTATAGGTCAACTGAAGAATGGTCTATACTAGCATTGCATTGAAGTTCCTTCTCCAAAATTCCTTCTGATGTATATGATTTCATTATTTAAACATTTCATCATAAGTTTAATATCCAAAATAAATGTTTTGATATGATCTTATGGAGGTCTAGATAGATCGAGTTCATAC
This sequence comes from Picea sitchensis, assembly GCA_010110895.2. Taxonomy (NCBI): domain Eukaryota; kingdom Viridiplantae; phylum Streptophyta; class Pinopsida; order Pinales; family Pinaceae; genus Picea; species Picea sitchensis. Next base: position 177,035 of record SNQJ01S0005869.1, on the reverse strand, counting down.
CTAGAAAAATATTTTTTGATTGCTTAGGTAAGTTATGGATTTTCCCATGCAATTTGAAGGCATCTGTTGCTAACTAGGATTTATTTTGGTTTTGATTTTTTTTTTATGTTTCTAAAAATACATAACTAGTGTCTAAATTCTCTAATTTTGATTATAATTCTGAGTGAATCTCATAATATTTGGTGGCTATAGGGGATGTAACAGGATTAGGGGTTGAAATAATTAGATTCAAAGGTTGGAAAATTTCTCAAAGTGCTAGTTCTACCAAATCTTCCATAGTGTGAAATAGGGTTTTATCCTTGGTCTAAGTAACACACTAGGTGTCACTTCTTCTTCGAGGAAGTAGTGGTTCAATAGGCAAGGAACTAATCTATCTAGTGTATGGCCTAATTATTCATATGGAAGCATTATTTTTCTCATTGACACTACTTACGAAATTTTAGTCTTAGAATCAATATTTTCCAAATACTAGAAACTAGATTGTTCATGAGGTATTTTAAGATTTGGAGTTTCAATCCTAGTATGTGGGTTGTTAGTAGATGACCTAGTTTTGGGAACTGAATCAACTATACAATGCCAATTTCTCACTTTAGTGCCAATTATATTGATGAGGAAAAATACATGAGTGTCAAGGGCATGGGTTTGACTCAGAGAAGAAGCCCAAATAGACATTTCCCTATTTAGTGTGGAAAAACCCTCTAGATTAACTGCCTCAAAACCTTTCAATGAAATTTAATATTTTTTATGTTTAATTTTTATTTTTGTTTTATAAGATTTATAGAAAAGAAACTAAAACTTACTATCTAATAATACTTGAAATAAATACAAAATATTAAGAGTTGTCTCTCAAAATAGAGAAAGATCCTTATCTACCCTTTAAAAATCTATGAATTAGTTCTAAAAAGATTCATTAGATGAGATAATAAAAAATTATAATAAACGAATGAAACTCAAATTAAAACATAGAATAAATTGCTATAAAATAAATTATCTAAATTTATTAAATAAATGGAAGGAAAAAAATGTCAATATTGTTTTAGAATAGTCTAATGCACACAAATTGAGATCTCTTATACAAAATCCATGTTATTAGTTGAATTGCATAATAATCCATACAACACCATATATATGAAATATTTTTTCGATGATAAAAATATTTGGCCAATGACTAACTTATGAATTAACTACTGTATCATAAAAAGTTTTTTAGAAACTAGTTAATAAAAAAATTCCCAAATATCACCTATTACTTTTCAAATCCTCCTATAAATACAATTTTAAAACTAGTTATAATATCCAACTAAAGACTTAACCCTCAGTTGAAATAGGTATTTGATCCCTAACTACTTCTTATCATACTTTTACCATTTGTCAAACAAAATTTTACATATATCATTTTAGGGAAAAACATATTTCCTACGTGTGACACTCAAAGTTGGTATTTTTTGGAGAACCTTTTAATATATTTCTTAACTATAGGGAAGGAACATTTAAGTTGTTTTTTTCTCTTACACTCTTCAATTATAAACTTTTTTAAATGTCCCATCTCAACATTTGATATTCCTTGTACTTTAGGCTTGTGTTTCTTTAGTATGTCCTTGATTTTCTACAATACTTTGTCCACTAGATGAAATTTTTCTAGTGGACCAATGGAAAAGGGATAACATTGAGTAGTCGTGTCCTCAATAAAATCCCATATTTTAATACATAACCATCATTCATCTCCTCTCTATCTCTCAAATTTATGAGCAATTCCATTCCAATAATTTATATCCTATTCAATTTCATATATTTATATTTTGCTCTATGTTTCTTATATTACGAGATTCTTATATTATGAAATTCGTTTCCTCTATGTTTCTTAATTTGTTTGATGAAATCAAGTTGATCTTGTGCTTTTTTCTTTATTTGTGTTTTTCCTTTATTTTATTTCCAGGTCAAATTCTCTTTATAAAACATAGAAAAATATAAGTTGAGCTCTTGTAATTGAAAATATTTGGCATAAAAATACATTTTAAATTGTGCATTGGAATCATCTTCGTTTAACGCATGCTCTATAAAAACTAAAATTGAATTACCTTGAAAATAATTTATTTATGAGGATTTGCACATTTGCAACTTCTTGGTATTTATCGAAGGTATCATATATGATGACACGTTTGGTTTATAGAAATTCTATTAATTTTTCTCTTTTTTTTTTTTCCAATACATGTTCTTCAATAATACAAATTACTATATTATCTAAATCAATCCATATTTTCCTTTGATATAGATTGACAATTCTATTCTTTCTATTATAGTAGGAAATTAATTTTGAGTTTACCACATCATCAAATTTCAATAATACAAATTACTATATTATCTAAATCAATCCATATTTTCCTTTGATATAGATTGACAATTCTATTCTTTCTATTATAGTAGGAAATTAATTTTGAGTTTACCGCATCATCAAATGGATCATGCATATTCTAATCCCCTAAGATGTGATATTCTCTAAGCTACTAGGAGCAATTATTTGTTCCATTGCAATATCTCTTCCTATAATATATTTTAGGAAAGTTGTGCTCTGTTTTTGACGAATCAAACCTTTCATATTCATATCAATTACATATTACATTGTCAATAGGAGGTTGACTAGTTTGAGTTTGTTGTTGCAAGGGATGGTTTGTAGATTCAACAATATGTTATTTTTCTTGTCTCGATACTTCATATTTAGTAGCTTTTTCCTTATCTTTTTATTTTTTAGTCTTCTTTTTTGTTTTATCTTTTCTCCTTAAGTCTTACCCATCTTTGTTTTTTCCTTATTTTCATTTTCCTTTTTTTCAAATATTAAATATTTGTTTTATACTGTTTTTATTTTTTCCTCTTTTTATTGTTTCTTTAGTTTCTCAGCTTCAAAGAATTTATGTTTTAACATTTCAATCTTTTTCCTAGTTTTCTCTTCTGAGCATGTTTCTTGTGAAGTTGTTTGATTATTAAGTTTTAATTTTTTCCACACCACTTTTTAAGACGTTGCATGGTAATAAGGTATCTCATCATCCCATTGTTCATGAGTATATAGAAAAGAGGAAAAAAGATAAATGTTGTGTTTCAAAATTAGTCTTTTAAGAACATTCCTCTTGAACTATCCTTATGGGAATATGTGATCCAACACAATATTTTTCCCTTACCTAAACTATTTGGAGTTATATAACCCATAGTGTCCATTATACATGTTGTATGGGATGGAAGTTTTATTTCTTGAATTGTTTCCTAGAGAAGCATTGAAACCATGGATAATTGTTCAGTATGATGTCTCTCTAAGAACTAATATGTTTGGAACATTATTGGGAAAAAATTAAGGGAAATAAGTTACTGTATATACTTTAAGGTAAGTATGGACTTCTTTAAAATACCAACTAGTTATCCTTCTCGGTAAGGTCATTACTTATTTAGTTAATATTGGGAATTCCTTATAGAATATCAATTTGTATAGTGGGGGGGAAAAGTAATCACAAAATTGTGCATAATTTCTATCATATTTTTTTCCCATAACCTTTGACATTAAACTTGAATTGGGGTTTTGTCTATGGATGAATTCCAATCTAATCTTAGGAAATGATTTATTGCACAAATAATATCTAATAGGTAAGAATCCATATAGAAAATGGTGACAATATAAGAAATAGGATTGTTCACTTTCTCATTACTTATTTTCATGGAATGTGATAAGATACTTTCCCAATTGAATATTGCACTACTTTCAATGATAGTATGCACAATTGGTACCCAAGCATCTTCAAAATGAATACAATTAGCTTCACCATATAACCTGGACATTAAGGGCATTTCATAAATATAGGGGTCTCTCAAATTCGCCATTCTATATACCCTATCACTCTTGGAAAATACTATTTTTGTATTCCACATACCAACCTACCAATATTTTCTTGATATTATTATCTTGGCGAAACTATTCTACAAAACTATTAATGGTGATTTTTTGTTTGTTTTTGTAGTCTATAGTACTTCTTGAATTTAGATGGTTGTACATTCAAAATTCATACTAGGTGGTATGTTCTCTTAGGTTACTATCCAAGAAATCAAATAAAATCAAGATCTCATTCATTTTTGTGTTAGTTCATGTGGGTTGACTTATTGGCCTACATTTTATGGATCTATTTCCATCAATTCCATCTCATTTTATCTTTGAATGAGATCTATAGAACCTTCATAATATTTTGGGGATTGTAGTGATCAGTGGTAGGTTCCCTTTTAGTTGAAAATGACTATTCATCAATGATCCTTGATCAATTGATCCTCCAAGTGTTTGACACTAGAACATCTATTCACACTTGATAAAATGCACTAAGTACCTTGGAACACATTATCATTACCATTGAGATACCTTGCATATGGAAATGATATGCATCAATGACCAGTGACTAGATAGTTTCTCCCATGTGTGAATTTAATATATTTATTGACATGGTGTAGATTCATACTTCATAAGAGATTTGTTAGAATACCTAGGATTGTGGTGACATCCCTCATTGGTTTTATTGCCTAAGTTCATTTACAATAGTACCACTACCTGCCAGACAGTTGGCTCAGGTTGATGGATAGTTGGTATGGATTGTTGGTTTTCATTGATGTCAACCATTGGAGAGTGATATTTTAGATTGATGTCAACCCTTAGTGATTTATGTCAACCCTTGGAGAAAGTCCGGTAGCAAATTCCGGTAGAAAAAAGGTTTCGGTAATGGACCCAAGGTTGTTTCATGTATAATGGTATGAGTTTTAATATATTTGAAGGTAATAATATTCTATATGGATAGTACATGTCATTCCATTTCTAGTGGTATGTGGAACGTCACATAACTTCTCACGTTTAGACAGTTATGGCCATGAGAAGTTGGAGAACCCACATTTGGGTAATCAACCCAAGTCTGTTTGATGGATAATGATATGAGTTTTTATATATTTGCAGATAATACTATTATATATGGATAGTACACGTCATTCCATTTCTATTGGTATTTGGAACATCACATAACTCCTCACGGTTAGAGAGTTATCGCCATGTGAATTTGGAGAACTCTCATGAGTCATCTAGAAGCACCAAAAGGTCAAAGTAGTCAAAGTGGTTTAAGAGATTTTTAGAAGGTAAATAATAAAGTGAAGTGATGAGTGTACTATAATTCAAAGTGAATACAAAATAAATTATTTAAATGATAAATTTAATGGATAAATTACTAAGTTGACAAGTGGTTAGAAGTGGGTTAGCCCTAAAATAAGGAAAGTGGTTTAAGATGGTTAGAAGGTAACCCCTTGAGGTAAAGTGAAGTGATGAGTGTATTATAAGTCAAAGTGGATACAAAATAAATTATTTAAATAATAAAGTTA
>SNQJ01S0005869.1:130897-167860 GCA_010110895.2 Picea sitchensis | reverse complement strand
CACATGTATTAGCAGTGAAGAGGATTTTCAGATATCTCAAAGGAACAAAAGAGTTTGGATTATGGTATCCAAAAGGAAAGGATCTATCACTTATTGCCTACACAAATGCAGATTGGGTAGGTTGCATTGATGACCGACAAAGCACCAATAGAGAAACGTTCTACTTTGGTGAGTTTTTAGTATCATGGTTAAGCAAGAAACAATCATCAATATCCTTATATATAGTTGAGGCAGAGTATATTGTAGCAGAAGCATGTTGTACATAGGTTCTATGGATGAAAAAAACTTTGATAGATATACAGGTTGAGTATTATGATCCCATTCCAATCGATTGTGATAATACAAGCACCATCAATATCTCAAAAAACTCGGTGATGCACTCCAAGATGAAGCGCATTCCAATCAAGTATCACTTTCTACAGGAACAGGTTGTAGAGAAGAACATCAGAGTTGAATATGTGGGAACAAAAGAACAAGTAGCATACATATTTACAAAACCACTTCCATGGGAAGCCCTTGAGTATCTTTGTCAGAGACTAGGAGTAATTTATACTCCAAAATGAATGTTTTTGAATGTTTATCTTATATGTCTTATATGTACATGAGGAATCACCATAAATAGGACAAAGGGGGAGAGATTTGTCATATGCAAAGGTAAATTCTTAGAGAGAGAGCATATAGGCATGTTTTGAAGGGGAGCGATTGTCATAAGGGAAGAATGAGCGATATGAATTTAGAGTGATAGCCTTTGTCAAAGGGGGAGATATTAATCATATGAAGGGAAAGAGAGTAATCAGAGGCTTATAAACACAAATAAAAATCAAAGGCACGTAGAAAGGGGGAGAAACCCCAAGGAGAGTTTAGTCAGGGGAAGCAGCTCCAAAGGGAGATACCCTTTTCCATTGATGTCAAAGAGGGAGAGATAGAAACATTGATGATGAGTATAAGAATGAATGTTATCATGACTAAATGTTTCCATCAATGTTGGTGTTGCCATCAATGTCAAAGGGGGATATTGTCAGACAGTTGGCTTAGGTTGATGGATAGTTGGTATGGATTGTTGGTTTTCATTGATGTCAACCATTGGAGAGTGATATTGTAGATTGATGTCAACCCTTAGTGATTGATTTCAACCCTTGGAGAAAGTCCAGTAGAGAATTTCGGTAGCACAAAGGTTTGGGTAATGGAACCAAGGTTGCTTCATGTATAATGGTATGATTTTTAATATATTTGAAGGTACTGATATTATATATGGACAATATATGTCATTCCATTTCTTGTGGTATGTGGAACGTCACACAACTCCTCACGGTTAGAGAGTTATGGCCATGAGAAGTTGGAGAACCCAGGTTTGGGTAATGGACCCAAGTTTGTTTGATGGATAACTGTATGTGTTTTAATATATTTGCAGGTAATAATATTCTATATGGATAGTACATGTCATGCCATTTCCATTGGTATGTGGAACTTCACATAAATCCTCACGGTTAGAGAGTTATGGCCATGTAAAGTTGGAGAACCCTCATGAGTCATCTAGAAGCCCCAAAAGGTCAAAGTAGTCAAAGTGGTTTAAGAGATTTTTAAAAGGTAAATAATAAAGTGAAGTGTGAGTGTACTATAATTCAAATTGAATACAAAAGAAATTATTTAAATAATAAAGTTAATGGAGAAATTACTAAGTTGACAAGTGGTTAGCCCTAAAATAAGGAAAGTGGTTTAAGATGGTTAGAAGGTAACCCCTTGAGGTAAAGTGAAGTGATGAGTGTACTATAAGTCAAAATGGATACAAAATAAATTATTTAAATAATAAATTTAATGGATAAATTACTAATTGGACAAGTGGCTAGAAGTTGGTTAACCCTAAAATAAAGAAAGTGGGTTAAGAAGGTTAAAAGGTAACCCCTTGAGGAAGCTACATGAAAGTATAAATAAGAGGCAAGGCTCTCTCATTTTAAATCACACTTGAGAATATTGAATATCTACAGGTGATTGAGGTAAACAAAGCATATCTAATATGAATTTCAGAGAGAAGGTGAAGTAAAGAAGGCCAAAATTCAAGGGAGAATAAATTCTTTTGATGATGCTTTCTAAGGTATGTTATTTACAGGTCATCTCACCATTTTCAAAATAACATTTTTTCTGGATCGATTCAGAATGTGAAATTGATAGGCCATTGAGAAAACATATCCAAGTAGTTGTGGTATGAACTCTCCTTGGGGTCGTTGTAGTTGTGGAGTTACACTCCGTGGCAAATAGGGTTTGTGGCTAGTCCCGAAATTAGTCTAAAACAAGTATTTCGGGTAAAAACGTCATAACTTATTCATAACATATCCAAATTCAGCAAGACAAAATGTGTTGGTTAGAGTACAATATTTAGTATTGTTTGTAAAATTTTCATATCCATACAATAAATATTCTGTGTGGGGCATGCTCTACAAGTTCACTCTCTAAAATAAGCCAGAATTCAACAAGGTATGCCATTTTTTCTATAACTCATTTTCTAAGAGGTTCCAAGTAGTGATACCTGAAGGAATTGCACAAAAAATATTGAAGACCATTTTGTACTATTTTTAGATCTTTATTCATTACAGGTACATAGTTATGATTATTTGAAGTTAGGATTGTTGACTAATCCAAAACTAGTCATGTGAGACTAAAGAAAAGTTTGATGAAAATGCTAGTCTCTAGTTGTTAAAATTAAGGAAGGTTTGTAGGTATGTGATCATATACACTAGGTCTATTACAAAGTTAAAAATCAGATTTGGATGATGAAAATGATGAGGGATTTTGGTTGAGGTACATGTTGGGTACATGGTTGAGACAAGTAGTTGATGAGTTGGCACATACATGAGGTGTATAGCTGATGATGTTTGTACATCTTGATTAGTCATAGTTGATGAGTAGTTGATACATGATTGGTACATACTTGGTACATGTTTGGAGGCACTTGTTAGTAGCATTGTTGACACATGGTTTATGGATGATGTATCATACTTGTATTGGTATATTATTAGAAGAACATATTGATCTTGGTGATGATTATGAGTTGTTGTGTTATTCTTTGTTGATGCACATCTTTGAGAGTTTACTTGGTGATCGATATTGGTGAGTAGATCTGATTTGGTTGATAAGATTGATGAGACATGTTGTTTTGATAGGTTGTTTGGACAGGTTGTTTGGACAGGTTGTTGTGACATGTTATTTGTACAGGTTTGGTGCATGGTTGATGCACTTGTTCATGGTGCAAGTTGAGGTACAGGTTGGTTCATGGTTGATGCACTTGTTTATGGTAAAGGTTGATTACAGTTTGGTTGGTATAGGTTCGTGTATGGTTGATGCACTTGTTTATGGTACAGGTTGATTACAGGTTGAGATATAGGTTGACGCATGATTGATGCATGGTTCAGGTTATTAGTACAGGTTGTTTGTTGTAGGTTGATTGGTACAGGTTTACAACAATATATCTCACAGTGATAGTATGACATTGGTTCCATCATTATACTTATACATCAGGGCGGTTGGACGGGGCAAGGACAGGTGGTTGTATCCACCTTCTGATTGTATCCGAAGAACATAGGGGGTTGTAGCCTCTTTTTGGTTGTATCCAGAGAATTGGGGAGTTAGAGCTTCCCTCGGGTTGTAGCCTGAGAAACTAGGGGGTTGGAGCCTTCTTCCAGTTGTAGTTGGAAAACAAAGGAATTTGTGCTTCCAATGAATGTAATTCTTCAAGACATATAAGAAAAATCATTTTGTGGTTTTCTCTCATTTTGGGTTTCCACGTAAAAACGTTGGTGTACTTTGTATGTGTATGATTGCTCATTTGTTCATTGTTTATTTATCTGCAATTATTGGATGATAATGCTACACTGATATAACACTTGCATTATATGGTTAAAAGGATTAAATTGCTCTAATACTGATTCACCCCGCCTCTCAGTAATCCAACACTACCTTTATCTTACATTGGTACTTTTGAGAACTAGTATTCTCTTTTCATACTTCTAGGTGTTCTCCTGGTGTACATTGAGACATATATAAACTTTGTGTCTACTTGTGGTTTTGATCTTGTTTTGACATGGATCCACTATGTATTGTTTTGTGGTTATGATTATACACTCCATATACTTCATGGATTTGCATTGTACTTGATTTGGTGGCCATGCCTATTTTCAACCTGAGCATAGGTATGCATGCCTTGAGGAAAAGATTTATCTCATACACTATTTCCACTTGTAGTTAGATTTTGATCCTTTTTCTTTTACTTATTGATTTTATTTCGAAAATTATTAGTTATTTATAATGTATTTCAACCATCGGTTCCTCTTTTTCCCTCACACATTAGGGGGAATATGTTATATATAAATTTGGTCATACATGATGCTAAGATTTTAAATTATCCTTACTACATCCTATATCAATATTTTATAATTCTTCCTAAATAAGATCTGCAATTTCTTCCTTTGTTCTTTTATCTTCCCTTTAAGAAACCCATGATCATCTCTCTCATTTCCAATTAACAACATGAGAGCACACTAAAACAACCTAAAAAATTACAAAATGTATGTAATGTACCAATATGGAGTAGAGTAAGCCAAGATTGTACACTTGTATAACCTATATCGTGAGACCCATCTACTTGAACCAACTCCAAATAATTTAAATAAAGGTCCCATGGTTGGAGAAAGCTAGAGAATGCATACTAATATACCGAAAGAATAGTTTGAATATTATAGTTTGAATTAGGAAATTCCTTAATTATCCCTCTCCCATTGAGATAAACTTCAATTTTTATCCAAATTTTATTTGTTCCTATTATGGTTTTTTGAACTACTCCTTGTCTCCCCTAATATAGTGAATTATATCCTGTGTTCATTGAGATTTTGAATGGTGATTGAGGTTGGAGAAACCCAGACTCAGGTGATGAAGTTTCTCTAAAAATATTATTTTTATTTAATGTTGTTGTAAAATTTTGAACACAAGTAATCACAAATATNCCCCACACACACACATATATATTATTGTACTTTTTTATTGCATATTTTTCATTTAATTGATGGAATTGATGTGGATCTCATAGACCTAATATTAATTGAGTTAAAATGCTTTCAAATTTGTATTATCTTGATTAAATTATTTATAAGGAACGATGAAGGCTTGTTGTTGTTTGTGTTAGACACATTGACCACACTGAGAGGGGGGGCATGAATCAGTGTGTGGATATTTTTACAATTATTTCTTCCTTTAGTTAGAAACCACTTAAAACATTAGTATTCATTACTTACATTCACTATTAACTACTTCAATATATCAACAACATTCATCAATAATACATAACTACGAACCATCATCATAATGAACATAATGAACACCAGATATTTGTGTAAACTTTTGTATTATGTTGTTACATGAAGAATACAATCTTCGGGGGTTTATCGACACCAACTGAAAAGCGCACCAACTCCAAGAGAGTACCAACTCTCAAATATAAGACCCAACTTGCAAATCTCAACACCAATTGAGATGTGAGGATTCCAACCCTCAAGTACAAGACCAAGCTTGTAGACAGAAAACAATCTATCCAACTGCACCAATAGTATCCAAATATGTTTTATAGATCCACAGCATGTCTATGTTGTAACATGTGAGTATTTGTGCCATTCTTAACTGCAAATCACGGATGTATGTGTCTATCCTTACTGCAACTCGTGGACTACCACAAACTAACCAAGTATCACTGTCACTGTCTCTATTTCTATCAAGTTGTCATTGTAGAACCTGTCATATCAACTTGTACCAGAAACATAAAACAATATATACCAAATAACTTGTTCCAACAATCTCATCAACCAAGCTAGATCCAATCACCAAGACCAATCACCAAATCAACTCTCAAATGTATACTCAATATCACCAGGATGTGCATCAACCACAACAAATCGCAACCATCGCCAACACATGCTTCTACCAAGAATGTACTAATCACAACCAAGTACCAACCACAACAAATGCATCAACCATGCACAAGAACATACTCCAAGCTAACCAACAAAGTGCCTCTAGAAATACATCATACCATCCATAAGTTGAAGGCCATAAACCCTTACATCAAACCATGTGCCTGAATTTCACTCTTATATAGCATCAAGTATGTATTAACTATATACCAAAATCACCAACAAAGTACTCTCATAATGTGCCATAAGATATACCACTAACACTCAGATATGCACCAACAATGTTCTTCAACAAATCTTCCTCAAAACATTTACTACAACAGATACCATACCTCCAAGAGAGCATATGAAAAACCTTAAAAAGTCATGCCTCAAGCATGTTCCACAACATCACTAAGATATAACCTCATAAGCATATAGACTTACCTCTGCACACTGTAACTGATCTGATGCCTCAGATCTCAAACCAACAGACCAACCTCATCCTCAACAACCTGGACCAAACATCACTTCTCAAGCTTGCATAAACCCTTCTACATATATGCGCTTTTCTCTTCTACAGTTTGCGGGTATCCTCTCTTTCCTCCACTGTGGCCCATGGATGCCCACGTCCTAACTGCACTGCAACTTGTGGATGTCTCATATATTATGGTTACTTGAGTTTGTTTCAACTTTGATACTTTATCATAGAATTTCCTTCGTAACTTCATATCTACTCTTCCTCATATTTTTCAATGTATTCCTGCAAATAACCTTTCACAAAATAAATATTCAATGATGTTCAATAGGTAGGTTCAAGTAGATCACAATAAGAGTCCCTTTCTCTCTTATTTATACTTTTCCATGTTCCTTCCTCTAGAAGTTATCTTCTAATTGTTTTACACAACTTCCCTCTTTTACAACTAACCCACTTTTAACTACTTTTCCCACTTGCAACCACTTTATCCATAAATAGTAAACTCACCACTTCTTGTTGAAACCACTTTGAATAAGGAATATTCTTTATGAATTTCTACAATCTTTTGACTTCGTGTAGACCTTCTAGGGGCTTCTATATTACTCTAAAGAGTTCTCCAACTTCTCAAGGCCATATCTCCCTAACCGTGAAGAAATATGTGATGTACCACATATCACCGGAAATGGCATGACAATAAATATGCATCCATACACATATGATAACCTCTTGACTTGTTCTTCAGCCTCTTTTCTTCCACACAACTTTGGGCTTCATGACCACACATCTAGGATTACTCAACCACTTAACCATTTGGACTTTACAAAGTGTCTTCCTATGAGGGGTTTCACCATAAGGGGACCACTTTGGAGTTCATCCAATTAGTGCTACCTACATAAGAGCATTCATGATACTACCTTGGATATCATCTATGACTTGACATCAATGATACAACTTCCTTTGACATCAATAACAACACATCACCATGACATGACTTGACATCAACCCTTTGACATCAATGTCAACTTAGTTCAAGAGTTTGGTTGTGTGCATGCATTGAACATAACTTTATGCTAGAGATTTGATCAATTTAATAGTGACTAAATACAAGAGTTGGATTTATATGATCTAGGTATTCTCTTTCTTATTCCTCTATTTTCAAATATAAATTATTGACCTGAAAATAATGATTAAGAAACTATTTTTTCTTTTTCATTAAGGTACAAAATCCCTCGTTACGGAATTATATTTAGCCATTATAATTATCCCTAAAAAAACATGTATTATATGGTGTCCATTTCAATATTTGTAGCACTAGGGATGGTTATCATGGTGTAATTCATGCCATAGGTTCAAAAAAAAGGGCCCTAGACAATACAAATTTACTATGGAATTGATAGGCCATGCATAATTCTTAAATAATGCAAAAGCATCCATGGACATTGAGAAAGAAATATAATATTTGCCAAGAAAATATTTCATATTTTAGTTCAATCTAGTTTTGATTTTTTTTTTCACTTCACTACATGTGTGGCTAAAGAGACCTCGCCAAAAAAGTAGGCAAGTCATATTGGATATTGAGATTGCTTTAGTTTAAGATTAAAATAATAATAATCATGTATAGAGAAACAATTTCCATTATCTAACAAGAAAAAATTAATATCCAAAACTTTTAAACATTTATAACAATAACAAATGATTTCAACCCATCTATGAATTATTATGATGATGATTACCATCTACCAAGATCATTTTTTATTTATTGGAAATATAAACTGAAATAATTGCTTTGATTTATTATTATTTTTCAAGATCAACTAACTTGGAAATGAAGACATGGGATCGATTCACGTTTGGTCGTGATGGGTGAACAAAACGGGACGCGCTGAAACGATTAGGGTTCGTGCTCTAAGAGGATCGGCCGCCATGGCAAGTCAGGACGGAGGGGAGCCGCCGCCCCCTCCCTCCCCCGCTTCGGCTTTCAAAAAACTACTCACAGCCTGCTTGAAGAAAACAGCCCAAGAAGAATCCACGAGTTTTGTAAAACGCTTGGAGGCCATCCCCGAAATCTGCCTCCCTCCAGAAGAGCCAATGAAAGTAGCAATCTCCCTCTCAGAGAGAGGTCTAGTTGGCCAGTTCATGGGGCTTTGGCCTTCCACCAGATCAACCGACAACTGGATCCAAAGAAACTGGAGACCGCTAACAAAGAACAGTGTGACCTGCTACTCCGTTGGCAAAGGCTTCTACATCTTCGAGTTCATTCTATAAAGCGGCTTTACATCTTCGAAGTTCATTTCAGAGGACTGCGACTCCATCTTCCAACCAAATTCTACTTTATGGGCACTCCAAGGGTTCTACCCGGACCGGCTGACTCCAAACTTCGATCCAAATTGAAATCCCATTCCGCTTAGTCGACTTCCAAATTTCCCCATCCAGTCGGAACTCCATCGCCGCAAGAGTTAGGGAATGGTCTCTGCCAATTACATCACAAAAGGCACTCCCAAAAGATCGCGATTCTGTGCTGCACCGTATTTTAAGTCGACTGAAGTAGGATTGCTCTGGTTGTCAACTGGCGGTGGTGGACCTGCAACACCGCGAAAATTAGACTGGCTTAACGCTTGCCATTTAAATGCGTAAAATGTCACTTACCATGGCCACTTTCAGAGGAATCAGCCCTATGTCGCGCAGAAGAAAGGAGGAGGGGTTGGCAACAACCCCTAAAGGACGCAGCAGCCAAAGGCCCCAGAGCAAATACTCCAACCCCGATCCAAAGTAACCTAGGATCCTGGGCAGCGTTAACAAACAAAGATCCGGGAAAACGGGCGAAACTCAACCACACTAACAACTAACAAGGTGGGTTAGAGGCAAAGAACACATTGGAATCAAGGAACACGATGCAAATGGGACGCGATATCGGGGACTCAAGGCACGAGGGACAAAGAATCCAGTTCAGCGGGATCGGCTAAAATCCATGTAATGAAGGCGCAGCCCTTCAGAAATGAAACAGTAAGGGACAGAACCTTTTGGGACTCAGCCCCCGCCCCAAGCAGAGGGGAAGGAAGTCCAAAAGGCTAAAGAGAAGACTTAATCACACAAAAATATTCTCAGCGTTCAAAATTAACCCTCGAACAGTCCTTGATGGCGTAAACAAGAAAACAAGCAGTATTCCTGCTTATGCCGGCCCCCACCTAAAAGTACTCAATGAAATCTACATCCTGGAATTCAGGGGTCTTTAAAGAAGAAAAAAAGAAGAAGCTCTCGTGAGATCTTATCAAATCCACAAGAACAGACGCCCTACTCATCCAGGAAAACAAAATGAGTCAACAAGACTCAATCCAAACTCTAAAAAACGCATGGAAGAACAAATGGCAGTTATCGACAACGCCTTTAGGCTTCCTCGAGTGCTAGTACCATGTGGAATGCCACTAAATTTGACCTGCTACTCACCGAGTTTCGTATGCATTGGACATGCACCCAACTACTCCACAAAGATTCCGGCAATTGGTAAGTCTTTTTAACATTTATGTACCACAACACATTGATGAAAAACGAATCTGCTGGCAATCACTTCAAGAATTCTTATCTGAGAAGGATCTTGAAAAGATTGTAATAGGAGGTGACTTAAATGTAACCCTTTCATCTGAGGAAAAAAGAGGCGGGTCTATTGTAAGGAACCCTGCCCGAGAATGGGTGGAGGACTTGATCTCCTCCTGGGACCTAATGGACATAAAGCCAACAAGAGGGCGCTACACATGGACAAACAAAAGAACAGGCCCAGGACACATATCAGCTCGCCTTGACAGATTCTTACTGCAGAGTTCTTTTCTGACACTAGGCCTCTCAACCTCTTCAGAAATCCTACCTAACAGCACCTCTGATTATAAACCAATCATGCTGGAGATTAAGAAAGAACTAAATCAAGGGCCCTTCCCCTTCCGCTTCAACTCTTCATGGCTACAAGACAAAGACTTCAAAAGCATAGTTGCCAAAGTCTGGACCACAAAAATTAAGGGCTCTGCTTTCCACGTCTGGGAAGAAAAGCTAAAATGTCTCAAAACTGAACTAAAAGCTTGGGCCAAAAAACAAAACTGATCCCACAACCCTCCACCTAGAAAGCCAAAGACAACTATAAAACCATCGGCTTGCTTTGGAAAGTAAGGAAATCACCCAGCAGGACATCATCAAGGAAGAGCAACCGCAAACTCAATGGCACAAACACCGCAGAGAAGAGGAAAACTATCAAGGCAGAAATCTAGAAGCCTTTGGCTCCAAGAAGGTGACAAAATAACAACTTTTTTCCACAAACAAGTGTATTTGGAAGCTATTGTGAAGGTCATGGACGCAAATTCAAGTTCAAAGCTGCCACAGCCTTCGATCCAGAGGACATCCAAAAGGCAGCATTCGAAGCTTTCAAAAGTCTCTACACAGAAACTAGTACAGCAAGCATAGACCCCCATGTCCACCCACTCTCAACTGTTCCAACTCTCATCAAAGATGATGTCAATTGTAAACTTCTGGAGAAGTAACACAACAAGAGATCAAAGAGGCACTTGATCAAATGCATCCGGATAAAGCCCCTGGCCTGGATGGGTTTACTGCAAGGTTTTATTAGCATTGCTGGGAAATCATCAAATATGATCTGACGAAGATGATCAAAAAATTGCAGGTCAGTCACAAGCTGGGAGGGGGTACAAATTCAGCGTTTCTAGCTCTCATCCCCAAGGAGAAAGACGCACTCACCTTCAGCAGATTCAGGCCTATTTCATTGTGCAACACAAGCTACAAAATTCTAGCAAAGGTGATTGCCAACAGACTGAAAAACATTCTACCCAACATTGTCCCGGAAAACCAAGGGGGATTCATTAAAGGCAGAAAAATTGCAGACAATATAGTCCTCGCCCAAGAAGCCCTTCCACACAAGCCTCTAAAGAAGGACAAAGGTATGGATCATCAAACTCATCTAGCTACTTAATGAAAGCATCACAATTTTTCTTTGTCAAGAAAAAGTTTGATTTGGACGTAAGGCTTTGTGAACTCCGGATAGTTATATTGCACAATCGCCTCGATTGCCCCCATGGTGAATGGAGAGCAACTAACTTTTTCAAGGCTTCCAGAGGGTCATCGTGGTCAGCCTCTCTATCACCTCTCCGCTTATGCAATCCAAAGCCAAATTCTCGGCGACGCCTTGATGTGCAAGAATCACCAGCAATATCAAAGGTCTCCAAATAGCACATGGTGTGAAAGAAATAAATCATGCTCAATTCGCCGATGACACTTTGCTTCTACGAGGGGCAAGCAGTCTAGTAGCAAAGAAGTTCAAAGACGAGCTTGATGCCTATTCTTCAGTCTCTGGTAGTGAAATCAGCCCTGGCAAAAGCAAAATTTAGAGTTGGAACATTACTCCCTTTGAGATGCGAAGCATATCCCGAATTCTGGGCATGGAAGGGCTCACAAACTTGGACTCGTTCACCTACTTGGGCGTCTCCATCTCCAAGACTACTCCAAAAGCCACTCAATGGAATCAACTATTGGAGAAGCTAAAAAAAACAGAATCACCTCCTGGGGCGCTAACTGCTAAACTTAGCAGGCAGAATTGTGCTTCTTAAATCTGTTTTGGCAAGCGTCCCCATCTATCGCAATTCTCTCCTGTTAGCTCCGGGATCCGTTGTCACCAAATTGGAAGTGTTACAAAGAAAGTTATTATGGGAAGGCGGCAAACAAACTAATAAAAGAGCCCATCTCATAAACTGGGACAAGGTTCCGAAGCCTCTCTTGGAAGGAGGACTTAGTCTCAAGAACACAAAGCTTCATAATCTCGCGCTGGGTGCAAAACTGCTATGGAGAATAATCAGTAGAAAAACGGCATGGTGCAAGGAATCTTTGTGGAAAAATTATTTCAGCGGCCCAAGAAGACGGCGTGTGGAACGCCTCCCGACTGTCCAAAAAGGGTCCACTATCTTCAACCTTTGCAGGAAGGTCAACGAACAATTCAATACCCAATTAACCTGGTTCCGGAAATGAAAACAACTAAAAATCCGATGACTCCATTCTTGAGACCCCCGTAGGCTAAACCAATCTTCGCTTGCAAAACCGATGGCGTGAGCAAAACTTGAGAACAATTCCCTTGACATCCTGCCTGTAATGGTGGCATAACCTGTAAGTGCACGACAGCGAGTAACTTCATCTTTGAATCAAGAATAGCATTTCACTTCTAAATAGAAGCCCCGCATGGAAAGCCCCCCAAAGAGACAAAAGAGGTTGGGGAAAAAGAGGCAAAGCCTTACACAACGGCAATGGGGCACTCCACCTTGCTAAACCTCCCACACGTCCCTCCAAACCCAGCTATATGGAAGGCCATTTGGAAATTCAAACCCATCCCCAAAATTGATATGTTCCTCTAGACGCTGGGCCACGATAGTATCCTGACCGACGAAAACCTAAAAAGAAAAGGATGGCCTGGCCCTTCGTCAGCCTCTTATGCCTCCAAGTGTTTCAAGATTCCTCCCTGCAATCTTTTTTTTTCATGCCTCCTAAAAGAAGTCCTGACTATGGCAGGCTCACATTTTCTCCTTCCTTCAGGACCTTCACTCCTCTCACCGGATTGATTACCCTCTCTCCGCTCCTTCCCAAAAGCAAAGCTTGGTTGCAATTCTCTGGCAAATCCTGCCAAGATTCATTCTGTGGGGTCTATGGATTGAGAGGAACAACAGACTCTTCCGAGAAAAGGAAAGAACTCCCCCACAAGTGGCTACCAGAATCAGATCTCTCTTTAAAGAATGGGCTAGCAACCACACCTTCCCACCGAATAGCAGGAAGATGGACGACAAAGAAGAACAATGGTGTGCTCAACTCCATCTCCCAAACCCCAATGGGACCACCTCCCCTCCCATCGCCCAGGCTTCTTGGGAGCTTAGACAAGGACAAGAAGATTTCAAAAATTGGAAACGAAAGGATTGCCATTCTCTCTCTTTGATGGGGCTCAAGGGAAACCCCTACCGAAGTGTGTGCAGTGAGCCCCTGCTGAAAATTTAAGTACCGGATTCAGGTTGCGCTATGCAATTGGATTGGGAACCACCTCCAACAACTTTTCCGAGGCAATGGCGCTTTGGCAAGGCCTCTGCCAGGCTCAAAGAACAAGAGTTCGGAAGCTAATTATCATAGTGGATTCCCGCATGCTCATTCAAGCCTTAATCCACAACAAAGCAACCAAAAACGCTAAGCTCAACAACCTTATTTCCAAAATTCGTTTTCTCTTAAGGGGTTTGGACTCCTACCAAATCTTCCATGTTCTTATGAGCTCAACCACTATATGATATTTGAAGCACAGAGGAGCCGAAATGAGAAGGACAATCCCCGGTCAATGATTACCTATCCCAAGTGGATCTCCATGATCTCCCTCTACCAAAGGTGATTCTTTTCGGCTTGGTAAGGACAGTAAGTAGGTCTGCCATTGAAGGAGGCCGAGGAAGGGAGTCCTGACAGACGCTGGCCGAAAATGACCCACTGCTCTTAGACGCTTCACCTCACCATGCCTCTCGGACCAAAGACAAAGAAAGTCATGATGGGAAGCCCCCAAGCTTAAATCCCTCACTTCACCCAATCTTTCTCGGGCCTTCATGGCATGTCCAAGAAGTAGTTTGCCTTGCTAATTCTTAAGTTTCCAAATATGTCAGTAAGCTCAAGCTGCCCCTACCAAATAAGAGCCGGCAATAGATGAGAAGTCTAAAGCTCAAGAATATGCTCCACATTAACTCGATTCCTTAGAAAACCTCGACTAAGCTCTGGCAGGAGGATGGAGCAGCTAGAAGAAGATTTATCATTTGTCAAGATTGGGTTCACTGAAGAACTCGACAAACTGCATTAGGAATTGAAAAGCCCTCAAGAATGGTTCGAGGACCGAATCGGAGGCATGGAGGACAAACTCGCCAAGCTAAACTTGGAATGGGGAGACAGCTCGGAAAAGTAAGAAATGAAGTTAATCCCAACTGGCCTCAAGCTCTCACGTGACTCCATTTCTATAGCTAGGTCTCCAAATAAACTAGTTTCGTGTTTTCTTCAATGCATCATGGGAAGCAGTTCTACTGGTTTTTAAGTATTGTAGTCCTCTTTTGCTGGCATTAGCTCTGTGCAGCCTGCCTATGTAACAGATTTGTGGCTTTTGCCATTTTTAATATAAATCCCTCTAAACGTTATTGTCAAAAAAAAACTAACTTGGAAATGAAGTTTTCAAATTCTCTTTAACTTTTATGAATTAATACATTTAAATATTTTTCTAAGTAAATTAGAAATTAAATTATATTATCCCTTTAAATAAAACTCTTAACATAAAGTTTAGTCACAATATGATACATATGCTTCATAGATATATGTGACTTTGAATCAATACTACTAAAAAGAGAAATTATATTTTTGGGAGTAATGAGTGGCCTAAGGGTTAAGAAAATTTATTTTTTCTTTGAAAGTTACAGATTCAAAACTAGAAACTAGTAAGATATGTTTTTGATTAATATTTTGCTGAGGCTCGAAAGATAGGCACCCCTTTGAATGTAATCCCCTCATGAAAATGTTTTCAACCCTTACCCAGTCAAAAGTGCATACTAATAATAACTTGCTACACATCATTTAATAATCAACTATTTTTTCAACCCTTACCAAGTCAAAAGTGCATACTAATAATAACTTGCTACACATCATTTAATAATCAACTATTTTTTTTTTTGTATTTATTAAATATATGTTTAAATTTTATGAAAACTTTGATGGCTAAAGTGGGATGATTCCATAGATAATATAATTGCTTTTAATAAATCTTTTCGAGAAACTTGCATATTCTTATTAAAGTGTAACAAAAATTATCTTGTGTATACACTAAGAAATCAATTATGATAACTGAAGCTTGGAGCGTACATGGTCAAAAACACTCTGGTATGATGACTATAAATTTCAAATACAGAATTTAAAAATCAAACCGAATAGACCTACAAATAGTAGAACGCATATTATAGAAGAAACCTATAGTACAACATATTATAGTATATTAGAACATATTATAGTACTATTACTAACTCATTCTTTTTGTTCATATATTTTAGTTTCTTAGAGTAGTGGCTACTAATAGATCATTTGAGTTTCCATTTTGGTTGATGTTATTGAATTTTTTTATTTTTATGTCGGTTTTATAACTATTGAATTAAGTTTTATGTTTTCACTTTATTCATATGGAAGAGTTAAATTTTTATTAATTTATTTATGAGTATTAAGATAAGTTTTTTTCACATAATTTTATTTTATGAGATTTACAGTGTTATTTGAAGTTATTAACGTTATCGATTTCCATATGATTTTTTTATTGTTTGTTTTAAATTCGATTTCGTAATATTATTTCTCATTTATAATTTTAAGATTAAATCCTAATTTAATTTAGGATTTAGTTGATCAATATAAAAAAAAAAATTGTTGGCTTGTTTTAAATTTGATTTTGTAATATTATTTTTCATTTTATATTTATTTTCTAATTCTAAGATTTAATTAAAGTTTAATTTACGATTTAGTTGATCAATATCAAGAACTTTGGCCTAATCATTAATAATGACTAATATCACATGATTTCATTTTTATATTGCACTTTATTACAACTAAGTTTAATTTTAATTTCTATCAATTAGATTAATAATTTTATCTATTAAAAAAATTATAATTTTAATTTCTATCAATTAGATCAATAATCTTATCTACTAAAAAAAAATTATATGAGCCTTTCCATTAATAGGGCCAATTCCCTTTTATAAACTAGAAGAGACATAAGTCAAATAGACAGATCTCAACAATTTATCCTAAGGTTTTTATTTGAAAGTTTGTCTCTCACTGAAGACTTTAGACTTTAGTGTAAGGGTAGGCCCTCATTTTTGGTATTATTGTTAGGGACAAAAGGTTAAATATTATATAGGTAAAATGAGTTAGAAACTTGTGAATTTTGTTAATTATATTAACAATTTATTCCATTTTCATAACCAACACCACAAAACTAGTGACTTTAGCTTCATGGAGAAAGACAAATATAGTATTTTCTCCCATTAATAGTGTTGTTCAAGCTCACACTCAAGAATATTTTCAAGCTAATAATGGCATTGATGGCATATGGTTCGAAGGCATTCCCCAACCTTTTGAATATGAGCTTATTTATGAAAGTACCTTTGTAATAGTTGTTCCAGGATGGAAACACGTCCTTCCAAGAGAGCATCGATCCCACTCAATGACATAAGTCAAGAAAAGAATATAGCCACACATCTCTTTAATAGTAACAATCAAGGAATAAATGATGAAAACTTTATCCATTCCTTTGACACAAATCACAACATGACGGCCCCTGTATTCCCCGGTTTTTTTGCATATTATCTGATTTGAGGATTTTACCATGTACCATAGTCAAGGAAAATATTTTGACCTTAGGTAAACCATCAATATTCCAAATTTGGTTCCAAATTGGGGTTCTATGTGGGAGAGGAAGGGATAATAGCTAATGTAAGTATCCCTCTTTTACTTTGAAATCTAATTCTCCCAACCTCTTCGATCCTTGGAATTAGCATCCCAAGGAGTGCATCTTCTTAGTCATTAAATAACCTTAGGAACGAAGGGGTAAAGAATCTTAGAAGAATCCATTACTAGCCATCCTTTCCATCAACCTGTGCGGTCTGACCATTGCAATATATCATGAAAATGTGGTAAACTATGACCATCCATACATACCTTAGAGGAAGAAATTTTGAATTATTGATTAGAGGATTGTTCTCCATGATGTTCTCATTATAGATATATATTTATTTTTCATTACCTAAAATTAATGTGAATTTCGAGAAAATTATTAGTGCAATAGCTCTCAATAATCTCCAAATATAATAGCCCCTTTGGTTTTCCTCCATTATGTCAATACATATTTTCCTACTCCCTTTGAAATATTTTTTCCACCATTCAACTCCACCTATAATTAATTTCCAAATAAACTTGGCTCCCATGGCGAGATTCATAAGGCTAGGGTATTTAATCCCAAAACCCTCTCTATCGTTTGGATCCCTTAGAGTTTTTCAATTGAACAAATAGAATTTTTTGGTGTTAGATTTTCCCCCTTTCCGGAGGAACTTCCTAATATCCTTACCAATATGTTGCATGACACCAATCAGGGCTAGCATAGTTAAGCATTGATATATCAGAAGTGTTGTTAGGACCAATTTTATCAAGGTTACTCTATTAATGAGGTTTAACCATTGTGAACACCAATGACTAAACATTGGTTTAATATTATTTACTATACTTATCTAGGAGTGAGGAGAGAGGTTATAAAGCACTATAGGCCTTCAAAAGTATTTAAAAGAAGACCAATTATCAAAGAAGGGAATTTGAAATATTTTAGAGATAAAGCATATCCTCTGAGAACTAGTGTTCCAACCTAGCACTTGAATTTTTTCATAGTTGATATTCCCTCGTGAAGCTTGGGTGAAGAATTACAACACGTTTTTGAATTTGGTAGTGATTATTGTAGATGATCCACCAATAAGTAATCTGTAATCTGCAAATTGGGAGTGGTTCAATATTTTGATTCCCCTCACAATTGTTATCTTTGACAGATTCGTTGCAATCCTTTCCACCTCAAGATTCCTTCTCAAAGAGTCATCCATGATGATGTATAAGGGGCATCCCTGCCTTCATCCACAACTTCTTATTAAAAAGGGGGCTAGCCTACCATTTGTTATATTTTCTTAATTTTTAGAGAATTGGGATTACTGATGATCTTAGATCTTCTTTAACAATTATATCATGTACTGAAAAATATGAACAACATAAACAAGAACAAGAAGACACAATATTTTATCCTGGGAAAACCCCAAACCTAGGGGAAAACCCAACCAACCTTTCTTAGATAGATTCTGTCAATAAAATAATCCAATCATGAACAAGATCCCAATAGAAATAGATAATGAAGAAACCCGAACACAAGGCTAGCACACCAGATAGAGCTAGCATACCAAATAACTGCAAAAACACCACCATATATAGATAATGCACCTCTTCTCAAGGAGAGTGCACAAGAGAAAAACCACCACCAAGAATATCCAAGGGCTACAATGTTGCTTCTTCCTTCCTTCCCTCAGATGAGCACCTCCTTCTTGAGTGAGATATGAGTGAGTGTATGTGTCCAAATGAGAAATATGTCTCCTTATTTATATCCTTCAAGTCACTTTAGTTAGGATAACTTCTTATATGGGAAATTCTATTTTCCCATTAACCTTTTTCCTATTGGTCGACTTCTCTTTTTGGAGGTTCTAATTTCACTTTATTCTTTTCCTCTAGGCCAAGTTCTCTTCTGGGGTGTTCTTCCACTATTCAATGGTCTTCCTTTGACTTATAGAATCTTCTTCTCTTCTAAGAGAGGTTGTCTGGGAGGAAAATACTTCCCGCAACTACCAAAAAATCAACACTCCCTCCTAGCTAGGGAGGTATTCTTCCACAATGTTTTCTTCTAGTAGTCTAATGACTACCCTGAAATCAACTAGTAGACCTAGGATACCACCATGCCATCTGTAGCTCAAATATTCTTCCATAGTCTCTACAACTATGTATCGAACAACTAGTAGCACAAAAATACTACCATGTTGTCCAGTAGTACACAACTACTACCATAGTCCTCATGAATTAGTGGTCTTATTCACACCCATCCATCTCACATGGCATGGGTAATACTACCACCATAGCCCCATTCACACCTACCCACCTCACATGGCTCAGGAAAGGATATGCCATGGTACAAGATGATGTTACAAGTCTTATTCACACTTATCCACCTCACATGGCGTAAGAAAGACTTGCACCAGGATGTGATGTTTCTCCTCTTCCAGTAATCCTATTCACACTTAGCCACCTCACATGGTGTAGTAAATACTACGATCATAGCCCCATTCACACCTATCCACCTCACATGACTTAGGAAAGTCTATTCTACAAGTCTTATTCACACCTATCCACCTCACATGGCATAGTAAAGGCTTCTACCAGGATGTACATCACTACCTCAGTCACCTCACATTATTGTTCTGGGAAACCCTTGGCCAAAAAGGAATCCTTCGAGAGGAGAAACATCAAACATCCTTCTCAACTAGGGTGGACATTCTTCATCATGCCAAGCTTGTATCTAAAGTACTCATACTTCACTCTAGCAAAGGTTTGGTGAGAATGTTTGTTAGCTACTCATTTCTGGATATGTATCAGATCTCTACAACTCCTCTCTACACCATGTATCATATGTAATGGTATTTGATCCCTTTATCTTTGAATTTTAATGAAATACAAGATTCTATAAAATATTTATGCGACTTTGATAATCACAATGTATCAAAGTTGGCTCCAACTCTAGATAAAATAACCATGCAAGAAACTTTCGAAGCCACACTACTTCATGACTTGTAACACTGGCTACACTATACTCGACCTCTATTGTATTGAGTGCCACTGACATATGTTTTCTTCTCAACCATGAGATCATACCTAATCCCAAATTGAAGCAACATCTTGATGTTCTTTTTTGATCCAATTCACTCCCCGCCTAGTTAAATTCTGTATAACCATGTAGTTTCACTTCTCCATCTGAGACATATTTAAGTCATTATCCAATTGTACCATGCTGGTACCTCAATACATGTTTTTTTTCTATCCAATGTACATTTGTAGGCTCAACCATGTACTCACTCAAGGTGTTCACTAAAAAACATATGTCTGACTTGGTGTTAACCAGGTACATCAAGGATTCAATAAACTATCTGTACATCATGGGATCCACCAAATATGAAGATTAATCACTCTAGAGCTTCATATTCATAATCATAGGTGTGGCAATGTACATGCAGTCCATCATCCCAAATCTCTACAGGATCTCAACTATATATTTTCCTTGGCTAAGGAAAATATCATCTATTCTCTGCCACACCTCCAATCCCAAGAAATAACACATTAGGCCTCGATCCTTCATTTTGAACTATGAAGTGAGCTCTCTCTTGCACCCAAATATGAGCTTTTCATTCCCTGTTCGAAATACGTCATCCGCATATAGGACCAAAATCAATGGGAAACCATCTTCAACCTTGTAGTAAAGGCTGGGAACTGCATCACACTTGGTAAACCCCAATCTCATCATATAAATGACTATTCTAACATACCATGCCCTGGGTTCCTTCTTAATTATGTACAAATCCTTCTTCAATTTGAAAACATGGGAATCCTTCCCATGGATTTAAAAACCCTGTGGCTACTCTATGTACACTTCTTCTTCAATTACACCATTCAAAAAATCAGTCTTGACATCCATCTTATGTAATTTCCATCCCATCACAGAAGCAATAGACATAATCAATATGATGGAAGTGTACTTTTCTACTGAAAAAAATGTCTCATCATAATCTTTTCCCTCTTTCTGGGAGAACCCTCTAGCCAAAAATCTCAATTTGTACTTATCTATGCTACCATATATAGCATGTTTGATCTTGTATATCCACTTGGAAGTCACTGTTGACTTCCCTTCTTGAATCAGAACCCCTTCCCACACCTCATTCTTCATGATGGAATAGTACTCCTACATCATGGAATCCTTCCATACTTGCTTCTTAGCAGCTTATTTGAAAGTGGAAGGTTATGAATCAATTATTTTACTCATCTAAAGGAGCCCTTGGGAGCTGCATGTCCTTCAACTTCTTGCAAAGTGTTCTAGAGCCAAGCTGGTATCTTCCTTGAAACTGTAGCTTATTTGGGTGGATCTACAAGTATCTTCGGATCTACTTTCTCATTCTGATATTCTAGAATGTGTTCCTATGGAGTAGATTCAACCATTATTGCACCCCTTGGAACCTCTTACTGTTACACATCAAAATTTCACACTTGAGTGTCGCACCCTAAGTGTCGAAAGTTTCAGAAACTAATGTATGCACCTTGTTAAATTTCACATGCACTGTCTCAAGTGTCATATGCAAATTACCAAGTGTCGAAACCCATTGAAACCATGAAATAAATTTTCCACAATCCCTAAGTCAGTTTGGAAGAAGAAACCAATCATTTGGGGTTCGGAACCATACATTTTTCTTGGAAAAATTGACCATTTTTTAGCATTTTATAAGGGAGGTGCTCCCCTACCCATGTTAAGGGGGCCACAACGCTCCTATGGACATTATTAGGGGGCAATAATGGTGCTCTGTCTCTCACTAGGGGGGAGCGCCATTATTGTTAGAGGAAATTATGGGATTCTCCACCTTTTCCTAAGGGCCAACACTCTTGAGATGACATTGGTTGTGGTAGACTCGTATACTATGTCTTAATATTAGGATAAAATACCAACCTTAAGGATCCATATACTCAACCATATCCCTCATTATCTCATGGTGGTTGTGCCTCTCAAGCCTATATATTGAAGGTATTTCCAAGGTAAAGGGGGGAAGAATTCAAATATCAAACCTTTGATCTTGGGATATACATTAGCATTTTTATTCCAAGGTTTTCATGCAAGGGATGGAAAAGGATATCTTGGAGAAGGTATTGTAGCATCACACATGGTTTTTAAGTGCTTGTAACTTGGCTTTCCAATTAACATAAACTTGGCCTATTCTCTTCAATTTCATGTGTTCTACATCTACATTTGCTTGTCTATTGTCATTCCAATATTTGTAGTTATATTTTATTTATATAATGATATATATTAGGAGGAAGAGTTCCTTTTATATTATCCATAGGAATTAAGTTGTGTTGAGGATATTGGAGATCAATCCTAGGGATTGGAGCAGTAAGGACAAACATCGCAACCAGGTAGACCACATTATTATTATCTCTTGCTTGATTGATTGATTTATATCTATGGGGAAAGTAGTAACCACTTGTTCACTTCTTGATTTGGACCAAAGATAAGGGTATTGGTCCAAAGGGAAGCTTATCCTATCCGTGGGGTAATATTTATCACAATAGAAAAATGGTGACTCTATTGGGGAAGGACTTTGACTAGTCTTTCCTTTGTTTCATATTGAATCCTTGGTTATGATTAGATATTGCTTATTATATACTTCATTATGATCTATTTCCCCTTCCATCTTCCTCATTGAATATTTTATAGAACCATTGATTGAGTCTTTGTTGAGTCTGAGCTTGTGGAAGCCATTTTGAGTTTTCAGAAACTGACACTCCCCTATAGTTCACACTAGGGCACCATTGGCTGACTGGTGCTCCCCCTAATCCTCCTTAGGGGTGACATTAGCTTTATTGGCGCTCCCCCTAAGCCTCCTAGGGGGCACCATAGTTCCCTGTTCGATTGTTAATAGGGGCTCCAGTCTCCTTTTTTGGGTAGTTTTTCTTTTTCCTGCCCTACTTTTATCAGTCTGCTTTTGAGAGGATTTTAGCTCAGAGTATCCTAGTTGGTATTTGACTTTGTTTGATTGATAATTTGACATTTATCACTCATTTTCATTTCCTTCTTTGATTTTTCAAATTTCTCCTTGTGAAATTGTATGATCCCCTTGGGTTAACAAGATCCCTTGGTTCATCCTCCCTTTTAGGTTTTTGCTCTTCATCTGGAAAATATTTTTGATTGCTTGATTTTTTAGGAGTATTCATAAACTAGGGTTTGCAAAGGTTTCTTGGTTTTGAGACTTCTTTTCTTCATTGAAAAATCTCAATTTTTTGGATGATTAGGATTCTCTTGTTTACCACAAACCAGTTTTGAATATTTTTTCTCGTTGCTCATGTTTTGAGGATTTTCATGAGTGATTTTCTTATTTCTCCTTTGCATCTTTGAGTCCTTGATTGAACAAGTTATCTCACACTTTGTTTCTTTTAGTTCTCATCATTTTGAATGCGCTTTGTTTGATTTATTTTTTTCCTCATATTTCTTTGTGTCGAACATAGATCTCTTTCACTCCATTTCAAAGTTAAGAAGCATACAATTTTGCATATCTCCTTGCATGTATAATCGAACAAAGAAAGTTTTGAATTCTTAGGAAAAAAAAATTGTATATGTTTGGAAAAATAGCTAGTTATGCATGTTTATTTCAGATTTCATAAACATTTTCTTGATAGCTTGGCATCTTTTTGATCCCATAAATTGAAAGTTGCATAGTTTTGAGTTCTTTCTTGTGTTAAGAATAATATAACTCTTCTCCTTCCCATACATAGAATGCATCGAAAATGATGAATTGCATCTCAATATTTTTAATTATATTGGAATCAAGTCTCTCTCACATCATCAGTTTCATCTCCATGAACCTATTGAGTAAAATCCATTAAAATTGACCACGCACTGATAAAATCAACTAGAATAGTTTTTGGTTTTAGCACACCAACAATAGAATGGGATTAGGGTCTTTGGACTAAGAATAGTGAGTAAATTTTCCAAGACTATTAAATAGAATGTAGATCACTAAAGAGTGAACACATCTGACTTTTGTATAATCATATCTAGGAACCCACTCTCACACAAGGGCTAAACACGAGGTCGCGTGCGGAAGAGTAGTGAAGATTACCCCTCCAAAGCTTGATCAATCATAGAAGACATAACATATATTGTGGGTTCTTCCTGATGTTTCACTGATTCATTTGGTCTTTGTGCTTCATGAACTCTGAATCCATTCGAGGTCCTCTAGAATCTACTGGTCCACTTATCCTTGATCCTCTGGAAGAATTCCAGACTTTGATATCCTACACATACGTTCAGTCTCAGTTGTCGATTGTACCCTACCGGAGGCTGACTGTGAGTTGGTATCCTTAGTGTCCTTTCCTAGGTATCTATAGAGGTTATTGTGGGGGGATTCCCACGATACCTGGGGAAGATGTCGTATCACACTCTCAGTACCCTTGGAGGGTGACCCTACGAAAGAGGTTTTCTTGCACCAAAAAGGGTAGTTACGTGGAGGTTGGGATAATTTCTTCTCATTTATTTGTTGGTGGATTGAAATCCCATCTTCGGAAGATCCTTGACCCTACTATTTCTTGGTTGATTTATTTTAGTTTTCATAGGAGTGTGTTTCTTTGAATTTTGTATTCGTCCTTAGGATAAAATATTTCATAGTATACAAGGTATGGAACCTTATGTTCAAGAACCTCAACAAAATGTTTCTTATGAAGGAATGATCAAAGATCAAACTTATGAGACCAAGAGTGTAGCCCCTAGAAGTGGCCATCACGTAGAAAAGTCGGTCATGACCTTCGTAGAAATCCTTGCATCTTAAGAAAATCCTCTTTTTACTGATCCACTCGGCTTACCACTCACTGATCCACCATCCACGAGATATTTTGAGGCTTATTGTTCTTATCGATTACCACTCGATTCAACCACTACACAATATTTTTGCATGAACCCATCATCTTTTGGTTTTTATGAAGGACTTGGGAACTTATCTCTTTCCACAACTCATGCAGTTTCTATTGTTGGTGCTTCCTCGTTACTGGAAACATCAGTGACCCGGGTAACCCTGACTCAACCACTTGCACATACATCTCCTTTTTCACATGGATCAGGTAATATTATTTCTTCACTATTTCTACACCTCCACACACCAAGTTCTTTACTTGTTCGTCCCATCATTCAGATGGTCGATAGTGAAGTCATTCACAGAACCAAAGTTACACAATCTACTCATCCTCCCTCTCATACATCACAAATTAGTACACCCTACATTGGAGGTCAATCTTCAATGGGAGGACAACCTTCAACTGGGGGAAACCTTCAGTTGCATGGAAAATGTTTACTGGGGGGAAACCTACATGGTTGCAACATCAACAAGCCTGGGGAAAATCCACTTCTGCCAATCCTTCTATCCATAATACCATTAACATGTATCCTAGAAATCCATTTCCAAGAGTTGTTAACGCTTTGTGGGGCCAACCTAATCCGACGGGAATTCCTTCACAGGGAAATTTTCCCTATCAATCCATAAACCCCATGATTCCAACGCAACACTCCCTTCAGTCACCATACATGGGGGAACCATCAGGTCAATATTCGTACATAGGGGTTCCATTTTTTCAGTCACGGTACGTGGTTTTACAACAAGGACAACCTCCTTACATGGGTGGACAACTCGAGAAACCACCATATATGGGAGGACCATCTAGTTTTTCCATCTCACCACAACCTAGATTTTTTCCTACTGGTGTTTCCATACCATATGGTTATCACCAATATCCACTTTCTAACCAACACATTCCATTATCCCACAACACCTTCTCTCGAACTAGGTTTTGTTTCAAACACCACAACCACTTCTGCTCCTACTCAAACCTTTGAGGTGAATGCAGTCCAATCCATTTCATCTCATAAACCAAGAGGTAAGAATAAAAACAAGGGTGAATACAAGAAATATTCTAACCAATAGGATACTACAAATATTGTTGATACTCCACCGAATAGGAAGGATAAGTTTCCTTACATGATTTGTGAGGAAGACCACTACATGAAAGAATTGCCTCATCATGAGTAAGTCACTAAATTTATGAAGGGTACCTCCCAACAAATTCAACAACAACATCTGGTTGCCGAAAATATTTCCCCTCTGCAAAGGGGCAATGCAGGTCATTCCCATCACTGGGATGCTTCCTCAAGTGCCTCTGAGGTGTACATTTTTAAGGTGTTTAATGTAACAAATTGAGAAAATACTTATGACACTCCTACAAGTGATCAGAATAAAGGAAAGGCCATCAATCATCCTTCCACTTCCACTCCTCCTCCATCTTCCAACCCTCTTCAAATTGAGAAGACAACATTTAACGTAGTGGTGTGCCCACCCAAGAGCGTAATTTGAAAAGAAACATTTAATCCAAATGACCATGCTTCTGAAAACTACAACATTGTTGAATATTTGGCATATGCACCTTGTTCTATGTCAACCCTCGAAGTTCTACAACACTATCCAAGTAAACATACAACCCTATTTTTATCCATTGGAGCTATGGATCCATAGGAATCAAATATGATTATGTTTAATCAGGATTATTTTAATGAGAGGTTCTCCCACCACTTAGCATTCCAAATTCAAATTTTGGTTGGTGGAAAGGACATCCATCGAAATGTTTTGGATGAAGGAGCCTCCACCTGTGTCATGTATTTTCCTTGTTGGAGATCCCTTGGTTCTCCTAAACTTATTCCATATCCTACCACCTTGAAAGCATTTTATGTCCATGGTTTCCAACTTCACGGACTCTTGTAATATTTCGCTGTGACATTGAAGGGTAAAACTATTTCTGTCGATATAGAAGTGGTTAACACGCCTTGGATTACAATTTTTTACTTGGTAATAGTTGGTTCTATGCAATGACTTTTTTTGCATCTATAGTGTTTCATATTTTACGATTTCCCCAACAAGGAAAGATTGTCACTATTAACCAACTTGACTATATAACTCCAAATCTCCACAATGTTGCAATGAATAATGTCCCTTTTATAGGATTGTCTAGTTTTGAGAGTGTAGGAATAGGTCTTGTTAAGGATTCCTCGCTTATGGGGTTTTTTCCCTTTTACTTCTCCTTCCACCCCATAAGTTTCCATGTTAAATATGATTTCGACTCAGGTGTGACAATCCCTAAAATCACTTGATCCTTTCGTAGTACTTGGTCTAAATGAGCATAGTTATATTCCTATGTCAAGATCATTAAAAATGAAATAGACACTTGTGAGCATAGCTCATCGTCTCTGTCAATATTGTTAAAAAATTAAATAGACCCCCCTCCATTTGAATCGAGTCTCACTATGGATCGAGTACTTGAACCTTATTTTACTCTGCCTCGTGAAAATTTTCTTATTAGTAACCAAAATCCTAAATAAGGAAATAAGAAAAGTCATCAGAGGAAATGAAGCTTGCGGGGCACGTCTCTAGCCTCCAGACATCATGCTAGAGTGAAGCCACTAGTTTCTACCAAACATGTTGGGGGAAAAATACCTCTAGACAGAAACGCTAATAGGACTGATCCTTGCCACAGGGTCGTTTCCATCGTAACGTTGTAATGTTTTCTAGAATGAGCTTAGTCTTTGTTCATTCTCGAGCTCATAAATACAGGAGAATAGGTTATCGATCTTAGTATTTGTTCTTTATCATGGTCTTTAATACATGAGAATAGGTTACCAAGTATACTTCTATCTCTTTTTTGGACTCGTAAAAGATATATGAAAAAGGAACTCTTTGGTGTCTCCTTTAAGCTCTTTCCAGACTCCCTAAACATGAAAATATTTCTAAGTGAGACTGCTTCCCTTCACACTCATTAAAAGGTTTGAAAGTCTAGATTTTAACCTTGTACAATATTTACTGTAAACATATTTTCACTAAAAGAACAGAAAAAACACAATGGAAATACAAACATTACAAAAAGAGTTTTCCCCTGGAAACCCAAACTGGGAAAACCAACATATTCTATATTCATTCATAGTGATACATTGTTTACAATACAATATACATATAAGAGATAGTGACATCCAAAACCCTGACCCAATGACCTGTATTATTCAACAACCCTAATTCCTTAACTGGAAATACAAAACCATCAGAAAAAAACCATGTGCCGAAAAACAACCCAACAATGGACACAAAAATCTAGGAAACACGAAAAATGAGGAAAAAATGAGACATGATTCCCAAGGTAAAAACAATTCTCGGGGGCGCTACCCCTGAACCCCTGCACAGGGGGATTTTCCCCCCATACCTTCCTATGAAACACATGCACTACTACTCTTGCAAAGAATATAACACATACCCAATAGAAAAGGGTGTCTTTCGAGTGATAGTTTATCTCTTTTTCAGCCTTGCGAGACTAATTATGAAAAATGAATACTCTAGTTAAGAATGACTAGAAGAGTTCTCCCCTATATTGTTTTATAGATTTTTTGGGCTTGGGAGACTAAATTTACAAAAATTCATCCATGGAGTCATATTTAAGTTCTTTTTAGACTCTGTAAACCTGAAAAACCATCGATTTTACCTTCTTTGAGCTTGTAAAATTATGCATCGAAGCACCTATGTGAGTCAGATCTCTAGGACCCATAAAGGACGGAACCCCTCCTTTGTCAATTTCATTAAACATATGTCAAGGGACTCATCCAAAGGATGAGCTATACCGAGCATCCATTATCCTCCTCAATCTCATTAAAAAAGAAAGAGGTACTCACCAATCATGGTGAGGGTGAATTGAAGGAAGTGGGTCAAGTTTTTTGAAATCCTTTATGGCAACGATTGTCTCCCTTGAACATGACATCAATTTGCATCTCACCTTATAGTTGGGTAATCTTCTTGGATCTGAGTCATACCAATTCCATGTGTCACTATAATTTTTCGCTCCATTCAAAGAGTGCTCTTATTTTCCATCACATTATGTTCTTGTTACTCGTCAAGTCAATGCTTCCAAGTCAGTTGAAATTCCTCATAATGTTCAAGTGAAGTTTCACTTCAAACTATCGATATGTTGTATTACCAGTTTCCATTTCGTATGTCAATCCATACTCATTTTATTCAGCATCTCACATCACTTTCTTATGTCAGTTTCATGTCAATGATGGGGGATATATCAAGGCCCTCCTTCGATGAGTCTTTTCCTATCGATTTCAACACATTATCCATAAATTAGACTTAGAAAATAGTTAGTACCTTGGGACCTACATGTCTCAATGGTAGGCCTCCTCGCTTTCGATAATAGGTTTACATCATTGACCTCTGATCGGATGATTCCATGGATTTCTTACCTCAACAAATTTATTCACATCAGTTGGAATGTATTAAAGGTACCTTGGGGATCATTGTCATCATTGGTGATTTCCCTCGCACTTGTTAATGGTACACCTCAATGATTGGTAATCAACTAGTTTCTACCATGTTCGACATCAAGTCATATATTCACATGGCTAGATTCGTACCATTTTTTGATCCGAACGAAGACCTTGGGTTATGCACTCATTATTTTATGCGCTTTTCCCAGGATGCAATGGATATTATTTGAGCATGTAAAATATTTTAGTACAATCACCATTTTGGTAGTATTATTGATATATATATATATATATATATTCACATAGATCCACATTGTAATGATCTGTGGCTATGTTTTTTCATCTCGTAGCTCCATTGTGTATTTTTCGCGTTTGCGATCTTTTCATGTCATGGAGGTATGGATCCACATTATATATCTGGTGGCCATATCCTTAGTTAGTATTTTCATGGATCCGCAGTGTATTGGTCGGGAACCATGCTTTGAGTCATCTTGTATTCCGAGCATAGGTATCCCTTCCTCTAAAATGGAACATATATGTGTACTCATTGATAATTGTTTGCATCTTTTTCTAGGTTATTCTACTCCATCACCCTTGCATTTATTAATTTGTAAAGTTTTTTGGCCATCATTTTCTCTTATGACTGCACAATTTAGGGGGCATATGTTACACATCAAAATGTCACACTTCAGTTTCGCACCCTAAGTGTGAAAGTGTCGCAAAGTGACATATGCACCTTGTTAAGTGTCTCATGCACGGTCTAAAGTGTCGTATGCACCTTAAGAAGTGTCGCATAAAATTTTCTGAGTGTCACAACACCTTGACACCATCAAATAATTTTTACATAATCCCTAATTTAGTTTGGAAGAAGAAACTAATAATTTGGGGTCTGGAACCATACCTTTTTCTTGGAAAAATTGACCATTTTTTAGAATTTTAGAAGGCTGGTGCTCCCCTACCCATGATGAGGGGGCACAAAATATCCTCTATCCATGCTTAGGGGGATCCAATGGTGCTTTGTCTCTCACTATGTTATGTAGGAGCATCGTCAACAAGCGCGAGTGGAGGACATTTGGATATACACCAGCATGCATTTTGAAGACATTTTTAAATTTTGAAACAAAACACATTAATGTAATAGCTGGAAGGATGTAATTGATTTTAATGTTTTGGGGATTGTAATACAAATATTGAGCATTGCTCTCATCTATCGGTTGTGGACATTTATTGTAATAAATGTAAAGTAGATGGTAGTTTTTAATTTCATTAAGATAGCTTAAGGTTGTAGGAGGGAAAACTCAAGAAGACTCCCTCGTAGATGTATTGAATTATTCATTCTCATTGTATGAGAAGTAGAGTAAGAGAGAGAGAATAGGAGAGTAGAGAAGAACATAGATTGTAGAAGTTGTATGAGAAGATAGTTTTTGTTGTTGTAGATCATGTATAGAAGCACTTGGATTAATATAAGAATTATTTGATCCAATTGTTTGGTGTATTTATGGTTCTTGTATGCATTTGTTGAATGGTATGTTTACAGGATGATTATATTCTTTATTATGCATTTTTTTCAATGCCATATGTATGTGATTTCATGTTGAATGTATGAAGTCTATGAGAAGAGTATGACTTTCAATCATTTCTCTTCCTGAGAATTCCTGCAAGGAGTGCAGTGAAAGTCCACAAGGAGTGCGTCAAAAAGTTTCTGAGTTTTACCTCATAAAAGCTCAAGAGAGATACCATTGATCTTATACCAGAAGAAGTGTGAGTATAGCACAGAGCCGTGTAAGGTGTGCACAGACCATGTTGAGTCTTAAAATTTTCAAACCCAAGTGAGTGGTTGAATGATTTTTGTCGCAAGGAGTGCACAGAGTTGGAGTTGTCAAATAACCAAAGGTTATTGTGAAATCCGCAAGGAGTGCGTGAAGAATTCCTTAGTATCCTTGAGTTTGGAGCGAGGATTGAGATCAGGAGGGATAGAGACTTGGAGACGTTAATAGGAAAGGTGAGGGTTGAAGTCACCTCGTGGAATCAAGATCAGGAAGGTTGATGCCAACTCATTTGGTGAGAAACCATCAAGAATCTCGACGAACGGTTGGAGTTCCTGGAGGGAGAAATACCAATTTTCGTGGGCCGTTGGATCCAGTACATCTTTGGGGAGGATAAGGGTGAGAGTCTTTCAACACTCACAATATCAGGAGATATATTAGCCATCAGATCTAAAAGAGTGTGAGCCGTTGATTTGACACTCTAGAATATCGACATTTTGGGAGTCGGAAGAGTGGAGGAAGATACTTTCGGAAGTCGCGAGTCGTGAAATTATGATTCACAAAGGAAGAATCTAGATCTTCAGATCACAGGGAATGAGGACCGTTGATCTGGCATAGCGGTCATCACGAGTTCTCATTTCGGGAGAAGGGAGAGAACCACTTCGTTATTTCCTGATATGCAAAGTCCTGAAACGCTCGAGATCCGGACCTGAGGTCCCAGCCAAATATCACTTCAGTGAAGAATTAAAGGGAGGATCTAGAGATATTTAAGCCCTATTTCGGAGTTTGGGAATTGGAGGATTCGGGGCGACTCGCAACAGAAGTCCTGAAATCGCGAAATGCGAAGTGCTT
This sequence comes from Picea sitchensis, assembly GCA_010110895.2. Lineage (NCBI taxonomy): Eukaryota > Viridiplantae > Streptophyta > Pinopsida > Pinales > Pinaceae > Picea > Picea sitchensis. The sequence continues at coordinate 136,069 of SNQJ01S0005869.1, read as the reverse complement.
ATTATCTAGGCTTGTGGTCACCACGAGTGGTCACATGAGGGGATATTTCTCCCAGTGCTCATTTGCACAAGTGGAGTTCATAAAAGGACCTGTGGTTTACATGTGTTGAAGGTTCCAGTGTGCACCAAGGAGCCATTTCATCTCAGAGGAGTTGAATATCCTTAGACCGGGAGGTCAGTAAACCCTACCGAGGTGGGGGCACTGCATCACTATGGGGGATATCTTGTCTTCTTAGAGGAAATTATGGAATTCTCCACCTTTTCCTAAGGACTAGGCCTCTTGCGTTGAGGTTGGTTGTTGTTGACTCCTATACTATGGTTTCATATTAGGATCAAATACCAAACTTAATGATCCTTACCCTCAACCACCTCCCTCGCTAGCTCATAGTGGTTGTGCCTCTGAATCCTATATATTGAAGGTATTTCCAAGGTGAAGGGGGGGATAATTCAGTTATCAAACCTTTGATCTTGGGAGAAGTATCAACATTTTGATTTCAATATTTTCATGAAATGGATAGACAAGGAGAGGTTGGAGAAGGCATTGTAGCATCATACATGGTTTGTAAGTGCTTGTAACTTGGCTTTCCAATTAATATAAACTTGGACTATTTCCTTGAAGTTCATGTGTTCTACATCTACATTTTCTTGTCTATTGTCATTTTGATATTCATAGATCTAGATTTGATTTGTCTAATCATATAGAGTATGAGGAAGAGTTCCTTTTCTATTCTTCGCAGGACTTTAGTTGTCTTAAGGATCTTCGATATCAAGCCTAGGGATTGGAGAAACAAGGATGAACATTGCAACAAGGTACACCCCATTCTTCTTCTCTCTTGCTTGATTGATTGAGTTAGATCTATATTGAAAGTAGCAACCACTTGTTCACTTATGTATTTAGACAAAATATAAGGGTCTTGGTACAAAGGGGAGCTTATCTCATCCACAAGGTAATATTTCTCAGAACACTTACTCCTCTAGGTCCTCATCCATGTGACATTCCCTAGATCTTATAAAGGCTTCATCTTCAACAAATGTCACATCCCGACTGATCTCAATCTGTCTCTATCTGGGAATGTATATTATGTAATCCTTCGAAGTCTCATTGAATCCAACGAAGGTTCCCTTATTTCCTAAAGGCTCCAATTTCATTCTCTTCTCCTTGGGAACATGTATATACACTATACAACCAAATATCCTCAAGTAAATGACTTATGGATTCTTTCTAGTGAATGCCATTTTTGGTGTATTTTTCCCCAATATCTTATGAGGACTTATATTATGTACATACACAACCATATTGGATGCTTCTACCCACAAATGCATGGGTAATTTCTCATCATGGATCATCACTTTAGTTACTTCTATGATAGATCTATTCATTCTTTCTGCAACCCCATTCTACTAGGATTTATAGGGAGTTGTCAACTCCCTATTAATCCCTATTTCTCTACAAAAGTATTTAAAATCGTTTGAGGTGTATTCACCTCCATTATTTGATATCAAGATATTAATATTTCTTCCAGAGATATTTTCCACTAAAGCTTTAAATTCTTTAAACTTACTGAAAACTTCATCTTTCACTTTCAATAAGTAGATCCATTTCTTACGTGAGTAATCATATACGAAAATAACATAGTGTACAAAGTTACCTATGGATCGAACCATCATATGTCCACATACATATGAATGTATGATGTGCAAGATACCTTTATAGATATTGTCACTACTTGAGAAACTTCCCTTGGAATTATTTCCAAGTGCGCGTCCTTTGCATACTCCATCATGTTCTACTTGCATATCTGGTAGACCTTTAACCATCTTCCTCAATACTAGTAATGCTATGTAATTTATGTGAGAAATTCTTTGGTGTCATAGCTCATGAGAGATAACATTGTTGTGTGCAAGGGCTTATTCTTGGTGTCCCTTCAAATTATACAATCCTCCCTCTCAGAAACCAATCACAGTAGCATAATCTATGCTTGAATTTTTGGGACATAGAAGGATTTGGCCATCCAAAAAAACTACCTCGAAACCTTTATCTTCTAAACCAGGAATAGAAAGAAGATTCTTCTTCAAGCCTTGTACAAACAATACATCTTTAATTGATATAGAATTACCTAAATCAAGTTGGTAGGAGGCTTCTCCTACTCCTTTGACTATGTGTCTTGAATCATCCCTAAGCTCCACTTAAATAGATGAACTCTTCTCTATCATTTTTTTTAAGAGAACTTATGAACCCGATCATGTGATTGGAAGCACCACTAACCATGAGACAAATATCACTTCCTTGAGTGATAGTACCTGTAAGGGATGAAGAAAATACATATTCTTCATCCTTTTATTTCTTTTTCTTTTTCTTAGGTGTGGACTCATCCATGTATGGTACATGTGCATGATGCTTTCTTCCTTCATTTTTATGAGGTCATTGAAAGGCATAATGTCCCAGCTTCTTGCAAATATATCATCTAATTTTTGACATATATTTCATATAGCGTGGTCTTTTGGTTTTCTTCAGATTGGTATCTCTCCTTTCTTTAATTTTCTTCACATGAGAGGCAAGATCTTGGTTTTGTTCATCATTTGTATTCTGAGATTTGGATATCAACCTAGATTCTTCTTGGGTAGAATCTATCCACAACTTGTCAAGTTTGGGAAATTTACTTCTAGAAAAAATTACTTTAAAAAATGGGTCCCAATAAGAGGGAAACCCATTAGGTGTACTATTTACAATATCTACATTTTCCACAGAGTCTACAATGGTTGCTAACTGGTCCTTGATCTGTGAAATTCTCATGAAGTAGTTGGAGACAGTTTCTTACTTGGTCATCATTATATTTCTGAGTTGATTCCTTAGGGTTAGCTTCCATCTAGTATTAGTTCTTCCATATATTCTATTTAGGGAATCAAAAATTTCCTTTGGTGTCTTAAATTGTGATATATATGGTATCAAATGGTCCTTGATTGAGTTTGTCAATATCCTCTAGGCCTTGACTTCATTCTTCTTGAATTTGTCTTTGGCTTCTTCTTCTTCTGGTTCTTGAAGCATCTACTCGACATGATCCAACAAATCATTTTATTCTAGAATTAGGAGTACCCTATGATTCCAAGATACAAATTTATCTACTCCATCCAGTCAATCCTCAACTCCCATAATGGTAATCATTTTCGCTGGTAGAAACCCTAAATATGAAAAATTGCAAAATTTCAAACTTCACCAAACTGTAATATGAGTGTTGCAAGGGGTGTGTTAGGGTTGGTCGAATTGATATAAAGTGGAATTAATCCCAACAACTTGGAAAAAGTGCTCAATGAACTTGAAAAAATAATTTTTATGTGCAAATCTTAAGATCTTTCCTTCCAGTTATTAGACTGTCTTGAAGGTAACCAACTTTCATACCATGTTAGATTTTCTTAATTTTCAGAGCATTAGGAGTACCAGTGATATTATATATTCTTTAACAATCATATCATGTACCGAAAAATGTGAACATCATAAACAAGAACAATAAGACACAAGATTTTATCTTGGGAAAACCCCAAACCCGGGAAAAAACCCATCCAACCTTTCTTAGATAGATTTTTTCAATAAAATAATCCAACCATGAACCATCTCTCAAGAGGAAAAAAAAGTGAAGAAACCCTAGCACAAGGCTAGTGAACCAGATAGAGATAGCATACCAAATAGTTATTGTAGCAGTTCCATACTGAGATAACACACCTCTTCTCAAGGAGAGCACACAAGATAAAAACCATCACCAAGAATAACCAAGAATCTCCAAGGGTTGTAGTGTTGCATCTACCTTCCTTCCCTCATAAGAGTGCCTTCTTACTGAGTGAGATATGAGTGAGTGCATGTGTCCAAATTAGAAATACATCCCCTTATTTATATCCTTCAAGTGACTTTAGTTGGGGTGACTTCTTTGGGCAATTCTATTTTCCCTTTAACTTTTTTACTATGGGCCGACTTCTCTTTCTTGAGGTTCTAATTTCACTTTATTCTTTTCCCATGGGTTGAATTATCTTCTAGGATTTTCTTCCATAGTTCAATGGTCTTGTTTTGACATATAAAATCTTCTTCTCTTCTAAGAAACGTTGTATAAGAGGAAAATACTTCCCGCATCTACCAAAACATCAACGCTTCCTCTTAGCTAGGGATGTATTTGTTGAGTATGTGTTATATTCTTTGCATGTGTGTGTGTGGGCACGTCAGATATGAAAACTGTATCTGACGATCCCTATAGTAGTTCCCTATGTGTCGTGTGCATCGGGCGCTTTCCTAGGGGGGTCCTAGGGGTGGGGCAGCACCCCAAAATTTGTTTTTGGGCCATTTTTTCTATTTTTAGCGGATTTTGCTATTTTTAACGGTTTTCTAAATTAATCCTATATTAAGGGATTAGGGTTTTGGTATCTACGGAATACCTAAAAACATTGTATATATTGTATGGTGAATGGTGAAATTCGATATAATGAATGTAAGAAAGGTTTTCCCGGTTGAGGGTTTCCAGTATAAAATCTTTGTGTACTCTGTGTATGAGCCATTGATTAAATTTTGTTTTTCTTAAGAATCTATATGCATTGCTTTACTTCACAAGTTTAAAACTTACATGTGGTATTAGAGCTCATTTTTGGCTTCAGAGGGACGCCTTTTTTGTTGAGGGTTTGGCTCGGTCTTGATAGATCAAGTTTATCTTGGGTCTGTGATAAAACTAGGTTTAGTGGGAGCTTTTGCAGTGGTGATTTGAGTGCAGAATGAGGAATGGTGAGTTCTTCTAGAATTGAGATAGAGAAGTTCAACGGTAAAAAAATTGAGCTATGGAAGTTGAAGATGGAGGGCCTTCTTGTAGACAAAGAACAATGGATCGTTGTGGATCCTGGTACACCGCCGACTGGTACATAGCCTACTGGCACACAAACGACTGGTACACAACCTACTAGTCCACAAACTACTAGTACACCACCTACTGGTATGTCGAATGAAGATTGGGAGAAGTTGGACATAAGAGCAAGGATTACTATTCGACTCTGCCTAGAAGATTCGATGTTGTTGAATGTCTTAAGAGAATCTACAGCCAAGGAACTATGGGATAAGTTGGGGAATTTGTATCAATCAAAGTCCCTGGTAAACAAGTTGTTTCTTCGAAAGAATTTGTATCATCTTAGGATGGAAGATGGA
>SNQJ01S0005869.1:85379-97150 GCA_010110895.2 Picea sitchensis | reverse complement strand
AAGCCATGTAAATGTGATGTTTTATCCTAAGTTCTTTGGAAGGACGAGTGACTTCCAAATGGGAAGGAACGAGCTTCATGGGTGACAAGTGTCAACCCAAGCGCATGTAGTTAAAACTGTTGAGTTGAGTCGTGATGGGGGTTCCTCCTCCATTCTACCGTCGACTGTCTGACCCAGAAATCCCGTATGACCTCTGCAAGAATACCCTCACGCAACTCGGGAAAAACCAAAAAGGCTTGTGTTGATTTCTGGAGGAGCCGGTACACCCTCTGTCAAAACCGTCGAGTCTGGGTTCGACCTCCCATTCTCCATCCTTTGTCTGAACTCGTGGGTATCCATGATCGACCTCTATTTCGGTGTTTGTTCTAGGGAATCCTTACCTGAACCGTTAAGTCTCTGTGTGGAATCTATGTACACCCTCACGCATCCCCAAAACCTAAGCTGTGAGTTTGTCTTGTATTGTTGGTTGAGGAAAACTGAATGTCCCATAATTGTTGAGCCTTGTGATGCTGTAGCATCTGTCTGTTACTAGTTTTGGGAAGCTCGTGTCTATGTTTCCAGTGGACTGTTGTGGTCGTGCAATGATTGACTATGTGTGGCTTGTAGACCATTATATGTTCATGTGGAGCCTCGTGGTTTCCCGACTGTGTTGGAAATCGAGTTGAAGGAAACAGGTTGTCTAGCCTGTGTGTAACACTCTCTCTACGTGAGGGAGGTGGTTGCGGTGGAAGAGGCAGTCTGTTAGGCCTGTGAGAAGCTATTTCCAGGTGAAGGATTATGTTGGGAAGTGGTATTCTTCCAAAGAGAGTCCAACACTAGCTACGGAGCTCTAAGACTTCCTAATCCTGCCTGTTGCCGAGACCCAGAGAGGGAGGTGAAGCACTGATGGACTGTGCTTATGAAGGTGTATACTCCCGGGCAGAACAGGCATGTGGGGAATGAGAGTCCATGATTAGTGGGCGTAAGAAGGCATCCTAGTAAGAATCCTTCCGATTATTCTGTGCAGTTCTCCCTGTAACCTCAGCCTAGACTAGGATTCCTTGCCTTGGGTGGAGCTTAGTCCCAGCTTGGGAGTGACCCACTGTTGAGCATGATGAGCAGCGTGGTCTAAGGCTGGGAGGTTCATGGAAGGCCTGCACGTAGTTGGTGTAATTACCACGGTTTCAAAGATAAGTATCAACTTATGCTTAATATTATGTTTTGCATGCCTGTGATGCTTATATGTATCATGTATTCTATTGTGCATATCAATTATTGTTAATTCCAGGGATTATTTATGTTAGCAGTAATCTTGTGCTTACTCTGAGTTAAATGTGTTTAATTTGATTTAAATGCATGTTATTAATTAAGTATGAGAATGATGTTGTTTCGCACTTTAGCATTTGCCAGGCCAGTGGGATGATGGCCCGGGGGACGTTACAGTTGCATTTGTGCAAGTACCTGCAGAAATGAGGAGGAAGTTGGATGACAAAAGCGAGAGATGTATCTTTGTTGGATACAGCGAAGAGTCTAGGGCATATAAACTCTACAATCCCATCACCCAGAAATATGTAATCAACAGAGATGTTCAGTTTAAAGAAGATGAAGCCTGGGATGGAAGTATTGACAAATCAATTTTAGAGGAAACTGTGTTACCCCGTGAAGATGATGATGGAGCTGAGCAAGCTGAAGGAGATGGACAGATGATTCCACATGTACATACGCCTGCAGCAAGAAGTCCAACAAGGAAAGCACCAGATTTCAGCCCATCTCAATTTAGAACGCCAAGAACTCATGAGCGTGGTGAGCCATCTGGACATGGTGGACATCAAACAGATTCACAGGTAAGCAGTGAATCAGATCCTACTTTAGCTTCATTGAAAAACAAATTTAAAGGACAAAAAACTAGAAGTTTAAGAGAATTATATGATCAGAATGAAGAGGTAGATCAGATTTAAAATTTTGAATTTATAGCTTATGATCCTGTAAGTTATGATGAAGCTGCTAAAGAGGATGTCTGGATAAAATAAATGGATGAGGAGATTGATTCCATTGAAAGGAATAACACTTGGGATCTTGTCAATTTACCTGAAGGCAAGAAAAGTATTGGTGTTAAATGGGTTTATAAGACTAAGTTGAATGCAGATGGTGAAGTTGAAAAGTACAAGGAAAGACTTGTAGCTCAGGGGTTTAGTCAGCAACCCGGTATTGATTACAATGAAACCTTTGCTCTTGTAGCAAGGATTGACACAGTAAGGATGGTCTTAGCTATTGCAGCTCAGAATAGATGGATCATGCATCAAATGGACGCCAAGTCTGCATTTTTGAATGTATATTTGGAAGAAGAGGTTTATGTAAGACAACCTCTAGGTTATGAGATTGATAAGCACAGAGATAAAGTTTATAAGTTGAGAAAAGCCTTGTATGGATTGAAGAAGGAATCCAGAGTTTGGTATAGTAGGATTGATGAATACATGATCAATGTTGGATTCAACAGAAGTCCAAGTGAACCAACTCTGTATACAAAGGTAGACTAGAAAGGTAAAATTTTGATTGTTTGTTTGTATGTTGATGACCTAATTTTCACTGGAGATCTATCTATAGATGATTTTAAAAATGCCATGAAAAAAGAGTTTGAGATGACTGATTTAGGTTTGATGAAATTTTTTCTTGGAATTGAAGTGGATCAATCTGATGATGGCATTTCCATTTGTCAAACTAACTATGCAAATGAAGTGTTGAAAATGTTTAGAATGTTGAATTGCAAGCGAGTTGCAACACCAATGACAATTGGTATTAAACTGAGCAAGTATGATGAAGGATCATATGTTGATCCAAACCTATATAAAAGGCTGGTTGGAAGCCTTATGTACTTAACAACAACCAGACCTGACATTATGTTTGTTGTGAGTTTGATTTCCATATTCATGGAGACTCCGAAGAGTACTCATTGGCAAGAAGGAAAGAGGATCCTGAGATATGTTGCTGGAACAACTAATTTTGGTATCCAATACACATCAAGCTTAAAATTTGAGCTGATCGGATATACTGATAGTGATTTTGCAAGTTCCATTGATGACAGGAAAAACACATCTGGGTATGTGTTCAGTCTTGGATCTAGAGCAGTGGCATGGGCATCAAAGAAACAACCCATTGTGACTCTATCTTCCACTGAGGCAGAGTATGTTGCAACAAGTGTAGTAATATGTCAAGCTGTATGGATGAGAAGGGTCTTGAATGAATTGTTGCATAACCAGAATGATGCAGCCCAGATTGTCTGTGACAATAAGTCTGCCATTGCATTGTCAAGGAATCATGTTTTTCACAAACAAAGTAAGCACATTGATACAAGGTATCATTTCATTCTAGAGTTGGCAACTGGTAATGAGATTTCTATTTAGTTCTGCAGATCTGAAGAACAATTTGCAGACATATTTACGAAGCCTTTGGGAAATGAACTGTTTAAAATTCATAGAAAAAATATTGGGGTCTGCAAGCTGTAATGCATTGTTTACAACAATTTTGTTTTACATAGTTTTAGTTTTTTTTTGTTCTGAAATGATTAAGAGGGAGTATGTTAGGAAGTAATCATTTCACCGCCTCTTTGCAAGCGGTGAATCGGTCGCTGTCTTGACCCTTCAAGACTCGAGGATTAAACCACCGATTACAATTTTGTTTTACATAACTTAAACAATGGTCGCCTTAACCTTTGTAGGCCACAAGACACCATCACCGCCATTGATTAAGTCTTTTAGAAGATCAAAGGGGCAATTTTTGAATTTATGTTTCTGTATAAGTACCAGAAACGAATTGTAATTGATATGATCTTGAAGACATTTTTGAATTGAAGTTGTTACGGTGTATTCGTAGTTATTCTCTCTGTGTTTAATTTTGAGTTAGTAAACTCTGTTAAGAATTATCTTATTTTTTTTTGGAATATCTACAGGCTTGTGCAATTGAGTCGTTCCCTTCCAAACCCCGAAACAATATTCCCTGGGCCCCACAGCTTCATCGGATTTCGTGATTCGGCGATTGCCATTCTGTGTTGTTTATGTATCGAGCATTCCCAAACGCCAAAACCCGAAGGGTCCCACAACCTTATCGTGATTTCACGATTCGACAATTCTGGGTGTATTTTGTTTTTGCATCGGGTGTTAGCAAACCCCAAACCCCGAACCCCGAAATTGTGGGCCCAAAACATATTCACATTTCGCAATTCGGCATTTCTTATTTCGTTTTGTGACCTCCGTTTTTCACAAAATAATTATATTCTAACAAAAACTAGACAAAGAACAACAGAAAAATCAACCTTGAAAATTTTCAAAAATAATTGATATGAGTAATTTTATTCTAACAAAAACTAAACAAAAAACAACATGAAAATCAGCCACCATAACAAAAAGACACTATTGAAAATAATGATCAGCCATTGCAGCAAAATGAAAATGCGAGATAACAAGATAACAAAAGAGTTGAACTTACTCTTGATGTATGTATTTAACTTCCAGTATTATTTTCTAGTACATTGTTGGGTTTTCGATATAAATATTCATTCTTGGGTTTTCGATATAAAATTCATTCTTGTTTATTTTTGCCATTTTTATTATTCTTGGTATTTTTAGCATGACCTCTGTTTAATTTTACAACGGGTATGACTTTCTTCTTGAATACTCGAATGTCGGCGCTACTAGATCTTCTTACCGAATGCTTCCACAACCGTGGTAGTGAGCTGCGTAGTATTTCAAAAAGCTAGGTCTTAAACAATTAGAAGAAGTATTCAGTCTTACTTTAAGGTTAAAAATAATTTTGGTGTAAGGAGTAATCATAAGAGATTCAATTTCTCTTTGAAAATTGATAAAGTTACTTCTCAATATATATTTTAATATATCAATTATTTTACAATCTATAAGGAATCAAATCTCTTTAAGTGTGTAAAATTTGAGAAAAAGTTTACATTCAGAGATTTGATCTTCCTTTAACATTTGATAGATATATATGAGGTTAAAATAGATCTAAGCCACCACTAAGGAATTATTTTTTTTTTTGGCATTGGATGATACCAAGATAAATTTTGGAATAGTTTAAATTTTCAGTTCATGATAATGTAACTAGTGGGAAAGATGTTATTATCAATGTACTTTTATATTCTTCCAAAATTGTCATTGAATATAGTAAGATAAAATTTGTAATTATTTAAATTGGTGTTGTCTAAGAACTCTAAGTTTTGATTCTTTTTACTATAATTTGGTAACATAAATGGATTCACCATACTAAATGCAGACTTAATTCATAAAAATTGAGTCCAGGTTAACTTGAATGGGATGATCTTATTATGAAAACACTTTTATGCTTGCTTGAGTATTTCCCTTTTCCAAAATTATTGATAACTTTGAATTTATTATATTAGTAGAATTAGTTTCTTCTTATTAGCATTTTTGAATTTATTATATTCATATTCATAAAGTTAGTTTACAAAATTATTGCTTTAAATTTATTATATAAGTAAAATTAGTTTCTTTTTATTAGCATTTTTGAATTTATTATATTTATAAAGTTAGTTTAGGTGAAAATAAAGCTAGTTAGGTGAAAATCTTAGAAGAAGAGAATTATTTGTGTTACACAAAAAAGAATCATAATTAGTGGACTTTGTTTTCGATTAAAGACATATTAAAAAAAATATTATTAATTTAAAAGAAAATATATTTACAAAAAAATTAATTAAATATTATTAATTAATTTTATTGTTAGAATACTATTAGTGAGAAGTGGGCAGACTTCTTTCTGTCCTTGAGGTTGAGGTTTAGCACTCTTACTATCTACGAATTTGGATAAGTATTGGTGAGTTTCCAGTTCCTATTTCCTCCTATTTCTTGGTGAAAAAAAAATACTCCATTTAATAATGAAATATTATGTTTTTAATAATATTTATTCTTATTTTCATAAAAATAATATTTTTTTTTTTAAAAAAATATATAATTTTATTAAATAATATATTTATTATAAACTTGTAAAATCCAAAATTAAAATCAACTTAACTTTAAAAATAAATAATAAATTTAAGATTTATCCCCCTCATAAATTCAAAATTAAAATCAACCTGTTTTAATTATTACTAATCACTTTTACAAACTTTTTATATACAAATATGAAAATATATTTTTCTCCAGTTAATTTTGATATCAATACAACAGGCTTTATGTATATAGAGAGATCGAGTTTAGGTTTTCCCCAAGTTAAATTTTGGTATATATGTATCGAAGGAAAGAAATAGATGATCAAATATACAATTAGCGGGCACATCTCAGCCTGCCGCAGCACCTCTACGATCTCTGTAGAGAGGCCAAGGGCTTCACATAATAACGTTTCACGTTGTTCATTTTGACTGTAATTTGTAAACGCTTCAGACCTCAAAGATGAAAACTATTAAATTCCCACTTGCTGAAACTAAAGCTTCAGGAAAGAGCCTCCCATTCGAGTCTCAATTCTAACAAACCGAAATCATCTCCACCGAGCTTCAAGCACAGCTCCTGGACTCGTCGACCATCTTTACTTTCGATGCAACTATCTTTATCCAGGCAGTTACTACTGGATTTGGCCACTACTTTCTTACCATTTGCAATGGGATATAAATCATGAAAAAGAGGCTTCAGGTCAATTTCAGCCCTTCCCATGGGATCATCCCGAGTGAATGTATCATGATCCCACACTTCCTGGAAAATCCAAACCAATGATCCATCCATATCATCTCAGTCGAACGTAAAACATTGCTTATCGCTCGAGGGCGTGATAAAACAATCCCTTGACGGATATATTTTAATTTTCTTCCGATCACTTGTATAAATATATAAACCACAAAAGGAAGAATTTGCTTTAGATTTAAAGAGGATACCACAGTGAGTGTGCAATGATGAGAAATATTCGGTACAGTAAATGTAAGCTCTTCGTCCCAAACTGGATTGAGGCTCCTTGTTTTCATAGTAATCTTCTTCGCCTGAGAACGAAAAGTAAAAATCAGAAGCATGCGTTAGAGGTATTTCGTAGCAAAGCGAAAATATTTGTCCCCAACAAAAGCATTTGGACATGAAAGCTGAAGTGGACTTACTATAAAGGTTGGAAAAGAAAAAAGAAATCAGGGAGGAAAAAGGGAGAAAGCCCAAATACAGATATAGATACCAGCCTAGAACCCATTACTATGAGCATGGGGATATCAAGCTGAAAACTCATACCCAACAGGCTAGACAACAAGTTCAGTGCTGGATATGTGGGAAACCTAGGCATATGGCCCATAATTGCCTCGATAATATAGCCTCTAGAAAATCCAAGGGAAAATTCTCAGAAGAAGGCTAAAGAGGCTCAGGAAAAAAGGCAATTGGCTCTAAGGACACATTGCAACACATGTGGAGCCAATGATCATGAAACCAATCAGTGCCCTTATCATCCTTTTCCTAAAAGAGAACAAGTCCATCTTCTTCAAGAAGGGTGTTGTTCTAATTCTAATAGTACTTCTGAGTTTCAATACAGCTCAGAAGAAGAAATATTAATCAACCAGGATTGCAATTGCAGAAATCCAAATTTTTGTTCTTGCAAAAGTAGTACAGACAGTTCTGATTTTGAATCAGAACCAGAGATCAAGAGAAAATTAAAAGTTTGTATGTTCCACAATACAGGAGATCAAGAAGCACAGATGCTGGCCCAAATCAAGGCCTTGCCTGAAGGTGATATGAACAATTCACTTCTTGATACTTTTGTAAAAATTGTTAAAACTGAACAAAGGGCCAAGAATGCCGAATCTTCTAAAAGAGAACCTTTGTTTATTGATGCCTCTTTTGACAGGAATACAAAGACTTTTATCAGGTTTAACAGAGAGGTAAAGTTGCAAAATACCTCTGTGACTGATCTAGCTAAAAAGGTACTTCTATTAAAAAGGGAGATTTTTGAATTAAAAGAAAAGATCAAGAGAATATAAGGAGAAGCTGAATATAGCTTCAACATTGACTCCTCGGCTAGACAGGAAATCAGAGAAATAAAAGAAAGATTGGACTCTATTCCCCCTCCATTGGAAGATGCTCCCTTTGAGAGTCCAAAGTCAATAGTACAAGGGCAAACAACAGCCCATATGCAGGGGTTCACAGCTATGAAAATTATGCCCATCAGATTCCAGAAATATCATGTGAGGGTCAAGCTGGAAATAAATGGAGAAATCTTTGAACTGAATACACTATTAGACATTGGATCTGATATGAATCTAGTAAATAAGAACTTGATCCCTGCAAAATATTGGCTTCCTAGTTACTGCTCTGCTATTGGACTAGGAAATGTAAATGCTGCTTTTAATTTTGAGATTCCTAAAAGTATTTTGTTATTTGATGAATATGCCTTAGGAATGAAATATTTAATAACTGAGTTACCAATGGACTCTATACTTGGCACGCCATTTTTGTCTGCAGTAGAGACTCATGGTTCTTATAAAAGTTCTACAGGAGAACCAGGGTATTTAATCACCCTACCAAGTATTGAAGGCCATCCTCCTAAAAGGATAGAACTTCCATTTATTTCACAATCCCATGCTCAGATTTCCTACTGCTCAAAAGGTATGGTAATCATAAATACGTGGGATGATCATAGAAATGGTCCAACTACTCATTATCTGGATGAAAATACCCCATGGGAGGTCTATAAAGAAAATTGGATACCAGATTGGCAACTAAGATCTTCAGAAGGAATCGAATTCGGATTGCGAGGATTCTCAAGGAATACCAGTATTCATGTGATCCCTCCCCAACACAGAATTGGAAGAATGCATCATGCATCAACAATTGCTTCCAGACAAAAGTTGGTTGAAATGGGTGATCTTGGCAGAATCAGATCTGCTAATAGAGAATGGTTATGTCAACAAACCCAAACATGGCAAGAAACTCCTACCTGGAATTTCTTTCAAATTAATAGATTGAGAACTCTGCAATATTGGCCAAACCAAGATCCAGAAGAAATATTGTTCGACATAAACTATTCACAATACAAAGCAATGTCGTATAATGTCTTCCTCTGGACAGAGAGTTACAAATACTATTACTGCATTATTAAATTTTCTGTATTATTCATTGCTTTTTCTGAACCTGATTGGTTAGCAGATTGGTGGCAAAAATTTGGGTTACATCCAAGCGGAATAGACCCTGAAGTAACCGAAACAGCTCGTATGTTTCTATTCCCAAACAAAAACTTACAGACTGTCAGTGACCTCTACTCTGACGAAGAATATAAAATGTTATTTATAAGAGAAAGACATCCATGGATTATCAGGACCAGGTATGTACTTCAACAAGATGAAGATAGTGATGAAGACCCAGAATTATACAGAGAAGTATACACTCAACACTGGGACCCTTGTAGATTCTCTCACTTCCATGATCATCCAATGGAATGATTATTGTCTTACTGCCAGACAGCTAGAGGAAGTTGGTTTCCATGGGTTGTCGTGACAAACTCCACAATGTAATCACATGAATTCATGTCTAAATGGCCGACAGTGGCGCCATTCGGGTTTAGTGGGTTACTGTAATCAACCTCCACTTTGTAATTATTGTCCTTTGAAAATAATGAGAATCTTGGAAACTCGGAGCAATTCTCCGACTTTTGGTGCGGTTTGACCCACATTTCCAAGATGCTCCACTTTATGTCATGTTTGTCTGTCCTCTGATTGGGGAATCTTGCACGACTAACCCATCAAACTTACTGTTCTATCTACTTTCGGTCGATATGAAATAAAGTTCATGATTTGGTCGGAGGATCTTGCACAATCTCTACCACCAAATCCACAAAGTAAGATTTAGTGGTCGACACATAGGGCCTAGCGTCTTCCTCAGTCTTTTCTTCATGATGAATCCTCCTTCACAAATTGATATAACAGAAGGATGAGAGCTCATTCGGGAGGCATTCGAGAGTTGTAGTCAATCAATCTGAGTCTCTAAGTTTCCCTTCTGTCTGAATCTTTGTGTCTTTCTATGAGTCTGTAATTAAGTTGTGTGAGCGAATACGAGCATCCTGCTCTTGCTATGTGCATCCTGCACAAATATTGTAATACCCTGGCGATTATGCTATGATTTTAATATAAAAGTCTTCCGCACATATGTGTTCAACTCTGAAGTTTTACTCATTGTCTCTGTAACATGCGCTCGTTATGATTTTGCTTATTTGTCTGTATTTTCACTCGATGTTCCTTGGTACTGTCTAATGAAGTTCACTCATCCGGAGATAAGGTTCACTGGTAGTCTGGTATAAAACATCTGTCGAGCCCTGGTAGTAAGTACCGCGAAGGAAAGGAGGCCGCTATAGGGCAGTTGTAGGTGCAGAGATTCATTGAAAGTCGTCTATAGGGTTCACATAAGGCCACAAGAGCTTGGTGGAGTCCAAGTGGTGGGGTTCACAAGTCGGACAGAGTAAAGCGGTTAACCCGACAATATTGGTTCTGTCGAGAGTAGCAGAAACCAGAAGACCAGATGGAAAGAGGAGACAGTGCATGAGACAAGAGTATGATAGTCAAGCTTCATATCTCTGACAGAAGAGGCCTCTGACAAGCTGTTTGAGAAGATCAGCTTACAAATTTGGATGCCTTGATTACCCGCACTTTCAGAATCCTGGGCAACTCCCCAATATCTGCTCTGCAGCTTACACAAAACTCAAAAGATGAGAAGTGAGAACGCTCATCTCCAGCCTCCAATAACCTACTGTTATAGGATGGCCACAGAGAAACTGAAAGCCAGTCTTCAAATTTTTCATCTTTAATGCACGAATCTCCAAAAGCAGAGAGATAAAAAGAATGGCATAACAGAAACAAAAAGATAAAAAAAAGAATGGAATAAAAATATTATGCAGCCATGTGCAGCACGCCTTTGAATGATGTTTTTTCAAGAGAAAAGGTCAATCAGGCAAAGGAAAAGCTCAAGCTCGTTAATGTCCCCTTACCTAGTGTTTCTATGTTTTTTGAATAGAGTTATAACGGATCTTTTATTCTCCAGCAATCTCTCTTTTATATATCATATTGTAAAAAGCCATATTGTTGTAAGTAACGTATGCAAGATATTCTCTTGATTTAAAGAATCCCATCATCTTAATTAGAGGCTACGTCATTAATAAGATCAGTGTCACCAACTACAATTTTCATAGTATTGGTTTTCAAAAAAAACCTTTCATTTTTACGTTCTCTAACTAAATATGCTCCATTTAAAATTTAATTTAATTTTATATATTGTCAATATAATGGAAAGGTTTAAAAAAATTATGCGAGTTTGTAGGTTTCAATAAGAATCTAACATGTAATTTTCGTAATTTAATAAGAATAATTATTAATAATTATATTAATATTATAATATTAATAAATAATATTAATAGTAATTTAGTAATAAAATATTATTAATATTATAAATTAATAAGAAAACCTTAATTATAATATTAATAGTACTTTATTAATAGAAATAAAATAATACAATATTTATAATAAATAATAATAATAAACCTACATTATTAATAATAATATATTAATAATTAATAATATTTAAAAAATAACATTATTTATAATTATTAAATAAAAAATAAATGTATTAGAGTAAAACATTAATAAATTTATAGAGTAAAACATTTATAAAATAGTAAATTTATAATTATTAAATAAAAAATTAATAAAAATTAAATGTATTAGAGTAAAACATTAATAATGTTATAGAGTAATATAGAGTAAAACATTTATAAAATAGTAATACAAAAATAAAGAATTCATAAAATAAAATATTTAAACT
>SNQJ01S0005869.1:35314-53783 GCA_010110895.2 Picea sitchensis | reverse complement strand
AAAATGAGTAAATCTCTCATGAAGTTGAAGCTACAGAAGAAAATTAATTGATAGATCCAGAAGGAGAATTATGAGTTAAGGATGCAGTTGCAAAGTCTTAAGGAAGATAAATAGAATAGTAATTTATGCAATGCATTTATTTTTTCCATAGATTCAACTTTGATTATAGTGAAGAGTTTACTGTCAATTACCTGTTTCTTGTAAGTTGTATTCAGGTACTTGTTTTAGGTTCAAAATATCATTTTGAGTTTGAAAATAGTCTTGGTGAATGTATGAGTTAACAAATTGTGAATCGTATATATTCATGTTTGTTTTGTATTCCTCCATACCACATTGTCCATTAAGTGTCTGCCTCTCAATGTGAATTCCCTGACTACATGAAGTGTTACTTACTATTCGAATTTAATTGAGAAACATTTCCATAGATTTAACCCTTTTAACCTATTTGATACACCCATCAACTAGAAAAAACTATTGCAATAACTGAGGTTCCCTAGCTTTGGACTATTGAAATCTAGTGTAAACTTTATGGATAATAGTACCTGCAAACCCTAGAAAGATCCTACATTATTGTAGGATCTTGTACCTTCATGCTTCTTGATATATACATGAATTTCCTTAAGCAAAACCTCGTATATGTGTTTGTCTCCACTAAGACCCATGTACAAGTACTAAAAGACTATATGAAACTATGTACGATGCGACCCTATTGTTGTGGAACCAATTGGATGAGACCCACTTGTAATTGTCCCTATTATATCCTCTCCCTGACTTGATGTTTATATGGAAGTCCTTCTCCACCTATCCAAGATCTCCTTGAATGGCATTCCTTCATGATCCAACTCTCTCTATATCAATGTCATGTCTTCGCCTTCACCCTAGGGTTTATTTTATAAGATTGAGTTATGAACTAACCCTAATATCCAAAGTGATTGATGGTTGGTATTAATTCTCACCTCACTTGAGTTCAATGGCCATTATTTAATTCACTAATTCTAATTAAATAATTTCCTTAAATAAATATCAACTCTCTAGTAAAATCATTTTACTTTAATAATTCCTTTAATTAAAGTGAAGTATCAAGGTAGAAGTCTTTGTACGATTTCCACACATATAGATACTTAGACCTATGTGGAAATACCCTTCTGATACTACCAACCATCTACACTCCATATTAGCGAGGAAAGTATTATGCACAACTCCAAGTTTGTCTCTGAAGAACACAAACTTCCCTTTAATAAAGGGTTTGGTAAGAATATATGCAACCTTCTCATCAATGGAAATATATTGAAGCTTCTCTACTTCCTTATGGATCATATATTGAATGAAGTAGAATCTAATATCAATGTATCCTGGCCTATCATGTAATATTGGATTCTACGATAGTTTTATACAACTATGATTATCTTAGTATATAATCATAGGCTCCAACTTCATATCAAATAAACTTGTAAGAAATTTGCAATGCCAAATGGATTCACAACTAGCCATAATCACTTCCATATACTCTTTCTCTGCTAGACTGAGTTCTACAGAAGTATCCTTCCTTCTAAAGAAAGTAATCATTGTTTATCCCGCGTTGAAGTAGCACCCCGACGTGTTATTTCTATCTACTAAAATTCTTTCCCAATTTGAGTCTATATATCCCTACATCCTCACTTCATCTCCTCCAATATACCTCAATCCATACTCGAACGGACCTCTCAAGTACCTAAGAACATGCTTCACTGATATTTAATTCACCCTCCTTGGCTCCACCATGAACTGATGTAAGGTTTTTAGAGAAAACCATATATTTGGCCTGGTGTTGACCAAATACATCAAGGACCCTATTAGTTTCTTGTATATCCTGGGATCCACTAAATAGGAATATGATATAACAACCTTCTTCATATTGATAACCATAGGTGTATCCATTGGTATACAATCCTCCATTCTAAATCTCCTCAAGACATCAACTATATACTTTCCTTGACCAAGGAAGATCTCTCCCAATATCTGTCATACCTCTAACCCCAAGAAATAATGCATCAACCCAATGTCCTTCATCTCAAACTTTGTAGCTAAATATTCTTTGCACCCTGCAATAATTTCTTCTACACCAGTGAGAAACAAATCATCTACGTACATAACCAATATGAGTGTATTAGACCCAGCAAGTATGTAGTACAAGTTAGGATCCACCTCACTCTTGGTAAAGCTCAGACTCTGCAAGTATCCATCAATCCTAGAATACCATGCCTTGGCTGCCTATTTGAGTCCATATAAATATTTATTAAGCCTACACACATGAGACTCCCTCCCATATACCGCAAATACCTAAGGTTCATCTATGTATACTTCCACCTCAATTATCTCATTGAGGAATGTTGTCTTCACATCCATGTGATGAATTCTCCACCTCATAATTGAAGCAATATAAATAAAAACTCAAATAGAAGCATATCTGGTGACTGGAGAAAATGTCTCCTCATACTCCACTCCCTCTTTCTTGGAGAACCCTTTCGCCACAAAACTCAACATGAACTTCTCAATGCTACCATTTTCAACATGCTTGATCTTGTAGAGCCACCTAGAACTCACAACTGGCTTACCCCTTTGGTCTCGGCACTATGTCCCAAACATAATTCCTCATAATAGAGGTGTACTCCTCTACCATGGAATCATTCCATACCATTTGGTTTGTTTCTTTGACAAAATTGGAAGGCTCAAAATCAATGATGCTACTCATAAGAACCATATAGTTCAAAAAAAATCTTGATGGAATATGCTCTATAGCCGCACTCTTAAGAGTCTCACCAACATCCCTCAATATATTTAATAGCCACCTGTATCTCCTGATATAAATGGAAGGGGCTAACAAATCCTCCCAACCTAAATTATGACTCACAACCTATTTTTTATCATCCTTCGGAGCCTACTTCTCCTCATCCATTGTCACTCATGATGACTCATGAGATCTCCTAGATGCAAATTTCTCCTTGGACATAACATCTCTACTCAATTGTATTCCTCTATGCTTGTATGAAGATCTTGTAATCCTTTGAGGTCTCTCTATAACCCATAAATATATCCTTTTGTCCTGAAGGCTCCAACTTCATCCTCTTCTCCATAGGCACATGGATGTAGATAGTACAACTAAAGGTCCTCAAATGTCCTATCTCTGAATTCACCCCTAAGAAATCCTCCTCCAGATTTTTGTCCCCCAATTTCTTGTGAGGACTTATGTTCTACACATATACTATCGTGTTACATGCCTCTTCCCAAAGAAACATAGGAAACTCTTGGTCATGTATCATATCCCTAGAAGAACCAATGATTCACTAGTTCTTTCTCTATGCAACCCCATTTTGTTGAGGGTTGTATGAGACTATCAACTCCCTCTTAATCTCTGCCTCCTTGTATAAATCCTTAAATTCATTGCATGTGTACTCTCCCCCATTTTACAACCTCAAGACCTTGATATTATTTTTTGTATGGTTCCCTACCTGAGTCATGAACTCATGAAACTGATTGAGGACCTCATCCTTGGTCTTCATAAAGAAGATCCAGGTTTTCCTGGAAAATTCATCAATGGATGTAGCATAGTGTGATGATGCCTACATTGATGTTATTGATATCGAACCACTCACATATGAATGTATAAGATCCAAGATCCCATTATACCTACTCTCATTTCTTTGAAAAGTAACATTGGAATTCTTGGCAAGTGCACACCCTTTACACACTTCATGTTGCTCAATACTGAACTCTGGAAGACCTGTAACAATCCCCCTAAGAATCGGTAATGCCTTGTAGTGTAGGTGTCCCAACCTCCTATTTCATTGCTCATGTACACTCTCACTATCGTGTACCAATTCTTGAATAGGATTTCCTTGCAACATGTACCAAGTGCCCTCTCTAACCCCAATGATAGATTTCTATGGATGTATGAGTACTTTAACTCTTTGAAAAATAATGGAAAAACCTTTTTCCTCCATATATGAGACTAAGATAAAATTATTCTTCAATATTGTTTGTAAAGAAAATACTGGGAATCCAACAAACCTCCTGACTTAATCTAGAATGTAACTTTTCCCTCTCCCTTCACTGCATACATGGAATCATCACCAAGACGCACATGAACATATAAGTTCCTCTTCATCAGACTACTAAATAGCTTGCTTTGTTTGGTCATATGACGATATGCACCACTATCCAAGAACCATGCACTCCCGATAGTTATGCTCATAGAAAGAAAACAAACAACTGAGGAATCCTTCTCAAACTTCGTTGCAAACTCATATAGTTTTGTCTCTACTGATGATTCTTTATGCATATTTAATTTTACTTTCTTCTTCTCTGGACACTGAGATGCATAAGGTCCATTCTTAATACATGAGAAGCACTTTATTTTACTCAATTCCTTCTTCTTCCCTGGCTGTGATGATCCTCTGTCATTGTTACCCTTCCTGTTGGAACTCTTTCATTTTCCCTTATTTTTCTTACTCACAAGAGCCAAGTTCTCATCACTACTTCCCTTGTTGTTTCTCTTAGAATCCTCTCAACTCTCTTCCTATATTGTTGTACATGCATTTTGGACACAGTTTTGAGGAAAATCATAAGTATGGAGGAGGTGATTACAAAAAAAGAAAGAAGAGAAGGCGAGAGTGGAGTGCACATTAAAGAAGCATCCAGGATTGAAGTGCATAGTAAAACCATACTTGGCAGTTAAAATAAAGAGAATAAATCAAGAGAATAAAGAAGGAAGATGAAGCATGTGAAAAGAAAGGACAATAATTCGACATGCAAAAGTAGAGAGATGCGCAAAAGCAGTAAGAACAATAGTCGATAAGGAAAAATAATCATGTAGACGTAAAAGAAGGAAAAGGATGCCCAAACAAAGAGTCAACATGAGTCTTAAACGAGTCAGAATAAGTTGCAATTGGGTTTTTGGAATAAGGAAGTAGGGTTTTGAGCCCTAGATTTTATGTATAAATATGTAATGGGTTGGGAAGAAAGGGGTTCATGAGGAGAGTGAGAGAATAGACTGAGGATGAGAGAGAGTCTATGTTTGAAGGTTTAGGGAGAGTTATAAATAAATTCTTGCATAGGAGAGTGGCTAGGAAAGATGGAGAGAGAGATATCATGATATATCTATTGTAAGCGCAGTGCACAAGCCTGAAATTATTATAGAAAACATAATAAAGAAGCCATTCATTGTGGATGTAACCCAAAGTTTGGTGAACCATGTTAATTACCATATCTCCTTGTATTTTCATGTGATTGTTGATGAATAGTATGTCTATGCATGTTAGACTAGATCTATTTATTATGTGATCATTGGGTAGTATTTATAGATGTTATGGTGAATAATTTATGTTGCAATATGAATCACGATGGTATTTCATAAAATCCATTACTAAGTAACCAAGGGATAACAGACTCACGTACATGAACTCAAATATTGTGCAGAACTATGTAGGGTGTGACCGTGTTGCTACGGCTCCAATCGACCGAGACCCACTTACGACTACCCATGTTTTTTCTTCTCCCTGACTTTATATCTATATGGAATTCCTTCTCCATCTATCCAATATCTCCTTGTATGGCTATCCTTTGTGATCCAACTCTCTCTATATCAATGTCATATCTTCTCCTTCACCCTAGCCTTTCTTTTATAAGATTTAGTTATCACCAATCCTAATATCTAAAGTGATTGTTGGTTGAGATTACTTCTCACCTCACTTGACATCAATGGATATTATTTAATTCAATAATGATAATTAAATCATTTCCTTAAATAAAACTCAACTCTCTAATAAAATAAATTTACTTTAATAATTCATTTAATTAAAGTAAATTCACGAAGTAGAAGGATTTGGAAAATTTCCACAAGTGTAGACACTTATACCTGTGTAGAAATACCTATCTGATTCTACCAAACATCGCAAAAGAGGGATACACACAACATAATCTAGGTAGAAAATCCAATAAAGATAAAAAAAGGAGGAAGTAGAAAATAGAGAATAGGCATTGGGATCCCAAGAAACTCTACCAAATGCATTTTCCAATAGTAGTAAAACTCCCTACTCTTCCAAGTTAGAATTCTCTCCTATAATTGTAGGGGTTTGGGTACTACAAGATATCAAGAACTGGTACGATATATGATCTGTACAGAAATACTAGGCCTTTTCTTGCTCCAAGAAAAAGAACTAGCGGGAATGTTGTGTGATTAATTCACAAAGGGACTCTGTAGGAATGTACACCTTTTTATACCCAGTTCTATTTGATATCCTATACTATGGGAGAATCCATCATTGTATGTACACTTTACATGTGAACAAGGTGACATGGCATAAAAACGCTCTTCAAGATATATGTCTCAATCTACCACAATGAAAAATTAGATTGTTGGAGCACACTTAAATTTTTTGGTGATGCAATCCCACTTTGTAGCATAATTTTGGAAAGGTAATTAAATTTAATCATATATCCATTAGAAAATTGATGCAGCCCCCCTCCCCTCTTAGGGGTTCTGCAACCTCCTGGTCAAGGATATTAAAAATACTCAAGTCGAATCGGCTTTTCGGGTCTCTAGAAAACCCTGGAAAACTTACACAAGCCCATGATTTGTTACCTCAGATGTTTGAATTAACTACAAATAAGTTTTTTGGCGCCTCTGGTACCCTTAATTGAAGGGATCTAGCTCCACTTGTTAGGTTTTTCTCTTCGTGTGACCACCGGCTATAACCTTGGGTCAACCTTGTTCGTAACTTCAGGCTTCGGTGGTTTTGTGACCTCCACCCTCGTTTCCTTACGAAATGCTTCACACCTGAAGCGACAATAGAATGCCATGTGCTATAACAAATTACAGCTGAAATTTTTCCTCTGCAATTTGATGACACACTTCCACTTCAGATCAATGGCCATGATCTCCTTCACTAAATTGACCTTCGAGAGTTTTGGGATACTCCGCCTTTGCCTTCCCTATGAAGGAATCTTCCTCTGAATCTCTTGGATCTCTGCCACGTCTCTTCTCTCAATTTGCTAGTCCAGTTCTACTTTGGCCTTCACGACTTCACGAGGATTTCACTCGTTTCCACGCGATTTCCTCTGAAACTCTATCTCCCAAATTCTCCAATCTGTTGCCACGTATCTCCTTGCAACCAATGGTTAGGATTCACTTCTCCGCTTTGGGACTTCAACGAGTCCCACTCTTTACACACTTCCAAACAATCTTAACCATGAAGTGACGAATAACTCCATGGATATCCTCAATGCAACTCTGCCATATCTGACAATCTGGAATGATTCTTCTTCCTTGGAACAGATCTTACTCATTCACTTTCTAAATATTAAAATTCTCCTCCCTATTTAAGGACTCTCACCGCTATCTCTTTTGATCTTGTCCCCCCTTAGAACTATTAACTTCTCAGAACATTTTTTCGACACTTAATCGGATTTTGACTCTATTCACGCCTTGCACCAGGTCTTCTTCCACTACTTATATTCTTTGTGGATGATTGTGCACACCTTGCAACAGTTTTTCACACTCTTCTGCAAAATACTCTTATGCTACTCCTCCCGAGCTTCTGAGTCAAAATACTTTGTCGACTCACTCCTTGTGGACAATATTCACTCTTTGCATACACAAACTTAACGTTATCTCTTCTCAACTTTTGAGTCGAAACAGACTCTGTCAACGCACTCCTTGTGGACACTATGCACTCCTTGCACAAGCCCGTAGAAGAGAAACAATTGAAACTTATCTAATATCTGACAGATCCATACATTAAATAATGTAAATTCATTCAAACATAAGAACAAGTAATAAGAGATAAATGGAAATAAATGGAAATCCTACCATTCTTTCATTCAGATAGGCACAATGACAACAAAAACATACATTTGGAACAATGCTTCTCTGTTATATTCATTCAACTGATATATACATGGATTCATACAATTCTCTTCAGCATCTCTCAACAACTGTTAACAACAACAACTCTCTCTCTCTCAGCAGCAACAACAACCTTCTAATTTTTCAGCAGCCTCTTTTGGGAAAACATTACATTTATTTATACAAAACGAGCTCATAGATGTTAKCCTATCGAAATTAAATCTTTCAACCACTAAGGATTTATTACAATAAATGTTTGAAATAGACAGATAAGAGAAAATGCATTGAATTTGTACTGTAATCTACACATTAAAGGAAAATGCATTCCCCATCGATCTCATGCRATGTCTCAACTCCTGAACATTTAATAYGTTCTTAAATTACAATGTTTTCAATATATTTGCATGGTATTCCCTTCTTAAATTCAAAAAACATTTCAAAATACGYGTTAGGGCGYTGAGYTGTCTCCCACTTGYGCTTTGATGCYAATGCTCCTACATAAAAAATAAAGAACATTTTTTTCAATATTCCCTATAGTAATGATCAATGAAATCATCACAAATTGAGATTTCCAAAAGGGGGTAGATATAGATGGAAAAATAAAATATTGCAATTGAGGCATATATTTAAGTGATTGGATGGAATCCTAGAGTAGGGATCATTCCTTATAGACAATAAACACATTTAGTCTCATTTTCTCTTATCGATAATTTCAAACGAAAAACCCATAACAATTTATCTCAAAGAAGAAGATAATTATGGACATATTCCCTTCAAGTTTAATCCTCTATCATTAGAAGACAATAAGGCTTGGGAGATAATGAAAGAAGCACACACAACTTTAGTAAAAGGATCATACTTACATGTTTGGGAAATAAAAATCAAGGAAAAAAATCATAATCTCAAAGAATGGGAAAATTATTCATACATCTCCTCGACAAAGAAGTGAGAATAAATCCACAACAAGTTGGGTGAACTATAGAGGATAATGGAAACAAAAACCATTAGAAATAGACAGGAAGAGGGAAATCAAAAAGGAAATCCATTAAACACATAGAAATGAGGATGAGTATTAGATAATAAAATATTGAAGTCATACAAAATTCTTCCACAAGTAAGCTAAGGTCTGACAACTTATAAATCATGTACAATAAATCATGTTGTGGGACGACTAGAAGATAAACCACTTCCATGTTCTCCTCCAAGTGGCTCATGATCACTTCAAACATTTCTAATCAAAAGGTTCAAGTCAATTAAAACCTCCTTCGGATAAGATGACATAGGGTATACCCACTATCCTCATTGAAGAAGACAACATTAGAATTACCTTTGGAATATCTAAACAAGAAATCATCCAAGCAATGTGGGATCTAAAACTAGACAAAGCAACAAGTTCAGACTAATTCACAAATGATTTTTACAAATCTTGTTGGGAAATCATAAAATCAATATTAGCCATGCATGGGCTCTTCACTTAGTGAACTTGTGACATAGCATGTGTTTTCGTTGGATATTACAGAATACCCTTACTTTCACTAGATATTGATAAATACCTCCCAAAATCCTTATATTGAAATCTCATCCCAATACATATTTCCAATAAAAAAGCGTATTTTTACTAGATGCCCTGTTATATACCCCCTAATACCCCACATCACCCATACCCCCCAAATTCCCAATACCTTAAAATACATTAACTTTAATTTTCACAATTTTAAACCCCCCTTTATGAATAAATGTGAAAAGATAATGGTCAACAGTGTCGATCCCCCATGAGGTTATGTGCTCAATGACTCAAGTCATATTGAAAGAATAAGAGGAATGATTAACTCCTTCGTTTTGGTTCTTATTCTAAAATATTGAAACCCCACCTCCTTGTTTACATTTTCAACCATGTCTCTAGGCAATTCCTTTAATAAGACAATATCCAAAGTAATGGAAATATGGCTAAGCTCTTTCCTTCCCTTTTTAATATCCAAAGAATGAGGCAAGTTTGTTAGAGAAAAACAACTTATAAGAAGCATTCTATTGGTGCAAGAGACCATCTATTCAAGTTGGTCCTAGTAATAAGGAGGTATATGGTTCTCAAAATCTATATGTATAATGATTTCAACAAATTTCATCATGAATTTATCTTTGTGGTTCTTAATAAATTTGGCTTCTGCTTGAAATTTATAAAATGGATCTAATATTGTATTAATCATCCTTGGATTTACCCTCCCATAAATGGTTGGTCAACCCCCTTTCTCCAAACCTTGAGATCTCTTTGTTAAGGATTCCCTATCTCCTCTATATTCTACATATTAATGGTAGGAACATTAGGTCAATAATTGGGTGAATTACAAACCCAAGTATCAACTCCTAGAATCATTATAGTTAGAGTATTAAAATCCATTACCCATTCTAAATTTATCAACATCACTCTCTTGATTGGTGGGGAATCGATGGAAATTGCTTGATGATTTAGAAAAATATTGGATGAGTATATTGAGGATTTGGGAGGCATGGAAAATAAACACATGATCAACATATATGGATGGAACATGCCTCTACATATTTTATAGAACATGGCCCAAGTGTTCAAATTCAAACTAGTCCCCTAATGTCGAGTAGTCAAATACCTAGAGGTTCCTACACCCAAGTTTGCTCCATGGAAACTAACTAGTCCTTAGGCTTACAAAAGGTAAGAAAAAATGACTCACTTGGGATCACAAGGGATAAAGATGATAGGAATCCTAGTGGTATTGATCAAATCAATGCTTTCATCACTGCTTATTTTCCTTTGTTAGGGATGTTAGCCCTCACAAGCATTGTGCATCTAATAAGTTAATATATTAGAAATTTCTTATGGAAGGAAGGAAAAACAAACAAGAAAAATTATCACCTGTTAAAATGAAATTTTGTCCATGTAGAAAGAGACAGTGGGGAATGACCATCCAAGACCCCCACTTTATGAACCTAGTCCTAGGAGAAAAAATATCATGTAAATTAGTCATCGAACAATAGTATGAAATGAAGAATATATGAGAAATATGATCCATACACTAATCCATGATAGAATTTGCATAAAATTAGAAAATAATAGTTCCAAACAAATCAAAGAAACACAAAACAATTAAATACCATGATTTCCTATGGAAAACCATTTCGGGAGAAAAACCCCACACTTCAAAGAAAGATCAATGTATTCGTAAATAAAAAACAATGGTTGAAATATACATTTAGGGATGTTTTCTTAATAGGATTAATCTACAATGAGATCCTTCTTTCTTTGATTTCTAAAATAAATATGGTATAAAATATTCACTTTAGGACTACATTGGCCACACAAGACTATATGGGCCAATAGGCCAACTCATATGGCCTCTACCATGAGGAATATTACAGTGCAATATCCTAAGCCATTAACTAGGCTTCATTATATGGAATACTATGAAAAAATACCATGGGCCCATAAACCA
The DNA here is from genome assembly GCA_010110895.2 of Picea sitchensis. NCBI lineage: Eukaryota > Viridiplantae > Streptophyta > Pinopsida > Pinales > Pinaceae > Picea > Picea sitchensis. The sequence goes on along the minus strand of SNQJ01S0005869.1, from coordinate 42,440 downwards.
TGAATAGTAAACTCATCATTGATTGTATCATGTCTATCCTAACTATTATATGACCAAGTCAAGAATAACCAAACATTCRTCCCTTTAAACTAGACATGGGATAAAAAAACTACCCCCTCAAATTTTATTAACTAGGTATCCAAGAATACAACATGCCCCCTATCACCTAAKTCTACAGTTAGACTTTCATCGGTGAACCATCAAACTAGGGGTATGCATGCCTAAATAGCTACTAGATCCATATTCCCATTTACACATGTGATGAAATCCAAATCTAGAAAAATAAATACAATCATCTGCATAAGTATGTAATGCTATGAAACATCAACCTATTTCATTGCCAACATCCCTCTTGATCCAAATATAATTACAAAAATGAAATACTTCTCAACAAAATAATTCCGCCGATAGGAATCCCCCTATTAGAATCGATGGTTTAATCATCCTTTTAATTACAAATTCCAATCTGATGTCCAACAATTAAAGATATTCGCATATTATTCGTCTTACACTTAAATGCATGAATGAGATTTAATGTTCATAAATTCCTTGCATTTTGGAATGCATCGGTTAACATGTTTACTTTTTCACATTTACATAATCATATTAAGAAACTACTGGATGAATATTTTATTTCCACGTTGAGTAATTAGCAAACATTATCACGCCTCACTACCTCACACTCCTCATTGCCACTGATAGTAGGTCTCAAATGTTGCCACGTTTTTATGGATTTGAATCGATCCATGGTTCACTACTGGCGTTTCAATTCACTCGAGCCATGCCAAGTTTTCCACCTCATGTATGAGGCAACGAAGATAGCATACCATTCGTATCCAGCGAGTATAGAATTTGCAACCAGCTCAGGAATCGCATCTACACACAACTGCGTAGTTTCTCCAGTACTCAGCTCCAGCCAGCATGCAGATGTGCAGCTAGGGTAAGAAACCTAGCGCTCTCCTTTATATGTATATATAAATTAACTAGGTTAAGTTTAGGGTGGTGGATGGAAATATCACAAAACAATTCTCTGATTTTTCTCCAAATTCCTCACTCGGAACTTTTTATGAACACAGTAGGCTTATGGAATATGGGTTTTAGCTGGGAAACTATTGTTTTTTCTTTCATATTTTTTTATTTTTTTTTAACGTTCCGGAGTATTGGAGTTAAAGGTTTGACTCTCCAACCTTAATACATGAGTGTTCAAGAGGTCAAATTTCAAAGATGTAATTTTGGAACCCTAATTGTGACGGACGAGACAGTCATGGAGGTTGTCGCCCTGTGCATAGAAACTCATGGAATAGAGAGGAAAATGCATGTTCTTTGTTCGATGGGTTATGGGCGCAAATACACGTCTACAACTATAGTTGGATACATAACTAGGGTTCTTGTGTAGATGATTAGGGCTCTCAGTTTACATCTTTTTAGATTTGACCAAAGAATCAAAAAGGTTTTTTTTCCAAATTTGTTTTCTTCTTCTGTGTGAAACTCAATCAAACAAACAGGTATTTCAATGAATATAATAGCATGGTAGGATGCAGTAAGAATATACCATGGACATGGGAGTAAGTGTAACCATATGTATTATGTAATGTCCCTTTCCAAATATGAGATCCAGAGAGGAGGCTTAATGGTCTAAACTGCCATGTTAGACTATAGCCATGGCTAAAAAAGGGGTAAACAGGGTTACTAGAGGTCACTCCAGTCAAAGGTGTTATGTTCGAAAAGTGACATTGAGCTAAAAATGGATAAAAGCGCTTTTAAGTCATTATGAGCTAAAAATAGAAGTCAACAATGAATTAGGGTTTTAGAAGTGAATTAGGGTTTCAACATTGAATTAGGGTTTTGGAAATCTATAAGAGAAGAGTCAGCGACCTAATTCATCATTATGCAGATTATGACTTGTCATTGAGGAGAGAGGCACATCTCAGGAGACATAGTTCAGTGGATTACAGTAGGAAGACACCAGTTGGATAATTTTGGTGTTGAGAGACACACCCTAGTCACTGGGAAGATAACACGTGTCTTCCATCATTCTTCAGCAGAAGTTACACAGGGGCCAACAACAAGGGTGCACTTATCCAGGGTGAGGGCGCAACTCCTGAGGAGGTTCAGTGGATCGACTTGTCCCATCCAGGGGGAGTTCAACGATTCCCCTCCGACCCAGTTGAGAGGAAGACAATGCACATCTTTTTCCTTGTTCCTCATCATATTCTGACGGAGGAATAATCTAGGGTGCATTTTCCAGACTTGGAAGTGCGACACTTTTGGCGAACACATTCAGGGTTCCCGAGTGAGCATCATATCATATTCAGGGAAACCCTTCCAACCCATTTCCAAGTATACCAAGGCAATCATTTTGAGATACATCTCAACCGATTCCGATGGTGGAATCACTATGACGCATTTTACCAGTGAGAGAGGGATGCATTCCCCCAGGGGGATCCATCCGGGGTCCAGACCCACCAGCAGAGGAGCCAGTTAGTTACCAGGCTTGAGAGCTAGAGCAGGGCACACCATTTGGGATAGTTTGAAGGCCATTCCGAGAGGTATAGCTTCCAGGGAAAACTTTCCAAACGTCCAACAATTATCGTACGAGATGCCATAGTTCCATCTCATCCATTGATTCTATAGTGCTCATCTATTATCGGGTATTATAATTTAGTTTTCTTATTGTATTCCAGCTAATATCCTTTTGTTTTTTGATCTAGCCGAGTGAGTCATTTAATTCATCCGCATTCGGCCTTTGTACTCCATGGAGATATCATAATATAAACTTTACAGTCCTTTGTCGCATTTGTTATTTGTATGATCATTTATATATTGTAAACAATTAATCCTACACACACATTAGCAACGTTTCCTAGACTAGCCAAGTCAATAACATTATAGTGGTATCAGAGCTTTAGTCCTACCAGCCTGTGACTAAAGATGATGAGTGCAGCAGAAGACCCAAAGGGCCATGAACACATAGGTGACGAATATGTCACTTACAACAGGCATAGTAAAAGAAGGTTTAGGCCTGACTTTCCTCATTTTCCTCCTAGCTCAGAGGAAGATGAAGAGTCACACAGAGAAGATGAGAGAAGGGCAGAGTGTGATGTTAAGCGTGAGGCAGAGAGGCTGCTAGGAGACAGATATCAACAACCAGAGGGTAGTGCCAAGCCCCCCATGGAACCAGAGACAACTTTCATGCAGGTTATCAGCGATATGTTAGCTAGTCAATGGACCATGTCTCTGTCCTTGGCACAGGTGGTTGATAGATTGGCTAGAGTGGGCACCCCAGACACACAAACCCCACATGCAACATAGGGGAACTCGGGAGCATGCAGTGGACCCCAATCACCCACTCGCACATACACCTCCGCAAATAGGATTCCCAGACCCTTGTTTCCCAGTTTCCAGAGGGCACCCCCAGTAGTATCACAGTCATCGATAGCACAGAGGCCACTCACTCATGCAGAGGAAATAGTAGAGTATCGGAGGGAGTACGCAGCGTTGGGTCATGACTTTGATCAGGACATGATCCTAATCGAGTACTATGGACTAAGACTTAGGAACCGCCCCAGAGAGCCACAGAGAGGAGGACCACAAAAACAGCAAGGGAATAACATGGATTTCATCTGAAAAGTTGGTAAACTCACCATACCTTATTTCGACATATCGTCCAAATGCACCATCAGAGCTTGGGTATAGAAGCTAGACACATACTGCAAGCTCAATCAGGTGACCGAGACAGAGGCCATCAATTTCACGACCTTACACTTTGAGGGTGAGGCACACGAGTTGTGGTATCATGGATTGGTGACATTGGGTCACATACGCATCACCTCCTATAGGGAGTTCACATAGAGGCTCATGGACAGGTTTGACATAAGGGATCCCGAGATTCACTTCACGGATCTAGCCCAGTTGAGACAAACTTACACAACAGAGGCTTTCATCACTTAGTTTCAGCAGGTAGCTGTGGCAGTGACATATATATCAGAGCCCAGGATGATCATGCTATTCACAGAGGGACTCACAGAGCCTTTAAGAGGATGGGTGAAGGCATACAGGCCTCCCACCTTGCAGGATTCCATCCTTCGCACTTGATATTTGGCATACTTAGTGCCAAAGACTAAAACTTTTTCCAAACCCTTTGTACCCCAAAAGGATCGAGACAGGAAGCCATTCCATAGAGAATGGAAGGGTAGGGAGAAGTTGGATTATGAGACTAGGCGAGAGCTTATGAGGAAGAATGTTTTCTTCAACTACAGAGACCCTTGGGTCCCATGCCATAACTGCATGGGAAAGGGAGATATTCATTATATTGAGGTGGCAGCAGACAGTGTGGACAGTGAGGAGGAGGAGCAGGACAGTGGATCCACTAGCATAGAGGAGGATTCATCACAGGTAGAGGAGAAAACTCCACGTAGACCACTGACATCGATAGGATCCCATCCTCCAGTAGTCCCACAGCTGCGTGAGCAAGCTAACTAGAGGAAACCAGCAAAGGGAGGATTCATAGCGACCCTTTCTGGTGTTCCCAGGTATTATACACTCTAGATCAAAGGGACTATGCAAAGGAAATGAACAATCGCCATGATAGATGATGGGGCCACCCACAACTTCATCGATGCTTCACTAGTATCGAGACGGGCACTTCAGACAGAGAAGTTTGAGGGGTTTGATGTTGCAGTAGCAGATGGCCACACAGTGGAGTGTCTAGACAGAGTCCCAGACTTGGAGGTAAAGTTAGGTAACTACACAGTGAGAGACACATTTTATGTGGTTGACCTATCTAACACATATGTGGTGTTGGGAGTTTAGTGGATGATTACCTTGGGAAAAATCACCACCAATTACCAAGGTTGTTCTAAGAAGTATTTCGACGGGATCACCCAGGACAATTTCAACCAAGAGGATGGAGACGATATTCAGACATGGGGAGGTAGCATATGTCACCGATTGTTTGATCACTTCACGAAAGGATTCAAAGGGTCGACAACAGTATCATATAGAGATCAAGAATTTTTTGGGACAACATCAACAGGTTTTTGAGTCGATTCCACCAGGGAGACCACCTGACAGGGGGTTTGAGCACATCATTGAGTTGGAAGAGGGGGCCAAACCGATGAACACCCCCACCTATCTTCATCCTAGGAGGTTCAAGGATGAGATAGAGAAGGAAATCAAGGAATTTCTAGCGATGGGACACATCAGACCGACCAACAGCCCATTCGCTTCTTCAGTTGTCTTAGTTCTAAAGAAGGATGGAACCATGAGGATGTGCATTGATTACCGAGCCTTGAACAAGAAAACCATCAAGAACTGGTATCCTATTCCACGCGTTGACGAGTTGATGGATGAACTACATGGGGCATTTTTCTTCTCAAATATTGATCTATGCTATGGGTATCACCAGATCAGCATCTGAGAGCAGGACATAGAGAATACAAAATTTCGATGTCACTTTGGACATTTCGAGTACTTGGTTATGACATTTGGGGTAACCAATGCACTCACTACGTTATAGTCTTGCATGAACCACATATTTAGGGATCAGTTGAGGAAATCAGTCTTGGTTTTCTTCGACGACATCTTGGTCCATAACAAGACATGGTAGGATCATATGAGGCACTTGGATGAGGTATTGAGCATCATGAAGGCACAGTCAATATATGCCAAGGAGTCCAAGTGTGAGTTCGGTATGACAAAGATGTTTTACTTGGGCCATATCATCAGTGCACAGGGGGTACAGGTGCACCATGAAAAAATTAGGGCCATTATGGACTGGTCAACGTCCAGGAACGTAACAGAGTTGAGGATTTTATTTGGGCTGTGCAGCTATTACAGGTGGTTCGTCTGGGGTTTTCTCAGCTTGGAGCACCACTGACGGATCTTACCAAGCATGGGGATTTCATCTGTACCAAGGAATCACAGAAAGCCTTTTATCACATGAAGGAATTCATGAGCACTTGTCCAGTGTTGGAATTACTAGACTTCACCTTGCCATTTGTACTAGAGTGTGACACATCCGACGAGGGTATTGGGCCAGTTTTGATGCAGGGATGACACCCCATTGTATTTGAGAACAGGAAGCTCAGTCATCCTGAGAGGTTGTACTCCATTTATGACAAGGAGATGTTGGAAATCATGCATGCCCTGACCAAATTCAGACAATATTTGGTGGGCAGCAAATTCATGGTCAAGATAGATCACAACAGCTTGAAGTATTTCCTTGAGCAGAGGGACCTCAGTGAGCTCCAACAGAAATGAGTGATGAAGGTATAGGCATTCGAATTTGACATAGATTATGTCAAGGGGAAGAAGAACATTGTGGCTGATGCACTATTGAGGAGACCTGCGACCTATTCTTTGATGGGGATTTCAACAGATTAGAAATATCACTTGTTAGTGGAATTTTCCAAGAACAAGCTTGCTTGTGAAGTGATGGATGGAAAGATACAGAATGACAGGTATAGGGACATTGACGATGTCATATTCTACAAGGATAGAGTCTACTTGGTGCCAGATTCAAGGCTCAAGAAGAAGATCCTCACAACAGTGCATGATTCACCACCAACAGGCCATCGGGGGTTTTTCAAAACCTACAAACAGATCAGGGAGAGGTTTTCATGGAAGGGCCTCAAACAGGGAATTATGAGACACGTCAGTGAGTGTGTGACTTGCCAGCAGAAGAAGTCATAGCATTCTCTTCCAGCAGGGCTACTTCAGCCATTCCCCATTCTTGAGAAGAAATGGGAGAGTATATCAATGGACTTCATCACAGGCCTAACCAAGGTCCAGGGTAAGGATTGTATCTATGTAGTGGTCGAAATATTGACCAAGTTTTCTCACTTATATGCCATACCGACAGAGTACAACACAGTTCAGGTAGCCAAGCTATTCTTCAAGGAGGTCTTCAGACTTCATGGGTTGCTGAGGAACATCGTCAATGACAGGGACAGTCGATTCATGGGGACATTCTTGGAAAGAGTTGTTTCAGTTGGTGGGGACAGAGCTGACACCCAGCACCAGATATCACCCTCAGACAGATGTGCAGACCAATATTTTCAACAAGTGGGTTGAAGTATATTTGAGTAACTATGTAGGTGGGCAACAAAAAACATGGGTAAAGTGG
>SNQJ01S0005868.1:318910-345513 GCA_010110895.2 Picea sitchensis | reverse complement strand
GTCCAAAAACATTTAGTAGAACAACTTCCACGTGCAATTCTAGAGACCCAAATTAGTCCATTCTGGGCAGAAGGCGATGACTAGTAGGAAAATGCTTTGCAACAGTGACAGTTTTGGACCTGATTCCCGAAGATGTTAATCAATAATTTTTTGTCTTGAAATATATCTCTGGGAGCATCAACATATCATTTCTTTAGACTGAAACTCTTCTTCCCAGAACAGACTAATTTGGAACTCTAGAATTCCTACTTTCGCGTTGGAAAGTGGTTGTTGCGTTCACCGTCGGTTTCTTTTCTGAAACTCCTTTTGGTGTTGTCATCACCGCCATCACCGAGCCGGGAAGTTCCGTTCATTATGGTTGATTTCAATTTGGGTACAGGAGTGGGAATATTCTCTGCATTGCCATCATCCATTGTCGTATCATCATCCATCAGATCATCTTCTTCCGGTTCAGAATTCATGGAATTAACTTCTGTGACATCCATGAATGCAAGTGGGCAGGTTCTCTGAGAAACCAGGGTTTCCATGGAAGTTTTTGGCTTGAAATATATCTCTCGGTGTACCAAGGGACCATCTCCTTGTTTGCTTCTGGGCGGAGTGAGATGAATAGTAAGAATATGCCCTGGAATAGTGGAACCTCTGGCCATTATGCCCCAATGTGTTTACTGTGTGTGGAGAGAACTACTGCCAGAAGTTATTAAGAATTTTTTTTTTCTCGAGATGATGTTTGAAATGAAAATCCAGGAGGGATAATATAACCCTTTGCAAATTATGGTTTAATGCGTATCGATGGAATATGTCCTCGATCCTTTCACTGATCAATGACAGTTTCCAGCATTCATGCGGAATGAGTTGTCACCATCACAGCTCACTAATTGCACAATTAGAAAAAAGTGCGAAGGTGGCGGTGACGATGAAAAGAGATTAAGAATTAGAAATTTCTTAGAAGGACCAACCCATCCACGCACAAAAAAAAAAGATTGCGTCGCCTTTCAAATGAATACTTGGAAATGATAACATACTTGTGCGCAAATCTTAGTTTAATTCGTAGTAATGATAGATCTTCTTCGGATTTCCCGAAATTAATGACAATCTTAATGGTTCCTGCAGGATGGATACTAGCATTAAATATTAATTATTGCATATCTGGAAACAAGTACGAATGAAACGATGATGGTGGAACCGATTCCAAGAAATACCAAAGTATGGAAAGTGGTCGGGCCGGTTACAAAAGAAAAATGACAGAAGATATATCTAGGAGACGTGAAGGGCCAATGGTCATATTGCATCTTAGTGACATATCGGTCCTCAATTTGTATGTCGTGGAATGTTTAAATTGACAAGTGGACCTGCGCGCTGGTTGACTCAACATTTCACTTTCATTGTTTCGTGTCCTCGAAATAGCACTCAAAGTTCCGTGATATACAGATTGACAGATGGAATCGAAGGCTGGTTGGTTCAAGATTACCATTGTTTAGGGATGGAAATCACTATCAACTATGTAACATATCTAAAAACATTATTTTCAATACTAAATTATTAATATTACATATTGATCTTGTAGAATTTTATTAGACGAGAAAGTTTGTACAATCTAGTCGGGAAAGTTATTTATAAGTTTTGCGACAAATGAACAATACATAGTAGACATGTACTTTTATAAAGTATGGACATGAGATTTTATAAAACATATGTGGATCCCTCATTCCATACTTAGCTACTTTTTCGATTGCAGGTTCTCAGCCGAGCAGGCTAAAAATTGAGCCTCTATTGTTTCGTGTCCTACAAATAGTACCCACACTTATGCGATATACAAATAGACAAGAGGACTTGCGGGTTGGTTGGTTGAACGTTGCACTTTTATTGTCCCGTAGCGATTCCGTATCAATTCCATATTTAGACAATTTTTTGGATCGGGGGCTCTCGGGCCGGTAGGAAAAAAATTGGGCCTCTATTGTTCCATGCTCTACAAATAGCACACACAATTCCACGATATACAAATTTAGAAGCAGACCTGCGGTAAATTATTACTGTTAAATATCGATATTGTAGAATTTAATTAGACGAGAAAGTTTGTACAATTTGGTTGGTTGAGTGATATAAAAGTATTCCGAGAAATGAGCAATACATAGTAAAGATGTACTTTTATAAAGTATGGACATGAGATTTTATAGAACATATGTGAATCCCTCATTCCATACTTGGGCAGTTTTTGGATCACAGGTTCGCGGCCTAGTGGCCTGAAAATTGAGTATCTATTGTCCTGTGTTCTAAAAATAACATCTACACTTCCGTGATATACAAATTGACAGGTGGACATGCGGAGATGACTCTATAGAAAGTATGGACATGAGATTTTATAGAGCATATGCGGATCCCTCATTCCATACTTAGGCACTTTTTTGGATCATAGGTTCACGACCTGGTGGACTGAAAATAGAGTCTCTATTGTTCCATGTCCTGCAAATAACACCCAGACTTCCACGATATACAAATTGATAGGAGGACCTACGGGTTGCTTGGATGAAAATTGCATTTTTATTGTTCTAGAACATATGCAGATCCCTCATTCCATACTTGGGCACTTTTTGGATCACAGTTTCGTGGCCTGGCGGGCTGAAAATTGAGTATCTATTGTTTTGTGTCCTACAAATAACACCTAGACTTCCACGATATACAAATTGACAGGTGGACTTTTGGACATGAGTCTTTATATAAAGTATGGACATGAGATTTTACAGAGCATATGCGGATCCCTGATTCCATACTTAGGCACATTTTGGATCGTGGGTTTGCGGCTTGGCGGGATGAAAATAGAGTCTCTATTGTTCTGTGTCCTACAAATAGCACCCACACTTCCACGATATACAAATTGACAGGAGGACCTACGGGCTGCTTGGCTGAACATTGCATTTTAATTGTTCTAGAACATATGTGGATCCCTCATTCCATACTTGGGCACTTTTTGGATTGAGGGTTCGTGGCCTGGCGAGCTGAAAATTGAGTATCTATTGTTTTGTGTCCTACAAATAGCACATAGACTTCCGCGATATACAAATTGACAGGTGGAATTGTGGATATGAGTCTCTATATAAAGTATGGACATGATATTTTACAGAGCATATGTGGATCCCTCATTCCATACTTAGGCACTTTTTGGATCGCGGGTTCATGGCCTGGCAGGCTTAAAATAGAGTCTCTATTGTTTCGTGTCCTATAAATACCACCCAAACTTCCGCGATATACAAATTGATAGGAGGAATTGTGGGTTGCTTCACTAAACATTGCATTTTTATTGTTTCGTGGCGATCCCGTATTAATTCCATATTTAGAAACTTTTTTTGATCCGGGGCTCTCGAGCTGGCTGGCTGGACATTGCACTTTCATTGTTCTGTGTCCTCCAAATAGCACTCAGACTTCCATGATATGCACATTCACAGATGGACTCGAGGACTGGCGGGTTCAAATTTGTCATTGTTTAGGGATGGAAATCCCTATCAACTATCCAACATATACAAAAACATTACTTTCAATACTAAATTATTAATATTACATATTGATATTGCAGAATTTAAGTAGAGGACAAAGTTTGTCCATTTTGGTGGACCGAATGATATAAAAGTTTTGGGACAAACGAGCAATACATAGTAAACATGTACTTTTATAAAGTATGGACATGAGATTTTATTCAGCATATGCACATTCCTTATTCCATACTTAGGCACTTTTTGGATCGCGGGTTCACGACATGATGGGATGAAAATTTACGTTTTATTGTTCCATGCCCTACAAATAGCAGCCAGACTTCCGCGATATAAAAATTGACAGGCGGACTCAGGATGGTTGGTTGAACATTGCACATTTATTGTCTCGTAGAGATCGCCTATGAATTCCATATTTAGCCATTTTTTTTATCGGGGGCTCTGGGATTGGTGGGCTGAAAATTGGGCCTCTATTGTTCTGCGCTATGCAAATACCACTCACAATTCCACGATATATAAATTGACAAGCATACCTGCGAGCTGGCTGGCTCAACATTGCAGTTTCATTGTTTCGTGTCCTCCAAATAGCACTCAGATTTTTGTGATATACAGATTGACAGATGGACTTGAGGGCTGGAGAGTTCAAGTTTTCCATTGTTTACAGATGCTAATCCCTATCAACTATCTAAAATATCTAAAAACATTATTTTCAATAATAAAATTTTAATATTAAATTTTGATATTGCAAAATTTAATTAGACGAGAAAGTTTGTACAATCTGGTCGGGCGACTGATATAAATTTTTTCCGACAAATGATGAATACATAGTAAACATGTACTTTTAGAAAGTATGGATGGAATTTTATAGAGCGTATGAGGATCCCTCGTTCCATACTTGGGCACTTTTTGGATCGCGGGTTCTCGGCCTGGTGGGCTGAAATTTGAGCTTCTTTTGTTCCGTGTTCTACAAATATCACCCACACTTCTGCGATATACAAATTGACAGGCGGACTTGCAGACTCTACGTCTGGCGGGTTCAATATTGCAATTGTTTAGGGATGCTCATCCTAAATAAACTTTAGCTAAAAACATTATTTTCAAATACTAAATTATTAATATTAACTATTGATATGGTACAAGTGAATTACATTAAATTATTAAAGGATGTTAAATCGCTTATTTTTAAAAAAATGAAGCAAACAAGATAAACTTTTTTTAAATTCTATCACCGCAAGAATAACAAGGAACAATTTGAATTTTAAGGACCTCTTGTTCATATGATAGCACAATTGCACTCCGCATGGTATATATTCATTGATTTCAAATTATTCCAGGATATTAATTTTTCCAAGTTCATCGAATAAGAAAAAATACCAAAACAATGATCAATTTGAATTTTAAGAGCCTCTTGTTGCTATGATAGGATAGTTGCACTTCCCACACTACATATTCATTGATTTCAAATTATTTCAGAACAATAATTTGACTAAGTTCATCGATCAAGGAAATCTGCTAAAGCAAGCCACATAGTACATTTGCGTCACAACACCATAGAAATTATCAGGTGGATCTGTGGGCCAACTGGCTAAAAACTTCAATTATATTGTTATGTGTCCTCCAAAGAACAGTTGGAGTTCCATGGTATACAAATTGACAGACAAAGAAGATAACCAAGAACCAACCATACTTTAAACAGGCCGCAAGCAAGTTCCCAGAAGGTTCCATAGAGCATAACCCATCGACCTTTGCACCAAACAATTTGATATACAAATAAAAGACATAGCCACATTCATTTTCTCTTGCATTTGGTTTATGTTCCCAGTAGAAAATAACCAGGAACATGCGGTATATGGGGATTACAGAGATATGGGCCAAGTCCAACGAACATTCATCTGGATGTTGAAAAAATGTTACAGAGATAGATGAGGTATTTTTGTTTCCTGCCGAAGTTTGATATATATATATATTTTTCCCCTTCTTCAGCCAACATGCAAAATTGCATTGTCCTCATTCAAAGTGAATATGATGTGTATGTGAATCTCTCGCAACATGTAGACACTTCTTTCCTTTTTCTGTAGATACGTTTTATACGACAACTCTGCCAACTCAGGAAGCACATTTTGTAACATAGGTTGCCTAACCGTACAATGCACAGTTGTGTTTCCCACGGCTCAAATAACAACATTCATGCAATGTCCATATATATATGGACATTTTTCACCGCATACAATCAATGGTATCATCACTTATCAAAGTGGAGGCAGAAGCAACGGAGTTGCATCTTGCACATACAGGCTCAAAGGGGGTCGAGTACACATTGGTTGCAACTAAAATACCTTCAACCTGGGAACGTGAGGAAAGGGATTAATACATTGAACAACATAATACACAACTGCATCCCCCCCCCTCCCCTTTAAAAAAAAAAAGAAAAATTAATCAGGGGCAGAAATTTGTTGAAGGTTAAATTTATAAGCAAAGTGAGAATGTTTTTGTGGATGTATACGCACAACAGTTGTAGAGCTAGCTAGTTTCTTCAGATCCTTTACTATATCTGCTTGCAACTCTGTTACAAATGTTGCCTGGGTTGTCCGAAAGATCCTTTCTCTAGCATCCCTCTTCTTTGTAATATTTTTGAACATAAGTAGAATATTCCCTCTATGCAATTGTTGTTCCATTGACGAAAACAAATCTAAATACGTATCGAACAATTGTAGCTGCAACATGGAACATTGCAATATTTGTGTAACTTATCCAACATACATGCACATGCAAAAGTAAAGGACAAAACTGAATATGAAAAGTAGTACCATTGCCTTGTCGCTGTCAGACTCTCCATCCTTTATATGGAGAATGTGTTGTGAGCTAAATTTTCTCGCCAGTGTGACAGCAGCCCCAATCGTTCTGATTGGGTAAATATCAGTGCTCTGTGAAAGCTAGCTGATAGTCGAGTCCGGGATGAAACGATATCCTGAAAAAATAGTGGGATTTTTTTCCACAATGCTTGTTTCATTGAGCAAAATAATTTGATCGCAATCACCATTGTCATAGACTGTTTTGGGCAATATATTAAAATGTGTAATGGATATCCCATTACGCGGCAATATATTTTCTGCATGTTTCTAGACAAGTTGTGGAGGAACAGTCAGTGTCACTGTCATCATGGCGTTCTTGTCTGTCATGTCATCTTGCATAATGGATCTACTTTTGTTTTCCTTGTCCAAGTAGGTTCTATAGACAACCATTATGTCCCCGATGAACACTTGTCCAGTTTGGCGGTTGTTCAAGCCCTCTATTGACATTACTTTGGATGTCATAACTCTAGACCTAATAACATTTTTTTGAACAGGAAAACTAAAGTGAATGGTAGTGTGCTACAAGTACACACATAGTTTTGATGAACTATGGAGCCAAAGTTTTGCAACCACACCTCTTAGTCAGCAGAACATGCAACACGTTCAACATCTCACTTGTACTTGTTGATACTTCTTGCGAGTTGCAAACCATGTATTGTAGATGACATCAACATATCCTCCATGCCATAGATGAATATATAGCCCAACATATTTGTTTAGCAAACATAGTAAGAGTAGAGGGAATGCATCTTTACCTTTGGCCTTGTTGGTCTGTCGATGTCTGGGATGACTGGTTGCTCATGCCCGTGTCACTAGTCCAACTTTTCCTGATGTAAGCATGTGTAGATGAACATCATGACTAAACAAGCATATGCATTGTATATTGTCCATCAGAAGGACCAAATAACCGTAAAATTGTATGCATCTAAATTTTTTAACTGGAGAAATATTTAATAGTAAAAAGGGCATGAGCGCGGGGCACCATGGTCAATCTATATATCACGGACCCCCGGAAGTCAGTGGAGAAATCTTCAACCTGCCAACTTGGCACCTGCAATCGAGAAAGTGGGTAACTATGGAAGAAGGTATAAGCACGACCACATATGTGAATCCATTAGTCCACCAATCGACGAACGAAGGAATTTTCAGAAAGCACACTAGCCAGATGAATTAGAAAACAAAAGGGATAATAGAAAATGGAAAAAGTAGAAATAAGGAGCACAGAAAGGCCCATTACTGCAAAGTCATCATTTTCAAGTCTAATATTATATTCCCCCATCTGGTTTGTATATTTAATTTACCAACACACTCGGTATACCTTTTAGAATATTGCACCACAGAACCCTCCGGTGTTGCATAGAACGATCATCTCCCTGTCCAAGCAACCTGTTTTTTCCAAGGCAGCAACATCGAAGATGCAATGGATGCAAAGGCAAGTTAGTATGAAGACATACATCTAAAAGAAAGAGAAACAAATTTATTTACTCGCCAAATAGTTCTTCGTCCTGTCCAACCATTCTGTTTGTTTAAATGTAGCAATGCAACGCAAGCACAACGAACATGAACCAACTTAGTATGTAGGAAGGAACACATGTAAGCAAGATAACTTACCATGTAGGAAGGCACACAACTAGTTTAACACATATACAAACCATAAATGAAATACAAAACAACGCAATATGAAATAACAGTACAAGCATGCACCTTTCTATATCCTCTTCAACCGATGCAGTCAAGACTCCCTCGTTTTCTCTAGCTACTATGTTTGTTTGAATGTGGGAACACACAAAATTCAATGAACAACAGTGGAAGCTGTTATTCATGGGAGAAAAAGGAATATGTACACACAACAAAACTGACTGAACGAACAGTTTAGAAAGGCAGAAACATGAACCTTTGCGCTTCTCTATCCATGGCTGTAAATGCGCATATTTTTTTTCCCTGGCCAAAATATATTACAAGGCACAAAATATCAAGCATTTGCATAGCCGCAGCTAAACGATTTCTGGTTTTCCCTGGAAATTTATCTAGATATGCCCTTTAACCATGTTCTTTATCCTCTACACAGACTGTTGCGCCTACGATACAAGTTCTCAGTTTTCCGTGGAAAACCACCCAAACATGCTTCCAAACATCAAAATATAATCTTGTAGAATCTTTGTTGCACATATCATATCTCAAGCAGAACACAAATTATATCGTGTGCATACCAGTCTATGTAGAGGAGAAAAAACATGTAATGTCATATCCGCACATATGACGATACATGGTTTATAAATGTAGCCTGCACACATATGCCTTACTCCAACGAAAAACCAACGGATATTGTAACTTCACATGTAATCCTCCAACAATTTTGCATGCAACTATGTTCTTTCATGGCAGGACTAGAGCACCAACAAAATCTCACAGAATAACAGATATCGACCTCGGAAGACATGGAAAATAACACAACTTCATGTCGACTCGTGGGTGCATGGGATGAACATTATAAAGCGCCCCAAAAAAACAATAATAATCCAAAAAAAAAGAAAAAAAAAATCTCCAACCACCGTTGTTGCACCCCAATCCTACAAAGCTAAATCAAACAAAAGAAAACAACAAGGGCCAAAGCAGCCAAAAAACACGAACAGGTCTAAATGCACCCCCACGGCCCCAAATCGCAAACCCCAACCAAACAAACATAACCAAAAACCCACGAACCAATGAACCAGCAAGAACCACCAAGCCAGTGAACAACATATGTATCTCCAACGATTACGAAACTGCAACCCAAGCACAGAAGGAACCAGAAACATACAAGGAACATGAGACTACAAATAAGCAAACATTCTTACTTGCAAACTGCAAACACTGAACAACAAACAAGGAATACAAAATGAAACTATGGAATTGAAACTTTGAAATGATGAAATGCCAAGTGAAACAACAACAAGAATCAATCGACAAACCAACAAAGAAGAACCACTCACCGAACCAGTAAACAATGTAAGTAGCTTCAACGATTACGAGGATGAAACATACAATGGCAGCAACCGACAAACTAGCAAAGAAGAAGCACTCACCAAACCAACAAACAATGTATGTAGCTTCAATGGCAGAACAAGGATGAAACATACAATGTTTGTTGAACTAGCAATGGACAAACAAGACTTTGGAAATTCACTGTAACTGTATACAAAATTTCGAGGAAAAATGTACTCCGAGAAGTGTATTTACATAAACATTTAAGACTGTAAGACTGTCTAAGGACCTCGTGGTATGCAAACATTTAAGTTGTCAGGAGTGTTGGAGGACGTTGTGTCATGTAAACATTTACATTGTTAGGCCTATTGATGCATCTCAGAATAAGTGTCAATACATTTCAACAAATATACATCAGCCAAAGACGCCATAAACTTTGGAATTCTCAATCACTACAAAGCTTGGATATCAAAACATTTCAATATGCTTAGTACATATGACAACTTACAGATATATTCGCCTAGCAGAAAATGCTAATACGAACATTCCAACTAATGCTAGCATTAATCGACCTTCAAGCAATATAGAGAAAAAATATATGATTAAAAAATACTGTCTACGAGAAAAACTTTAGATATATTTCCATATAGTACATTGGGAATAGTGAAACCGACAATAAGACCTCCAATCTCTTATCCAATCAGATCAGTACATATATGTTGCTTTTTATTATATAAAAATATATGCTTTTAACTCCATAGCTCCAACAATAGGTATTGTGCAAGGTCAAAGGACAAACTAATATGTAGTCAATGCATTATCGATCGCTATAGTCCTTCTATGCCTACGGCAGGGACTAATAATATTTTGATGACTTTAGTGAGATTACTTTATATAATGGTGGTTTTAAGGTGTTTTATAAATATTTATGAAAGTCTCTTCAATAATGTTGATACTTGTATTCATATTAACAAAAGTATTGAAACCGCAAAATAAATATCTTTGGTATTTCAAATTAAATGTTGTAATATAATAATATTTATACTTGTATTTGAATAAGTGAAAATAGTAAAATAATGAGATTTAAATGTAGATCTTAAATGATTTTGACCAGATAAATATTTTTAAGTAAAAGATTTTAAATATCAATTAAATATAGTTTAAAAGATTAAAAGGAAAGTTGTTATCCTAAATGCATTACACACCCACCAATGTTATTATATAAGTAAAATATTTATAAGAAAATTAAATTAATGAGTAGAGAGGTATTCTACAATCTAATATGGAAGAGATATTCATGTAACATAAAACATTAAAATAATAATAAAAAATAATAAAATAATAAAATTATATATGGGCTCCATTATATATATATATATATATATATATATATATATATATATATATTACAAAGATTGAGAAAAGGTTAAGGGTTTGCATATACCTATAATTTTTAAATTTACAAGTAGTTAATGACGTCCACTTAATTCAGTTTGACCAGGAAGTAAAACATTTGAAGCTATGTGTGTGTGTGTGTGTGTGTGTGTGTGGAGGGGGGTGTTTCTTGATGATAGCATTAAATAAATATGAACATGGGAAGGGTGAGCATTTTTGGTTATAAACTCATTAAGGGCACAAACATATCACTCGCAAGGAATTGAACCTCAGTGGAGAGGATAAAAATCATTACTCCCAACCACCCAAGGTACATCCAATGGACTAAGATTAATGATTGTTATAATGATAAGTAAAGAATATAATTAATATTTAAAGATTTTGTCTATCTTTATTTTTTGAAATATAATTTTTTTTTTTGAGTAAAAAGAGCAGAGCCTAATATATTAACTTTTCAAAAAAAGGGAAAACCAGATACACCTTGTCTGCCAACTGTCTCACCGGGTAAGCGGAAACTGAGATAGATGGCTATCTATGCAGTCTGTGAGAAAGAAGAATTGGCTACCATTTGTCTTGCCCAAAGGAAACCAAGACATTTGGCATCCACTGGTCTGATAAAAAACCTTTAGTCTTAGAGTTACAAAATAGTGGCTCTTAGCTAGGACTAGCATAAGGGAAACATAGGAAAATACTAAAACTATGAATTGTGACAATTACCCGGTGGTCTCTACATCATCCATGTCGCCTTCACCATCCTTATCATCTGCCTTGGCTATTAGCATGAAGGGTTGAGCACACATCGGGCAATGCTGACCTGGCGGTGTGTTGGAGTAGGCATCGTAGAGCAAGTCGACTCGTTGGCTTATGAGACTGGTGTGGTGGATTAGGTCCTCCACCAAGTTCCTTAAATCAAATATTAACTTCAGGTGGTCTGGGTGGAGGAGTGGCAGTTGGACATGCCCTTCCTCTTGCATGACAGAAAGAGGACATGGCATAGGAGCTGT
Organism: Picea sitchensis; assembly: GCA_010110895.2. Taxonomy (NCBI): domain Eukaryota; kingdom Viridiplantae; phylum Streptophyta; class Pinopsida; order Pinales; family Pinaceae; genus Picea; species Picea sitchensis. The sequence goes on along the minus strand of SNQJ01S0005868.1, from coordinate 333,816 downwards.
TCCACCCTCCCTAACTAGACTATCCCCTATCGATGCGCCTTTTGGGCCAGGTGACTCAGCCTCGGCTGACTAGTTTCTTCCCAGGTATCCTATTGGAGAGATATCTTCTGCACCTTCAGTCGTCTCTGTATCCATTTCTTCCAGAACCTCTTCAATATATTGATGTAGCAGGGGGGGGAATCTTCCAATTGGGCTTCTTCTCTATGAGAGCTGTGATGATCCTTAGTGGCCCATTTGGTGGTTTCCCCTGGAAAACATGTTTTTGGGTTCTAGTTGTCTGGAACTGTGAAGAGAAGGTGTTTTGGGGGCACTTGAATGGGTTTTTCCAGGATAATTTCTTCGATATAGGCCATGGGAGGCATTCTAGGCCTCCTATTTTTTCAAGTGAGCTACATCCGTGCCATAGACAACACCTACTCAATTTGTTTTTGTCTTTTTCGACGCGCAACCGAGGCATACCAGGCAACCCCCCTACGGGGCTTACCTCGTTCCCATGGCATGTGGAGGTGCCGAACAGTGGCCCTAGCAGCAATTAGGTAGCTGCAATCACACCAGAGCTTAGGGATGCCCAGATTCTGTGGCTCCAACTCGAAATGAGCCCCTTCCCTTCCAAAATCGGATAAATTCATGAGGAGTAATGTGACCAGACCCGCCATTAAGGCCATCTGTTGAGTGCTCTGTGATTTCGTTTCCTTCACGAGCGCGAGAAGTCTTGGCTCATCGACCTAGCTGATCCAGCTTGCTCCCATCCTTAATGGTGAGGGGATGGGAGTCGGTGGCCTGTATTTAAGGCCTGACCAAGAATTGTACCACGTGGCTCCTATGTGTGAGGTGGCACCCCATCTGGGGTCTTTTTTGAAATATAATTAACATTAAAAAAAAAATATTTTATTTTTAAAATAAAAATTATTTTAATTTATTATTTTTTAATTTTAATGAATTATATTATTCTATAAAAATTAAAAGAAAAAAAAAATATCAAAATTCTCATCAATTAAATAAACTATCACTTTTATCTAAATTTTTATTAAATTTGAAAAAAATCCACTAAATAAAAAAAAAATATAGACAATCATATATATATAATTATTAATTTATTTGAAAAAATATTAAAAAATAATAGTAAAAGACCCGGTGGTTTCCGATAAGGTGCATCACACCTATGAGAACACCAAGAGAGTGTGAATATTTATGGTTATTATATTCTTTTTCTCGAGAAAATCAGTTTCTTAAAACTTCAATTAAAATATGAAAGAGAAAAGACAATGAGGAAAGTAGTATATGTATTAAGAACATGTGTTTCCTCTTAAGAGGTCACAGGTTCAAATCCAGAGGGGGGTAGGGTATGTATACCTTCGTAGACTTTACCAATCAAATCATTGGGCGGAGGGGGGTCCCTTGTCCCACAAACAAGGGGGTCTCATACACCAATTTGGTGTGTTGGCTTGGCCGTGACCTTAAAAATAGATTATTATTATTATTATTATTGAAATTGTTTTTTAATCTTGGAATCGTTGTGTATTAAGTCAAAGAACCCTAATCCAAAATAATTTCATTTAATCGATAACTCCAACCTGTTTTTGTCATTTGACTTTACTCGTCGTATCAAGTAAGCCAAGAGCCACTTACTATGTATTTGAAAATTTTGATGCTAGAGAGCAACTTGAAGGTGGGTGGGGAGTTGTTCCCTAGGAATATGTAGTCATTGGTACTATTCGATCATATTGTAAAGGTTATATGAATGCAACACCCTTATTGGGTGAATGGTTTTAAATGATTTGAATGGAAGTAAACTTTGGAAGTTGCCAAGTGTTATGATGGAAAGTGATTGAACTACACGTTGTGGAAGGTATTTTTCCATTGTGTAAAAATACTTTGAGTAATATGATTAGTGGCTTCATCGTTATATGTGATATCACTTCAAGTCTTCACCATAGCTAATATGATTAAAATTTGCATGCTTTGGTTATGAAGGTCTTGTTACCATGATATTGAGCATTTACAATTTACAATTGATTGGTAGAAGTTTGATGTCTTGGGATTTGGTTAGGAGAATGTCGACCACCAATAGTGGGCCATGTGATAAGCTTGCATTTTTTATTACTTCCTTGATTAATAGTATTCTTGATGCATTAATAACATACACAAAGTTGATTTATTGGTGGTTTTTTCTTGATCCACGATTTGGTCCAAACGATTGTTAATGTCCACCCTTGTAATTTCAAGTGATGGAAGTAGTAGGGTGTTTTTTTGGGTCATTTTTGAAGTTTTATGAATTTCTCTTTATCACTCCATTGGTTGTTTCTTTGGTTCTTGATTTTTAAGATTGTTGGTGAAGTGATGGACCTTGTAAATATTTGGAGGCTATATTTAGGTGTTATTGGCTATGGTTTGAAAGAACGAAGTTTTCAAGATTCCACACTTCTATTGAACTTAAAGTTCACATCTATATGTGTAATACCCCGGTTTTGAGTCCCCAAATTAATAATGTATTTTTTTTTATTTGATGAAAAGTCAAAGTGTCTGTAAAGTTGAAAAGGTCGAAGAACCTAGAAATATAATACTTTAAATATTAATAATAAAATACATCGTTGACTACAAAACAAACAAGGACGAAGTTATATGGAGCTATGATTCCATGAGAGAGGGGGCTAAAGGAGCTAAGCCTTTTATTATATTCTATTTACCCATCATTGATTTTAGTGGAAAATGAGGGGGTTATGTGAACTTCTTGTGGGAGGTCATGTTTTGCATTTGATTATTTAAACCCCATTCTTGGTTGTTTAGGGGTTGGTCATTGGTTGTTACTCATTCACTGATTCTTCTTTCTCACTCTCATTCCAGATTTGGGCATGGGAAACAAATTGCTAGAGGTAGTCAGCCATGGATAGTTGGATGTAGGAACTACTAGTATTTCCCAGCAAGGAATTGATGCCCATATGCATGAGAATGTTGATGGTTGTGAAAAAACTGTCCACAAATGAGAATCCTTGGAGTTTCCAACATTGATATTTCCTAACCAGTAGCATTGAAGCCCTCATAAGAGGTTGAACAACCTGAGGGACTGCACAACAAATAAGGGGGTTCATCTCTTTGGGTTGTGCAAGCTGAAGGGGAAGAGAGCTGGTAAACTGGGATTGTTGTGTGGTTGAGAAAACTATGAGAGTTTGATTGTTCATTGGTTTGAGAAACTTAGAGTTGGCCTAGAACCCGTCCTTGTGGATTCATAGCCTTGACTTGGGGGTGGCTTATTGCATAGAGTTTATGTGCAATAGAGCCTAAGGTTGGGTGGAACATCTGACATCTGTAGCCATTTGGTGAGTTGTTCTTTTAAAAGATAAGTTCTTTTTGTTTCTCTATAATTTATATTTTGTTGTGTATTATTTAACTCGGTGTTGTGTTTATTATATGTTTGTTTGCTAGTTAATGTTGTGCATGGCATGTTAAGCATTTATTTTATGGATATGCATGCTTCTTGATGAATACATGTGCATTTATCATGCTTCTTGAATTAAAGAATGCATCTGAAGTTTGAATTGCCTAGGAAGGCGAATTTTAGAGCTACCTAAGCATTAGGTACATTACAGATTGGTATCAAAGCAAAATTTTGAGTTTTTTGGGAACCGAGGTACGTGATAGATTGATTTCAAAGCATGGTTTGTAGTGCTTGGTAAGTATGGGATGAATTAGAAGTCGAAGATTATATTTTGTGGGGAGGCCGAGCTGGTGGGTGCATGGGCGACCGAAGACATTTCTTGAAAATCAAACTTTTTATTTTTAAATTTGGAAAAATTTGAATATTTTCAATACAGTGATGTCATGATGACATGGAATCCATATGGTGGGTGACATGGTAGCACCATGGTGGCATGTTTCCCATTGCAGGTAATGGTGGCAGACATTGCGGTAGGGGCGATAAGCAAGGATAACTAGGGATCCAAATAACCTCTTTAAACAAAAGGCCAGATTCTAGATGTGGGAACATTGACACAATGGAAACTTGAACCCGGGATCGTGGAGATCCGAAAAATTATTTTAAATTTTTTTAAATGAGAAGACAAATTCAAATGATGGAGCCTTGTTATGTCAAAACCTTAACCATATGGGATCACCGAAATATAATATTTTTTCTTTTGTGACTTTTAATAAAAGCTAGATTTCGGATGGTGGAACTTAGACATTGTGGAACCTTTAATCTGGGTAGTGGAGATCTAGTCACCCCTTTTTCATTCCTTTTAAACTAAAGTTGGATCTATATGTGGAACTTGACACAATGGAACCTTGTATCTTGATATTTAGATGTCGAAGAACACTTTGTATCCATGTATTTTTTGGAAGCAAAAAGGTGGATGTCAGATGCTAGAACTGTGCATTGGGAATGATGAAAATTTGAACATCCAAATTATCAGGAAAAAACCCTTATTTTTGTTGACTTAAATAAAAATTTGGATCCATATATTTGAGGTAGATGCCATATCAACAATTACCACATCAACAGAAGCCACGTCAACATATACCATGCCAACAATTACCATGACAATAGATGCCACGTCAACAAATACCACATTAGTAGATGCCATGTCAACATATTCCACGTTAGCAGATGCCACATCAATAGTTGCCATGTTTGTAACAAATAATCTATGTTTCAAATAATTGTTTTTGAACCTGTGCAACGAGTGATACATGAAACCCTAAGGTGGAACCCATAATCTTGGTTAAGGACTAGTGGAAATGAAAATAAATCCCATTTTAATGAAAAGTCAAATGTCGGATGTCTTTCCCCTTGAAGAATGTGACCAAAACCTGGTCTATGGAACCATGTCAATCTGGATAGTCCAGGGATCCAAATTCGTTTTAAAGGATTTGAACTAGAGCCAGATCTGGAGGTCCGAGAATCCAAAATTATCAACATTCACCACTTTTTTGTAGGTCCATATGTCGGTTGGGTAGCTCTGTTGTATAGTGGTTGGAACCTAGAGGGTGGAACCTTAGTATTACGAGAATCCATAAATATAGGATTCACTTTAAGATTTAAATTTAATGAGGTGCAAATCCATATAGGGATATCTAGAGATCCAAGTGTCAGAAGGACTTTTAAAGTGCATTATGTAACTCGAGCTAAATCTGGATATCTGAGGATATTGGTTTTTAGAGAAGTGTCACTAAAAGAAGGTTTAGATCCATATTCTGTAAAAAAAATTGTTATTAATTGACAACAATTTCAACGTTAGTTGACAAAAATTACACAGTGGAGAAAGTGTGTTAATTGGGTGAAAATAGATTTTTCGGGAAGCCACAACTTTCAACTTAGAGACTAGATCAAGGCATGAGAATAGTCATTGGAAAGTTGGTTCAGAGGATAATAACCTTGAGATATTGGAATTTGGATAAGTGTGATAGGATTTTTCATGAATTGAGAAGAAGAATCACCTGTAGCATTAATTGAAAATTGTTTTTTATAATATGCCTAACCCTAAGTGATCCAAGATCTTTTTATCGAGTGACTTATGAGCATAAATTAAAGTTCACCATTAAAGAAGGAAAATCTCAATAATGAAGAGACATAAGGATCAAATCTAAACACAAAAACTTGATAATGGAGTTCGTCCCTAGTGGACTACCTCTCTGGATCCTACTCTCAAATGGGTAGGATTTTTCATTAACTCAACAAAATAATTTGGCCAAATACATAAGTATACCACATTTTAAAATCAAGCTGCAGAAGTATTGCTCAGATCAAAAAACAGACAACACCACTGAATTTGTGGCATCGAATTACCCAAAAATGACTGTGTCCACGCCTCGATCTGACTCTAGCACAAATGTCAACATTTATGTCAACAAGCTTGTCCAAAAATCCCCAAAGAATCGAGTATCTCGATCTGAGATAATGGATGTGGGTAACCCAAAGTGAACCCAAACATACTGAAAGAACATATTAGCAGTCTGCTTAGTAGTGATCTTCTTTTTACATGGCATCAAGATACACATCTAGCTGAACCTATCCACTACAACATACAAATAGTCATGACCCCCTTTTGACATTGGTAAACCCCCTACAAAATCCATGGATATACTTTACCATGGATGGGATGGAACAATAAGTGGTGAGTATAGCCCCAATTTTCTATTAGTGGACTTACAAGTAGAACACATCACATACCCTTTTACATATTTTGTTGCAATTGCTTTCATTTGAGGCCAGTAACAAAACCTATGTAAATGAGCCATAGTTTTTCCTACCCCAAAATGCCCAGACACAAGAGAAGTGTTAGATTCCCGTATTACATAGACTCGTTCACTTGTAGGAATACGTAGCTTTCCAAGATGGTAGAGTATTTTTCCCTATAGACAATAGTTCTCTACCTGTGCACCATGGGTTAGCTTCTCACATACTTCTTTAAAATCTTCATCAATGGCATATTGTTCCACATAGCTATCATGAGATAAAGAAGTATTCTTCAAAACGATAGAAGCAACAATAAGAGGTATATAAATAATATCAACTACCTTGTTACTTGTACCCTTTTTGTACTTGATTACCAAATGAAATTGTTGTAGAAAACCCATCCATCTGTAGTGTCGAGATTGTTGCAGTTTGGTTTGTGCTTGGAGATACTACAAGGGTTGGTGATCTGTATGTATGATTGTTTCCTCCCCTACCAATAAGTGCTTCCATTTCTTTACAATTTGAACTAATGCATACAACTCTTTATCATATGTAGGATATTTAACAACAACTTGGTTAAAAGTTTCAGAGTGGTAACAGATAGGCTTACAATATTGCATCAATTTTGCACCCACGACGTATTCGCTTGCATTTGTCTCGATCTCAAAGGGTTGTTGAATATTTGACAGTGNATATGTAGGATATTTAACAACAACTTGGTTAAAAGTTTCAGAGTGGTAACAGATAGGCTTACAATATTGCATCAATTTTGCACCCACGACGTATTCGCTTGCATTTGTCTCGATCTCAAAGGGTTGTTGAATATTTGACAGTGCTAATACTGGTGCGATACTAATCTTCACAATGGTTAAGGCATGCAAAGGAGATTATATAAATGAGAAGTTTGAAATGAACCTCCTCCAATACTGGACTGCACCTGAGAAGCTTAGGACCTCAGTTACACTTTTTGGCTCAGGAAAATTTACAATTACATCAATCTTGGAAGGATCAATTTTTAATTGTCCTCCTCCTACAATATGACCTAAGTATATAAGTGCAATCTTTCCAAATTCACATTTAGAAAATTTTACATAAAAATTTTCCGATTGCAAAGTATCCAATGCTTTCTTTACATGCCTCACATGTTCATCCCAAGTCTCACTAAAAATAAGAATTTCGTCTAAATATACAATCACAAAATCATCTAGGAAAGGCATGAATACATCATTCATCACACGCATGAAAGTTGTCGGATAATTACAAAGCCCTAATGACATAACCAACCACTCAAACAATCCATGTTTGGTTTTAAAGGAAGTCTTCCATTCATCCTGTTCTATAACCCTGATTTGATGGTATCCATTGTGCAAATCCAACTTAGTGAAATAAACAACATTCTTTAACTGATCAAGTAAATCATCTATACGAGGAAGAGGGTATCATTTTTTCATCGTGATTTTATTTAATGCCCGATAATCGACACACATTCACCATGTGCCATCTTTCTTTGGCACCATCACGATCAGAGAACCAGAAGGAGATGAACTGGGCTTGATGAACCCTTGATCCAATAAGCCCTATACTTGCTTCTTGATCTCTATCATCTCCACAACTGACATCCTGTATATGCCCACATTAGGAAGAGGAGAATCCTGCTGAAGATGTATCTCATGTTGGATTTTCCTCTTAGGAGGTAATCCATCTGGTTCCTGGAAAGTATCATCATACTTAGAAACAATATCAATTAATTATTTCTTTTGAGAAGGATCACATCCTTGGAAAGCGTCGGATGTCCCCACATATTTCTCTCTTACGACCATGAGTACATATCTCTTATTAGTGTTTATGAGTCTCTTTATTTGTCCTGCACTAACAAGTGTTGTATTTATCCTCATGATGTGAGTTCTAACAATATATTCCACTCCCCCTTTAGTAAGGTGGTATTTGTTCTCATGACAAAAGAAGACTTCTTTTCTATCATAAATATAAGGACTTCCCAACACTATGCCACATATATCAAGTGATATGACATCCAAATCCACTTCATCAATCAACTTTGAAGAAATAGAAAATCTGACCCTACATTGTTTGGTGACATTAAGTTTTTATTTATCGCATACCCAACCAAGAGGATAAGGATTTGGATGTGGTTTCATTTCAAGACCCATCTTTTTGACAAGTGCTTCAGATATTAAGTTTACTTGGGAACCCAGATCAAATAATGTATCTATCTTAGTGTGTTTAGATACAACTCTTATGTGAAATAATTCATTCCTCTTTCGCTCATCATCATGAGATTCATTATTGGAATTTGAACTAGCATGAAGGGAATCTTTACCTTGTAGTCCAACCATTGTGATCTTTCCTTTGTCTCCTAAATCAGAACCAAGATATTGTTGCACTGTAGCAATGGTTTTTGTCTTCCCCTTTCCACCAAACTCTTTCGGTCTCTTCTCTAGATGTAGTTTCCAACAATGTTCATCATCGTGACCATTTTTCTTGCAATGAGTGCAAGATGGATTTCCTCCTTCTCTTGTCATTGTGGAAGTCTTCTTGTCCTTCCTTTTAAACATCTTAAAAGTCTTATGTGGGAGTTTGGAAGGTTTCTTTGTGGGATCTTCTTTAACATGATTTCCCTTGTTCTCAAGGTGAGTGGCTTGCACACAAACTTCGTCAAGACTGGTGGGGTTAAACAAGAGAAAAGCATGAAGAATATAACTGTGAAGTGTGCCAATATACTTCATTAAAGTTTCATAAGAATCCAAAGGAATTTTTAATGCAAGAGCTTTCTTCTTGAATTCTTATGTGAAACTTTGTACAATTTGACCTTTACTTTTCCTTAAATTTTTCCATTTGATCATTTCTTTATGTAAATAAACCAATGGATAAAATTTCTTCCTTATCGTTGATTTAAATTCTGACCATGAGGAAAGAAGATTACCACACTTACTTATGTCCTGAAGTTTTCTCTCCCACCATATGAGAGTGGTGCCTTCCAACCGAAGAGAAGCTAATTGCACTTTAACTTCTTCCTCATCAATATGTTGAACATGACAATATACTTCAACCTGTCAGATCCAATTATCTAACTTTTCAGGATTAACATCTCCATTAAACATTGGTAAAGAAAATTTTACATCAAGCTTTAATAATGATTTTTTAAAAGAGGCTTTATGGCTAGAATGATGAGAATGCTCAGAGGAAGAAGAACTAGAACTTAATGGTGAATATGGAGGTTCATGAGGGTCTCCTCCAGCCCCTTGGTTTACTGAAGCATCATCATCAACATGCACTTCCTTTTTCTTCCCTTTCTTCTTCATCCTCTTCTTGTAATCTCCATACATTCGTTCGACCATTTATGGCATGCGATAAAAGACCATATGAAAGTTTTTCTCTTGTTCATCACACTTGTCTTCTTCTGCCATTTTCTTCCTTCGGGATGCACGACCACCTTCGGGATTGAAATTCTAAAGATTTCCTTCACCCTACTTATTATTGGCCTTATTAAGCATTCACACTCAACAATTCAAGTCAAAGACGACTAGTCTGATACCAACATGATCCAGGATCTTTTCATCGAGTGACTTATAAAGAATTGCATTAAATGAGCATAAATTACAGTGCACCATTAAAGAAGGAAAATCTCAATAATGAAGAGACATACGCATCAAATATGAAAACAAAAAATTGATAACGGAGTTTGGCCCTGGTGGACTACGTCTTCGGGTCCTACTCTCAAATGGGTAGGCTTTTTCATTAACTCAACAAAAGAATTTGGAAAAATACATAAGTATACCTCATTCTGAAATCAAGTTGTAGAAGTATTGCTCAGATCAGAAAATAGATAGCACCGCTGAATTTGTGGTGTTGAATTACGCAAAAATGACTGTCTCCATGCCTCGATCCGACTCTGGCACTCCCGGGCCCAAGAAGAATTTTGTCTCAGTTTTCGTGCCCTACAACCTGCAATAAATGTTGACATACTCTCCCTCGAATTGCATGCCTGACTATACCATGCACACTTCCCCCTGAGCTCTGGGTGGATGCACCTTTTAATTAATTAACGGGGCGTTGATTACAACGTGGGGTCATTGGCCCATTGTTGTATGGTGCATATATTAAGGCGTTAATAAGGGGGGGAGGTCCCGGGGTCAAGTCCACGGGCCTCCCCTTTTTGCTTGACTGTTGCAACTTATATATATATTTAAATATGTCTGATCCACTACTTTGGTGATGGTTCTATCCGTTGGTTGATTGCCGAATTTGACAGGGTCCCGCCAGATTTGGCGGACCCGCCAAATCCTTTTTTTTTTCAAAATTTAGGTCACGGGTTGTCATTGGGCATTTTATCACTACCACGTGGAAACCCATGAATGGGCCACATGGCAGACACTTATTGGACCATTTCAACCACATCATACTACAACATCAATGCCACATCACCATACGAATGCCACTTCAGCTGCCAACTCATCCTGCCACGTCACTGTACCAACTATCGCGTGGAAACATCTTACTGGTCCACGAAATGGACCAGAAATGCCAAATGTGGGTGACACATGGCAGCCCCTGGTGCTTCCACGTGACCATGGGGCCAGATTTGGCGGACCCACCAAATCCTATTTTTTTCAAAATTTCGTTCATGGGTTGCCATTGGGCATTTTCTCACTGCCACGTGGCAGCCCATGACTGGGACACATGGTAACCACCTATTGGACCATGTCAATCATTGTACCTTCATTCTGCCACATCAACACCATGTCACCATACGGATGCCACTTCAACTACCAACTCAACCTTCCACATCAGCCTGCCACATCACTCTACAGGTTGCCATGTGGTGAAATCTTACTGGTCCACGGAATGGCCTAGAAATGCCAAATATGGGTGACACGTGGCATCCCTTGGTGCTTCCACATCACCATGATGATTTCAACATGACACATGTCACCTCCTTCTCATGCCACATATGTTTTACGGATGCTAACATCATCGGTATTGATGCTGACGTTAGCAGTATAGATGTTGACTCATCCCCTTGCTGATTGGGCTAGGTTGACCAAACTTTGACCCTGAATATATTTCAATATGTAACTCCATTTGACGATCCGTTTGCACTGTTGGAAATCTTGCGACACTCTCTTCGGGATGATGCCATTTTCATTGAGTTTTGAGAGCTTTGAATTTTTTCCCTTTCTTTGTTTGTTGAGGCCATTCTTAGTTTTCCATGGATCCTTTTTGGATCAGTGAAAAAAATGGTTGCTCACAATTTTTGTAGAATTAGTGGTATAATCATATTAGTTCAATCTCAGGATTACAAATTAGAGACATGAAGGATGCATAGGGAGCCTATAGTCATGAAAGAGAAGCCAAATGAAAACATATCAATGTGGGAAATGTAGAGACATAATATAATGGACACGAGAGCATAGTGGAGCCATTAGAATGGGTAGAGATTATGGGAAATCCAAAAGTGTCCTAGTAATCATCAAAGAAGAAGATAATGGACAACTTACAAGGAGAGCTTAGGAAGATTAAGCCACCATCCTTTGATGGTGAGAGGAAAAGTGGAGATGATGTTGAAGCTTAGTTTCAAGGAATCAAAAACTATTTTCAATTGCAAAAATACTCATCTAACCTAGAAGCCAGGGTTTCCACATAACATTTGTATAGAAAATATGCTATGTGGTGGGATCGATTGAAGCAAGTTGAGCATATTGAGGAGAGTAATATTTCCTGGAAGTAGTTCAAGAATTTTTTTTAGTAGGAGTATCTTTCAGGGCACTATTATGAAACAAATATGCAAGGGTTCTTTGAAATCAAGTTGGGGAGAATGACCGTGGCATAATATGAAAATAAGTTCTTGGATTTTTTGAGGTATGCGAGGTTTATTAAGGATGAGAAAGAGAAAATGAAAAGGTTTCTGAGTGGACTACCATATTTAATAAAGATAAATTCAATATGATGAACCCATAAATTTGAGAGAGACCATTAGAAATGTTAAGTACTTGTATGACCAAGGAAAAGGCAGAGAACATTTTCAGAAATATTGGAAGGATACGAAGAAGGATAAATATTATCAAAGAAGGAAGGGATGCAAACCTCCTTTCAATAAAAACAGTCCTAGCACATATCAAAAAGATCATCCTACTAACAATGATTCCAAGATGGAAGACTCCTCGAGAAAAATGGGAATGCCACTAATAAAATGTTGGGGATGTAAAGAAGATCACATGTACATGGATTTATCTCACAAAGAAGACAAAATGAGGACACTACAAAACATCCAATAGGCTATTACAGTGGAAGACACAGGCAAAAATATTACAAGGATATATGTAGCCATGGAAGATCAACAAGCATAACATCAATCCCATATGACTGAGGTGAAACATAAGATCATAAATCATCCTATTTCTATTTTAATTGATTCGGGAGAAAGCCATAGTTGCATTGATCCAAATAAAGTGGAAATATTCCATTTGAATAAAGTACGCTTGAAAGATCATGGTTGGTTCAACTAGCCATTGGATCCAAAAGGAGGATCAATCATACAGTGATAGATTGTCCAATAAAAATGAATGGAGTGAATACTAATGTTGATTTGAATATCATACCCTTGTGATATTATGATATCTTAATTGGAATAGATTGGTTGGACAAGCATCGTGCTATCCCAGATTTCCATAACAAGACATTTGCATGTCTTGATGAACAAGGAAAGAAAAACAATGTGCAAGAAATTCCAAGATCCATTTCTATTAGGGAGATTTCATCCTTACAACTAAAGAGATGTTTCGGGAAAGGATGTCAATTGTATGTAGCTCATGTGGAGGAGCCAAAAAATACCAAAGGACCAAGTCTGGAAGGTTTTTCACTATTGCAAGAGTTTGAGGATGTATTCAAAGAAATACCAGGATTTCCACCAAAGAGGGATATATATTCTCTATTGACTTAGTACTAAGATTTTCCCTACTATCAAAGACTCCCTACATAATGAGTAACTAGAATTAAAATAACTATAAATATAGCTAGAAGAATTGTTGAAGAAAGTGTACATACGCTCAAGTGTATCACCTTGGGGAGCACTAGTACTCATTGTGAAAAATAAAGATGGAACATTGAGTCTATGTATTGACTTCAAACGATTGAATAAAGACATTGTGAAGAACAAATACCCTCTACCTAGAATTGATGAACTATTTTATTATCTAAGAGGAGAAAATATATTTTCAAATGTAGACTTGAGATCAAGATATCATCAGGTGAGAATTGAGGAAGAAGACATTAGCAAGACAAATTTTAGAACCAGGTGTGAGCATTATGAATTTGTAGTAGTGCCATTTGGATTGACCAATGAACCAATTGTATTTATGTGCTTGATGAATGAGATATTCAAAACTTATTTGGATAAGTTTGTAATTGTGTTCTTGGATGACATATTTATTTATTCTAAGTCATACGAAGAGCACGGGCATCACTTGATATTGGTACTGCAAGTGATAAGGGAACATAATATATATTTCAAGATAGGCAAGTGCTCTTTCTACCAAGAGCAGATCCTTTATTTGGGGCACATTATTTTAGAGGAAGGTATAACATTAGTGTGGCTCTTTTGGTCACTTGGGTGAGAAAACAAAATCCCTTTAGTTGCATTGTTAGACCAACAAGACAACATAGGAAGTGATTAGTTGATTAGTGAATAAATAAGAAAGTAAATTACAAAACAAATAACCAAGAAATGAAAGCAAACTAAGCATGTACAAACTCAAAGAGACACATGAAAAATGACACAAGAAATAACTACCCAAATGGAAAGTGATCCTCGAATTGAGAACACCAAAGGAGAAAAGTGGGATTTGTGAATCCCCTATTTCTCCTTGGGAGGGCTCTTGAGTCCCCAAAAAATGAAAGAACAACATTAATGTTGGGCTCTTTTGTTCATGTTTAGGGGTATGAAATCCCTTTGACTCAATAATAGGAACCAAACCCGCTTAAGAGTCCCAATTAGACTCGTAAGCATTTACTGAGTGGTATGGTTATCCAAATTTGTGATCTGGCTAGATTTATTGATGGGATTTAATCGTAACTTATAGGTATGTCTTTTTGTGAAACCTTTCCTTGGGATATAAAGTTCTCTTTTTGTTATTTTCTAAAATTTGTGGGAATAAAAGGTGGGGCTTAAACTAATGACAGGGGGAAGTTATGATATATTGGACAAAGATGGGTTTTGGGATAACCTTTATACCTTAGCATGCAAACGATGAGGATTGAGCCTACTTCAAGCTAGAAATAATACCATTGACTTGTAGAAATTCAACATCGTCTGAGATGATAGTTACAAAAAGAAAATACATATGTAATAGAAAATGAGTGAAAGAAAAGTATTTTTCAATACTCTACTATCAATCACATATTAACAAAATCAATTTCTATCCATCAATTAGAATAAAAGAACTATTGCAATATTACAAGATAACTTAAATAATAGCTACATCAAATCTTAATCAATACAACAACAAATATTGAATTCTAGGACATAAATAATCCCCTTTGGTCTAGTGACATTCATGCCTCAGACGAAAGAAGTGTCTTTGGTTCTAAACAAAACTTCTAAATTAAAATAACTTGCACATAAATAATTGTCTTACACTATTCAAGAAAAAATATTTCTCTCCAAAACCATCAACCTTTAACACATGGTCGATTCTCTTATTTATAAAAATAACTAAAC
>SNQJ01S0005868.1:270512-305998 GCA_010110895.2 Picea sitchensis | reverse complement strand
AGTGGAAGGATAGTGTAAGCCGAAGCGTTAACCGACAACAAGCAGTCTCCACCATTTATGACTTACTCAGCAGGTGATCACTCCAGAGGAAAGAAGGGTTTGAGATTTTAAATCTCCAAAGTCTGGATACCCGAAGGAGATCTTGAACGTTAATCCGAGAGGGACATGCGTTAGTGGTCTATCGGCTTCAGAAGATTGACGTATGGAGGAAAGAAGGGGTTGAGAATCAAAATCTCTGAAGTTCAGAGACCCGAAGGAGATCTCGACTTTCGATCTGATGTCGGGTGCACTCACAACCATTGATCAAAAAATAGTGGAAGGATAGCGTAATTATAATAGATGAAGTCACAGAGTAAATGGTGGACATCCATCTCAACGCTTGATTAAGTTCTGGCCATCATATTAAGCCTTGTAAGAATCAAATCTGACGATTGATTCGTTTCTGTGAAATTAATGTAAGTCATCCGATTTGTTTGGGAAATCTGATTCAAAAGTTTTGAAAGGTTTCAAACTCAAAATTTCCAAAGGGAAAAGTGTTGAAGTTACGACAACCGTCCATCTCGTCAGAAGATTGANCAACGCTTGATTAAGTTCTGGCCATCATATTAAGCCTTGTAAGAATCAAATCTGACGATTGATTCGTTTCTGTGAAATTAATGTAAGTCATCCGATTTGTTTGGGAAATCTGATTCAAAAGTTTTGAAAGGTTTCAAACTCAATATTTCCAAAGGGAAAAGTGTTGAAGTTACGACAACCGTCCATCTCGTCAGAAGATTGAATAGTGATCGTTGATTGATAAGCGCTCAAGCGGTCGTCTCGCCTAACGTCTGAATAACACTATTGGTCATATGGTAAAGAGATTTAAAAAGGCAAAATGGAATGCATCGCTTAAATTTATAAGCCCTTGGTTCTACACCAACGGTCATATGAACATGGTTTGAAGGAAGCATCGATTTCTATAAACACAAAGACGAAGTAAATCGATCCATGCATGTGATCGATTTATGAAAGTGAAGAGGATGCCAGGTTTAAAGTTGAAGACCCGAAACGATGATCTCAGGTGATCCCAAAAATTGTTGTAAATGAAAAAGTTAGTTATAACTGGTTGCACAAGTCGGCCCAATAACTAAAACAAGTTTTGATCATAAAAAAGTATAAATACAACCATGATTGGTTCACTTGGATGGGTTTTTAGGAAGTAGATGTTCTTGGGAAAAGATAGGATCGCTGAGAAAGAGTATCCTACAGAAAAAATGAAAGGGNCCAATAACTAAAACAAGTTTTGATCATAAAAAAGTATAAATACAACCATGATTGGTTCACTTGGATGGGTTTTTAGGAAGTAGATGTTCTTGGGAAAAGATAGGATCGCTGAGAAAGAGTATCCTACAGAAAAAATGAAAGGGATACATACCTAAAGTTCGTGCAAATATCAGAGAGAAGAAGAAATGAAGAAGGCACAAATATCAGAGGAAAGACGAAGTGAAGAAGTTGTGAATTTCAAAGAGAAGATGAAGTGCAGTGATGAGTGTTGATTGTATACCTGTGATCATGAAACGGAATTGATTCATTAATGAATCACTGCTACTAGAGTTGGTTAAACTCTAGTTTGATAGACTGTGCTCTATTAGCAAGTTGGGTCTTTCTTGAGAGTTGGTGCTCTCCGAGGATTTGGTTCTCCTTACTTCATTTTGTGCTGAAACAAATTAGTTGGTGTTGGGAAAATATTTATTTTTACATTCACATATATTCATATAAACTATATACAAACATCTGGTATCTTCTGTGTCCATTGTGATTATGATTTGGTTGTTCTTAATCTGTTCAAATATGTTTTAACTGCTAACTTGTAAGAAGAAGAAAAGTTAGAAAAGTCCACACACTAATTCACCACCCCCTCTTAGTGTGGGTCGTGTGTTCAAAAAGCTATTGAAGAAATATATGTTTATAGTTCCCTTAGGAGTGTCAATAACGAGGAAGGACTATTCTAACAACATAATATCCTCTATATCAAGAAATGAACACATGTATGGAATGCAAATGACTTGGAGGCATTGGTGGCCTATCAAATGCACAAGTTTTTGGCTGGTACTAACAAATGCAACTGTCACATAGTAAGACCCACCATAACATGAAATTTTGTTGAGGTTGAATGTTATGGGGGTCAACGGGATCAAAAGAAAATGATGACTCTTTTTGTGTCATCTAATATTGCTCATTTATTATTAATGGAATGAGATCCAAGATACCGGTACCCTCCTGGGAACTGGTGCTAATGTTGACAGGGAAGGAAGCATGACTAAAAGAAGCGAAGGTCTCTGTTGAAATCAACTTGATCAAATGGATGGTATCCGGTACTGAATGGCGAGATGAACGATGTGTAGAATTTGTGAGACCCAAATACTTCCCATGGTTGGGGTAAGGTAGTAAAATGGTAGAAACTATGAAACATATTATGGTGTTAGGGGGACGACCAAAAATGGGGATAGACAACGCTAAGGTGATAAATATGAAAAATATGTAAAAGTAGGGCAAAAGATAGAGATAGAGGAAAAATGTGTCTGAGATACTTGAGTTTTGGCCATGAAAAGAGTTGTTTTGAAGGTATGGTGATGAAGTTGAGATGCTCTAACCAAGGGCGACATGGGTTTCTTTTTCCAAGGTAAAACAATTTCATCGACTGCGATGACTAAAATCTAGTGTAAGTCTTATGGAAAATTTGAAAAGTACTTTATGCATTTACCAAATGAATAAAGAATAATTGATATTGAAAGTATGTAAACAAAAATGGGTGCCCCAGTGAATGATTTCTTGGTATTGTTGGGGTGCAAGTATTATGGAGTTGACTGATGGAGGGTGGGGGGCCCAGTAGTAAGTTTTTGTATTGGGTAGATGAGTGGAGTATGAACTTGCAAATGGTCAAGTGATGTGAGATGATATTGTGGGCTAATAAAAATGCATAGGTGAATTTAGTGTAACCAATAAAACATGGAGTGGGATTCCATAATGGGAATGTTAGCAAGATGACGAGAAAGAAGTATGAGGTTCTTATTTTGGGGTGTAACACTACTAGGATTCCCAATCGTAAGGGGTAGAGAAACATGCGTGTTGATTCATCAAGGGGAAAATATATGTGAGACAAATAATAGAGGTGAGAATGCTACCGGGTGACAGTACATGAATGTAATCGAAGTGAGGGTACTGCAAAGCCGGGTGTGCGGTCCTAAGGGTAAATGTCAAGGGGTAGGACTGGGATATGCATCTATTTACAGAGGGTGTGAGTGCATGATAATGATGGTCATATACCTGAAGGGGCCATGAGGTGGCCAAAATGGGATGGGTTGTATGTCATTGTAACAAGTACCTATACACATGAAAACAAAATACCTGATGTGAAAAATATTTGATGATATAAAACATGTGATAACTATTTGAATGAGAATAAATGTGCATACATGTGCCTGGTGCTCGGATATGGATCCCCGGGACTTCTTAGAAAAATGGAAAATGGGTGATATCGACATGTAGGGGACAAATTCAGGATCAATCTGTTGTGAATAGTGTGAAAAATAGGGCTCTTGGGCTCTTGAATGGGGATTTTGAAGTTTGGGGAGAGGACGTATGTATTAGCGTGGGGCCCACAATGCGACCTCATTTATACCAGAACGATTTGAGTTTTGATGGCTAGTTTTCATGCATTTGTGGTCGATACCAGGGCGTGGGGACATCGATTGAATGTGTGGGAGACTCTGGTAAGTGGTCTAGACCTCCTACAAATTTTGGTTTTGGTATTTTTTGTAATGGGGGTCGTACGACCATTTTTTATCTTGACTTTGTAGCCGAGGATGTTGTATATGTTTTATGAAACATTGTGGCACCATGTTTATATATGTATGGATATATATTTTTTATGATGATGTTTCTAATTGTTACACATGTATGATGTGATGTATGAATTGTTGCTTATTTTGATGTTGATGATAGATGAATTATGGTGAAAAATTAGCGTGTATGCTAATGTGATAAATTCCAATCTAGAACTTGATTAGTCATGTTATCTGCAACTTGGTTGAGACTCATAGGAATATGTGTGAATGTGATGGATTCAAAATTCTGAGATAGAAGTCTAACTTGCAAGTATTTGCGATATAGGCATGGATCACAGACGCGATACATATTATTCAACTGTAGAACGATGAGTTGGGAATCTAGGAGAACGCTTA
Organism: Picea sitchensis; assembly: GCA_010110895.2. Classification (NCBI taxonomy): domain Eukaryota; kingdom Viridiplantae; phylum Streptophyta; class Pinopsida; order Pinales; family Pinaceae; genus Picea; species Picea sitchensis. The sequence continues at coordinate 301,775 of SNQJ01S0005868.1, read as the reverse complement.
GGTGATGAATATGGAGGTGACTGGATTTTGAGAGGAGACCAAAGATGACAACATACTTAGCTTGGTTATTGGTGGCAGGTCTGAGACATATACCACTTAAATGGAGTAATATATGTTATGGGGTGTAAATGGCCTAAGTTGTTGAAGCAAGATTCTGAGTCCAGCAACCGGCACCATCAACATAGCCGATGTGGTAGGTGGATGGATAATTCATCTATAAAAACAAGGAAACAAGATTAGACATATGGATTTGGGAGGTTTGTGAAAAAATATTAAAAACTCTACGAAAATACAAGAAGAAACCTAAGGTAGAGTGGCTATGCTAAGGGTAAATTTTCTTCAAGTACAATCTATTGATATGGTATTTGAGTGTAGCCCCTTTGGGATCGGCTTGGATGTAGGCACCCTTAGTCAAGCAATGGAGAATGATGTATGGTCCATGCCATGGAAACTCAAATTTTTCATGGCCTAAGGTGTCATGAGAAACGTCATAGGCCAATATGAGGTCTCCTTCAGTAAAGGACCGAAGGTTAACTTGGAGATCAAAGACTCATTTGGACCATTTCTTGGCTGCTTCATTATTTTGTAGAGAGGACCAGCAATCCTCATTGAGAGATTCAATTTTTAGCAATGCTCCACCAGAGTGGTTTCTAGTAGGAGTTCGATTATAGTGCATAGGGTAGGGATTTTGCATTCGATGGGGAGTATGACTTCGACTCCGTGAACTAGATGAAATGGTGTGAAGCCAGTTGTCATTTTGATTGTCATACGATATGCCTTTAGATATGAGAAGAGCATGTGATGCTAGTTGGTTTTATGTTTAGTGGACATTATGACTCAGACTACTTTCTGGGTAGTGGACATTCATGAGACGTGGTCCTCGCAGACACCATTGTGKAAATAATTCAATACCTTCTCGAGTTTCTCAATGGTGAGGCAACATCTAAGGAAAGTATCAGAACCCTTGTGAWAAAAAACTTCTCTGATGAGGAGGTAATGGGAGGCTTGATGGAAGATACAATGTCGTTCATCAAGAGATAGGTGGGGGCTGAACTTTTGAGTGCATAAATACATGAAGATATAATCATACCATGGTTCGTTGGATGATATACAAATAAATATTCATCTAGGAAGTATTCATTGATGAGGGTGTCAGTAGAAGAGGATGGGATATCTAAAATTATTTTGGCAAGGACAAGGGATATGTTTCCTTTAGGAGTAGTCAAATCGAGATCATATTCCTGAAGGATAATGATCCATCGAGTAAATTTTCCATTGATTTGGCACCGACTAAGCGAGTAATGCACTAGGTTAGAATATTCCATGACCTTGGTAGTTCAAAGCAAGATATAATGATGCTAGTTTTAGACTACTAGGACAACCTCTAGGAATAATTTCTCTTTGTGATTGTACTTCATAGGTGGCCCAGAAAGGTTCTTAATGATGTAGTAAATTATGTTCTCTCACCCATCATCTCCTATTTGAACTAAGACTCCTACAATAGATACCTCAGAGGTGGATAGGTATAGGATGTAATCCTTGTTGAAGTCGGGCGGATTGATCAAGGGAGATTTTCTAAGTGATTCTTTCAATGAATTAAAAGCAACTTGGGTTTGTTGATCCCAATGTAATGGAATATCATGTCATAATAAGTGTAAGAATCCATGGGTGCAAATGGCATAATCAAGAACAAAGTAGTGTAGGAAGTTGGCTTTGCCTTGGAGACTTTGAAGCTGGTGAAATTTCTTTGGAGGGGGGATTTCATTAATGGTATGGAATTTTAGGGGGTTCACTATGATCCCCTCTTGGGAAACATTAAAAATGAGAAGGCGTTTGAAAGTAACACATAATACAGACTTGAGGGGGTTCAAGTGTATGCTATATCTGCAAAAATGTTGAAATACAAGTTGAAAATGTTCTAAATGTTCTAAACACTTCTTTAAACGAGTGGTGAAATCGTCTAAGTAGGCTAGGATGATGTGGGAAAGATCATGGAAAACGTATGTCATGGCATGGTGGAAAGAGGCCCATGTGTTCTTGAGCCGAAATGGAATGAACCGATAGGAAATGGTACCCCAAGAGGTGGTAAATGCAGTTTTGTATTAGTCTTTCTGATAGATTTGGATTTGGTTGTAGCCGAAGAATTTGTCCATTAGTGAGAGGACTTCATGTTCAACACATGCATCAATATCTTGGTCAATGAATGGGATTGGGAAACTTTCCTTGGGCCAAGCTTGGTTGAGGGGTCATGGAAATCTGTGAAAACTCAGATGTTACGTTGCTTTTTGTTGATGGTCACATGGTTCTAGACCCAAGATGTGTGTGCAATGGGGTAGATGAACCCAAAAAAACATAACTTGTCGATTTCGGCTTTGATAGCCATGGATTTTGAGGGATTTAGTGGTATTTTCTTTTTGAGGAAAAGAGGCGACATCAGACCATGTGTCAATGCGATGTTCGACAATGGTTGGGTCTAATTCATACATTTATATGTATGACCATGAAAAACATCCCGAAATTCCTGAAGGAGAGATTTATAAGTGGTTATTTCTTCAGGAGAACATGCGGCTCTGAGAGTGATCTCTTCGACAATACCAGGTTTGACTGATATGTCAATTTTGATGGTATCAGATATTTTGGCCATGCTGCCTTCTTCAAAAGCATAGGGTGTTGGTATTAGGTTATTTGACCAATCTACATGTCTCGGGGGGATGAAATATTTAGTTTCAATCACGTAGACATGAGTGCCTAGGCAGGGTTGAAATTCTTATTAGGATAAGAAGAAAGATCTGTGATGCATGGAATCCCATGGATAATCAGGTGTTGTCATGGCCTCTAATATATCTTTGTCAGATTGGAATATGTGGGAGAATAATGGGTCCTCAAATGTCTAAGCAGGTGGATGGGATGTGTTGTTATCCAATGTTTGATCAAGATAAGTGATGATGTTTATGTATATGGAAGTTTGAAGGGTGAAGATATTCTTCCATCGGTAAAAGTGGTTCAACGGAAGGAGGGGAATTGACTTCACTAGACGAAATATACCATATATCCATATATGAGTGTGGATCATAAGTGATTGGTGGAGGTAGGATGTCATGCCGAGGACTTACGTGTGATTTTGGTGGATTTGGAGGGAAGTATTATAATGATTCAACTATATGGATGGACAAGGGGGTCAAGGGCAACAGGTTGATCCCTAAGGGGTGGGTGGTGTGATTTCCCTGAAGGGGTGTCGCTAGTGTTGGGACACATGCATCTAGAACCGATGTTTGGATATGTGGGAGAGAAGGCATGTGGTGAGCTCAATATTCCACAGTGAGTGGGAACATATATGTGTAATGGTCCAATTGATCACGTAGTGCACAAGGGCACCACATACGTCCATTGACTGAAGTGGATATGTGGTAAATGTCTGTGATGTTAGCAGGAGGGGATTGCAAGGGTTCAAGGAAGGATGTTTATCTTACTGCCACTAAAGTTTCCCGGAATCTAGGGATATACGGGCAATGGTGCATGTAATGACCATATTATGAGCATATGGTGCATGCAAAATTGGTTCGTAAGGATTTCTTCTTTGTTGAAGAAGACTATGTTTGAGTGGGTTCTACCACTGGAGTAGGGAGTAATGGTGCCAATTTTGGAAGATGAATTAGATTGCGTAATTCAAGTAATGTAGGGAAAATATTGGTCGGGTGTCGAATTGTTGCGCAAAGTGCACATGGTGGTTGAACTCAGGGTCAAGTGGCTCCTTTATTTTTCTTGTTTCCCCCTTTATTATATGATTTGTTGCAATAGTGTGACCAATTGGCGGTGTCGATGTTTGGACCATCAGTTGTGTAGGAGAAAACTCTGGCTGAGATGGGAGGGATGGTACTGGTACCATAGTTGGTGGTTCAAGATACCAAATGGGAATAATAATCACCATCCTTGACAATGTGATAGTAGAAGATAATTGATATGTTGAGACTCTGGGTGGGGGTAAAAGAAGGGGATTTGGGTTAGGACTTGAGGAACTATTTTCCAAATGGGTGGTAGGGGTTCAATCATCAAATTTTGTTCAGGACTAGGTTGTGATGTCGAAATCACCGAGGTAGATTGAGGTATGAAGGCCTCTAGGGTAACTTGGCAGATGTGTTCTTCAGGGGAAGAATCATCAGGTATTTCCACGCCATCTTAGGTGATAGCAGATACCTAGGCTCCTCCAGTGGGTAAGGGTGAAGGGGGATCTCCTATATAAGAACCCACAAGTGATGGGTCTCTAACTTTTCTCAGTCTTATTCCAACAATGAATGAGATGTGGAACTAGACCATATGATTGGGAGTACATTGTCTATATTCCTTGAATGATTGGGCTCATAGTGAGTTAACTAATCAATGGTAACTATCTTCCCATTGTGAGGGAAAATCATGGTGCAGAAAATGAAATATGTGACCTCTTTCATGGCACACATGTAACTTCACCGAAAGAGGGTATTGTAATCCAAAGGGGAATCGATGAATTCAATATCAATGATAATGGTTTTTCCCCCAAGTTCTACAAGAAATTTTTGGTAGAGGCCTTCTGGTTGTGATGGATGGCCATCATATGCCCTAAGGGTAATCTCTAATGGGATGAGTTTAGGAGAACCAAGTTTTTTCCATATTGTTTTGGACATGATACATGTAGATGTCCCTTCATCGATGATGCACTGATGTATTGGGTGGTTTCAAATATTTATGGGTATTTGGAAAGACACCAAAGATGGGAGTCATGGTTCACTATTATCTAGATCAAAAGTGATTAGACGAGTATCTGATGGGTCGAATTCCCCCAATGTTGAAAGAAAGGTATTCATATAAGACGAACAAGTTTGGACGACCTCCAAGACAGACAAGGCTACTGGATATTGAGCTAAGTCATCGACTAAAATATAACTGTGTGTATCCCTTGCATGGGGATTGCTTACATTCCAACATAGTGGTGCATGGGGGATGTGAGTAGCAGTTTCTATGCTAGAGAGAGGGATCATCAATGGTTTCCTTGCTGGTGATGGGGATGAATCTGATGTAGTCGACGTAGAGTTAGGAGAAATATCTTATTACCGACTGTGCGTCTGGAGAAGGATATCCTCTTTAATGGTGAGGAGGATGGGTAGATCTGTGGGGTTTCTAGATTGAGGCTAACCTAGGTTGGGATTTTGTGCCATCTGTTGTGGGGTAGGGACTATTTCCTGTTGGGTGTTAATGAATCCCTAGTGAGAATTGGGTTCTGTAGAACCATTGGAGTTTGGGGTTGCAAGTAGTTTTGTGGTATTTGTGGAGCACCTTAAGGTGCAAGAGATTGTTGCATATTCATGGATTCTTTCATCTATTTGTAGTTGGAAATTTGAGGACAATGATGAGTATAATGTCCATACTCACAACATAATGTGCAAGGGAAGTTGGTTCTAATACTGTTAATCTTCCCCTGTCATTGTTGTTTATTATTGTTTCCCCCGATTTGTTTTTGATTTGGTTCTCAGTGCCCCCTATTAGAGGATTTGGTTGTTGGGTTTCCCCCCTATCTTTGGTTGGTGTTATTTTTTTTCTTTTCTTTCTTCTTTTTGTTGGATTGGTTGTAGTTAATTTTTCAAAGTATTAAAATTGTTGAATAGAGGAAGATTGAAAATACACTACACTAACCTGTTGTTGACCATGTGGTGTGGAAACTTGTTGTGGAGGGCCTGGAAATGGAAAATATGGATTACATCATGGGGGAGGTCCATAAGGAGTGTATGAGGTTGATTTACCTCCTCTTTTGTTGGGGTTATAAGTTGGGTCCATGGACAGACCAACAACTGAGTTCTGAATCTAACTTGTAGGTGGTGGAGGGATATGTTCCCCCATTGTAGGAGTTGGTGGAACTATAAATGGGGGAGGAGGTGTGAGGGAAGGATAGTATGGTGTTCCTCCATATGATTTGGGGTAGGGTTTGTCCACAAATGTGGGTGCCTATTGAGAATATGGGTTAAAGTGTACCATTGATCCAATCAACCCATATGTAGTGTGTGAGGCTCCAGGTTTTTATTGACCAAATGGTAGAGGACGAGGAACATAGGGTAATATTGTGTAGAGATACCCCAATTGAGAGTAGATTAGGTCAAGTTGTTGATTTTTGGTTATAACTTCATATTCTCTTTGGGGCATGGTCGTGGCCACATATTTGGCGATGACGGGGACTAGTGATTTGAGGAACCAATATAGTCATTGTTGGGGGGTGGTATATGAATTGCATACACTTCTCCGTCGATGCCATTCATGGATGTGATATGCAATATGGACGGATGTGGTTTTCTTGAACTCGTAAAGGAGTTCCAGGCCTATATGATCGCATACGTGTAGTTGAAAGAAGGCTAAGAAGGATTTGGCCAATGTTTCAAAGGTTGTGTGAGACCTTGATTTTTCATCCACATACCACTTGGCATATGGGCCTATGAGAGTTCTCTAGAACAACCGTAATTGAACATAATACGCTATGGTGATGTTATAAGAACACCGTGGATGGAAGGACATGACATGATTTGCATAATCTTCACCAAGATTCTCCTAAAATTTAGGGATAAAAGAGGGAAACTTAGTGGGCATGTTGGGCCAAGAGGGATCATTTAAATAAGGGTCATTTTTTAGTTTAGTTAGATCTAGAATATTCAAAGATGCTAAGTATGGTAAGTTGGGTATAGGTGCAACCATGGTGTGTGATGGTCAGGAGGTATTTCCTTAGGAGGATGGTTGGGAGCTTGTACCTTGAAAAGAATGTTGGGATCCACCTCCTTGTGATGGAGGAGTAGTGGGTGGGTTGTTCTGGTTGGTGGTTCCTAGAAAGGTGGACCCAATAAAAGATTATCCTAAAACAATGGCACTTACTAGTGTGTGTGTTGGTTGCGATGACGTGTCAAAAAAATTGGGGACACCTCCTAATATTGGAGGGAGGTGTCTCAAGAATCTAGAATGATGGGGATGTTGTGGTTCCCCTATGATCTTGGACTATATGTGAATGTGTGAACATGCTAGTGAGAAGAATAAATGAACAAGTTCTTTGGTAAATGTAGACCATCTCAACGATGTTTTAAAGCTACATGTAATCAACAAGTGGAGATAAAACATAAACGCATAACAATGTAAGATGGTTTTGGGTTTTATCCTCATGGGGGAATAAAATAAATAACATGTGTCCTAAAATACCTATCGTCCTTCATCTAAAAAAGCATTGTGCCTTCCAAAATCACTCAACAATGGGGCGTGAACCCACCGGAAGAGGAACTAGTGAAGTTATGAATCAATCATTTATAATGAGGGGTGAAGGGAGCATATCCTGAAAGTACTGGTGATATTTCCCAAAATCCATTCATAATTTGATTGAGGTGTGATTCCAGCCCACAATTKCCACCTAGGTGGAAAACGTAGATTTGTCCACTAAGCTACCTCAAGCAAGCAAGACATTTAGATTTTCATCCTAATAAATGGGTCATGGGATGGATTCTTTCCAAGAGTTRKGTGACCCAAGGAGGCACATAAAGAACAAATGGACCTCGACCTTAGACCCTTCATGGGTATCCCCYTGCCTTATGGTGTAGGAATKCTCAATTTAGAGGATTTCAATATCGTATTTTGCAACTTCTAAGTTTCAATGAGAAATGATAATGGGGAGTTGTTTGGATGCCTATCCCGAAAATATTAACTTAGACTACAAATTTATTTTGTACTCCTCGTGTAGAGGTTAAAGATGTATTGTTTAGTGGTTTCTTTTAGGATCTGAAATGTGATGTGAGGTTGGGGTCATGGGACAACCTCGTTGATTAAAATGTTGTGATAAAAATACTTCCACTAGAAAAATGAAACCCTTCTAATTCTCCTAGATTGCTTGTGGGTACAGGGAGAAGAGGATACTGTAGTTTCAAGTATGTAATAAAAAATAAAAAAATGAGTGTGTAGTGATTTTTGTGTGAAACACGTGATGGTGTCTAATGATTTTTAATAAGTTATGTGATCAAATTTTTAACATTTCGATATCGCTTAGTCCTTTACAAATCTTAATTAACTTTAACTTACTAAGTGTGAAGACAATCCTTGCAAAAACTAAAAACTCCCTAGATCACTAGCATGGTGGGCATGTGGGTCCTTCCTCTCGATCCTTTAGAATTTCTAGAGTGTTATCTAATCTAAGAAAAATGTGAATTTATTCCTAGATTGTAGAGATGTGAGAATGTATGGGCTCTTACAGATCCTTTAAACTCTCCTAGGTTGTTCTATTTGCTAAAAAACTTGAAAATTTCCTAAGATTGTAAACTGTGTGGGCATGTATGGGCCCCGTTGGATAGGAATTTTGGATAAGTTTTGGGATCTGCACCAGAATAAGTCAAAGAAGAAAAGGTAGTTAGAATATGGACCTGAGCATGTGATAGGAGCATACTTTAAGGAGTAAAATCACATGATAGAAGGAAACACGATGAAACGACGTGCAAAAGAAAGAAAGTAGTTAAGATTTTGGGATATTGTTTCTACTTTGTAACGAGATTATCCCTATTTTGATGTATAAATAATTAAAGGCTTTTTGGGTAGAGGTGTGTTGAAGCCCAAATGTTTTGAGCATGAATTAATGCGGAGAAAATGGAGTTTTTGGTTAAGTGTTCATATGTTATAACTGAAGAGTGAGGCTTGCACTGCAACAACATGGATAAGAAGGATTGGGTACTATTATTGTTGCATATTTTGTAGCATAGTGCGCAACTATAAGAATATTATCAATGAATAATATAAGAATCCATCCATTTTGGGCATATCCCAAGTTGTTTGAACCACATTAAACCTATGTGTTGTGATTTGTTGTCTTTGCATGTTATGATGTTAATGTTATGGTGCAATTATGATGTATGTTTAAGTATGTTGAATGTGTTATTCCTATAAGATGTTGTAATATCATGCAATGAAGTAAATGTTAATTGAATAATGTTAAGTGGGAGAATGTCACACATAGAATATATTGAATGTTAAGTAACTTATAACTAATGGAAACTGTGCACATGGGTAGATGGTTAGTAAGAACATGTTGAATGCTTCGCTTCCCCTCATCACTGCAGAACATTGGTTTCTACATCCCCTCTAGATACCTCATGTGATACTTCCATTGTGTGAAGGTGATGTCAAAAGGGCCGATGTCTAAGGGTTTTTTTGGTATATTGATGATTAAACTCGGGTCTTCCCACTATGCGCAAACAAATGGTTATGTTGCCAGCGCAGGAACTATGACCGAGGATAATGTTTTCGAGGATTAATAAGGAAAAAATCTCAGGATAGGAACCCACTGCTCAGTGATGGATAGTGGTTGCAAAGGTATGTGTTCATAGAAATTCATGAAATTTTATTTGGTGAATTTTCGATAATTTTGACTAAATGGTTAGAAAAGATAGTGGAGAATGTTGGGAGATATCGAGCTGAAGCTCCAAGAAACTGGGCCCCTGAACTGATCAGACAATTGAATGCAGTAAGTAATAAATTTTCTCACACAAATTCTTTTTGGTTGAATAGTGTACTAGGAGGTTACATTATAGAGTTTGCAATAGACTGTACCTAGTCTTATAGTGCCACATAGAGGTATTTTTTCAAGGGTCCACATTGAATATACCTAAACGCATTGTCTAGCTAGATAAAAATGTTGTTGTGTGACAAGAATGTCATGAAAATGGAATCTAACTACCAGGCACCTTCACACACATAGGGGGACTGGGGGATAACCAAAGGATGGTCTGAGAGTGGAAAGGATGAGTAAAGGTCGAATGGACTAAGGATGCTGAGAGAGGAAGACACTGAATCAGAAGGATAGATTGGAGCATTGCGTTATGGGAAAAAAAATAGGTATAGTAGAAGGAGACTGTGGCTAAGAGAAAAGAGCAGCACAAAGAATTCAAGGAAAGTGACCCCTGCGTAGCACTCCAGATCACACTGTATAGAGAGAGGAAAAGAAAAGAAAGGGATCCTTGGTACTGTCCAACCCACGACCCTATGTGTGTCACTGAGAATTGAAGTAGGAACCAAAACTTGTTCAAGATAAATTGTATTTAGTGGAGGAAATCATAATAGAAGTCAGAATAATGGAAGTAGTGCAGTGAACCAGAGTCACTCAACATCACTGAGGGTAAGTACTACATAGAGTACAATGGCAGGAATAGATCATACATTAATAATTCCTGAATTCTAGGGAGTAGGGTCGAAGGACCCTGAGAAACATTTGTTTGTATGCAACATGATATGGACTGCGAAGAATGTCTAGGATGAGGAAATGAAGATTTTGAAGTTATCCACGACATTTAGAGGTCACACACTGCTATGTTACATGAAGTACCAAACTACCACACTGACGAGACAATCAAGGACTTTAGAAGATATTGGACCAACATTATTAAAGGAATTTAAGAATCTAATATCCAAGTCGCAGTATATCATATATATGAAAGAAGTTAAGCAAGTACAAAATGAGACAATTTGGGATTACGACTAGATATTTAAGGATGTAATAGGTAGATTAATATTTTAGATTCCCGATGAACAACACAAAGAATGGTTTATCATAGGTCTGTTGCCTCACATTCACTTTCCGTTGACATAGCAGAATATAATGTCGGAACCAAAAGCATTAGAAATTGCGATGAAGTTAGAAGCATATCCTATAGGAGCTAACGCAGGAATGGCATAGGTACATTCACAATTGGCTTCACTAAGGATTCCTTTATCAGATATAATGAAGGAAAAGAAAAAGTGAAAACAAGTATGGTGTATTACATGTAAGACAAAATCCTTCCATTGAAAGGAAGAATGCCCAACATTATATGACTATAGGAGCATTGAACCCTTTGGTAGGAGGAGTAGGATATTTTGAAATATGCAAGACATGGGGACATCATCTAACTACTTGTCCATTACTACAGAAGTACCAGAGTATGCCCAAGAACTTGTTTTGTAATTTTTTCAAATATGTAGGACACAATGATAAAGATTGTCTTTCCTTTGATTTAATGAGAGAGTGAACTTCAAATGCATACAAAATCTAAGAAGAAAATATGGCAGCCAAAGGAGGAGTTCCACAGTACAATACTCTGAGAGGTTTTAACCAAGGTGGATGAGGAGGATTCAACATAGGTCAAGGAAATGGAGGATCTGGTCAAGGAGGACAAGGATCGATAATTTGTTATAATCACAATCAACTAGGAAATTTGGAAAGAGACTACCTAAATCCTTACACGACATGCACCTATTGCAGAGTATTGGATCATGCAAAAGAATACTATCCTTAGTTGATAACAAACTGGTTGCAAGAGGGAATCAAAACCATCATCAGAATCAACATAAGAACCAAAACTAGAACCAAAACCTATAGATGATAACAACTGAGGAGCGTGATAGTTAGCCCAGAGTAGAAGCCATTATGCTCGAAGGAACGAGAGTTGGAACAGATGTGACGAAAAAAGGAAAAGGGGTCGAGCAATGGATAAGGAAAGTAGTTGATCCCATACCAACATTTAATATTCAGAAATATAAAGAGACATATCATAAATCTAATAAGGAGATACTAGGACCAGACTAGATAAAATCAATGTCAAAGACATCGACAATATATGATATGTCATTAGTTTATGATCACACCATTCTAGAGAGGCCGATCGAAAAGGTAAATACTTTGAAACAATTTCTGAAGGGTTGTTTAGAATTGATGTAGGAAGAAACAACATTGAATGCACTGCACAGGACGATTGATCAGTATACCCAAGACAAAGAAGTACCTATGACACAGAGAGCACTAAACCAAGTATTGCACAAGAAGAGGAAAAACAAATAATTCAGATTAAGTGCATAGATAGGAGAGTATGATATGGATAGTGTAATCTTGGACTTAGGATTGGATGTCAATGTTCTTCCAAGACATATGTGGGAAATGATGGGGAAACCAAAGTTATGTTTTTCAACTTGTTCAGTTGAGATTGGCCAACCAACATAAGATAATACCAATTGGGAGATTGGTAGGAGTACCTATCAACATAGATGGAGTGTGAAATGTATATGAGTTTGAGGTTATAGAGATCGTGGATAATAGTCAGTCATATCCAGTGTTTCTTAGAATGGATTGGGCATTTGAAAATGAAGTGATTATTAACTTGAAGAAGAGAGAAATGATTTTCAAAGGAGTTGTCTTAAATGTCACTGCGCAATTAGACCCCATAGAGGCAAGAATATATGTGGAATCAATGAGAAAGGAAATTGATAACTTATATAATATGATCGTGTACATGGATGATTATGTTAACCCTACTGTATATGGTGTGCTTAGTTGGAGAAAAAATATCTCTTGTGTGTCATACTCAGAGGAAGGACTTGAACATTGGCAACACTGGTTACATGAAGTATCAACTAGAAAATGTGCTCGCATTACTCGCTCTTTGTGCTAGATCAGAATAGATGTATGTGATACACCAAATTTTGATGGATTAGCTGAGGTAAGTTATTTTTTCAATGAATTTGAGTTACATATACCCAAATAACAAATATTGTTAGCATTATATGTTGCACTAAGAGAAACACCAATGAGATGGTGGGAAACAAACAAGGAAGGAATAGAGGATTGGAAACATTGTAAAAGGATGATGCAAATTAGATTTGGAACAGAAGAAATTGTGCACAAGTATACAGGGATGAGTAGTCTGATGGATCATATTATACAGTGCATGGAAAATTGGAGATGGGTGTGAAAGCCAGAATGGATGTATGGGTTCATACATACACCTGAGACATTTCCCAAGAATTGGTATCTAGAGCTCAAAATGTGTTGAGGAACAACTAACTAGGAAGAGCTCACCTGAAATTTTAAGGTAAAAATCATTTTTGAGGCTAAGTCGCCCTTAGTAGATGAAACTTTGTAAGTAATTAGAAGTAACATTTTTATGGAAGAATATCAAATAGAAATAGTACCCGCATGTAGTGCGCATAGAGAATCTATGACAATCCATGAACTACTGGAATATTATAATGTTACTAGAGAAAAACAAGAAGAAGAAGATCCAAGAAATGTACAAGTTCCATAGATTGAAGGGGAGCACATTGTAGAAGGTCCATAACTAGAATTCGATGCATATGTGAAGCCATTGAGGGTGTGAAAAGTGAATATTGGCATAGAAGAGAAACCTAAATTCATGAACATTGATGATTACTGGAACAATGAGACTCCATAAAATATTGTAGACCTATTGCATGAGTATCAAGATCTCTTTTCGACAACCTTTTCAGAGATGAAGGGTATAGCTGGAAAATTATATGAGATGAAGATATCGTTAAAACTCAACACTAATTATCTAGTAAGACATAGACATTACAGATTGAATCTGAAATACAAGGAAAAAGTGAAAGTAGAGCTTGAAAAAATGATAGAAGATGGTATAATTGAGCCTGTCCTATAATCCGAATGGATAATTCCAATGGTGGATCAAGATATGAAAACATGGGGTGTTATAATCTACATAGACCTAAGGAAATTGAACGATTCTTGTTTTCATCACCCTTTTTCGGACCCCTTTACAAACGTAGTATTAGAAAATGTAGGAGGGTCGGAGGCCTACTCATTCACTGACAAGTTTTTAGGGTATCACTAGATCACGATTGTGCTGGAAGATAGACACAAGACAATATTTGAAATAGAATGGGGAAGCTACCAATAAATCGTAATGTTGTTTGGGTTAAAGAATGAACCTATTGTGTTTTATAGAGTAGTTGTCACATCCTTTAAGGAGTTTATTCATAAGTTTATTGAAGTACATATATATGATTGGACTATGTTTAGCCTATTAACTCTAATTTTGATGCTTGATAGATGCAAATAATATCAGATATCATTAAATTTGAAGAAGTGTATTTTCTACACATTGTCTGGGATATTGTTAGGCAATGTGGTATGAAAGCGGGGTTTGTTGGTTGATACTGCCAAGATAGTAGTAATTGTTAATTTTCCACCACATGAATCAGTGACACAATTAAGAACAAATCTGGTTCATACCAGATATTACAGGAAATTTATTAAAGGCTATGCAAAAATTACAGATTCTATGGAAAATTTATTGAAGAAAGAAGATAATTTTCAGTGGAATGAAGACTGTCAGCAGGGTCTGGATGTATTGAAGAATAAGTTAGTAATTGTGCCTATTATGGTATTCCCATATTGGCAGAAAGAGTTTCACGTTCATGTGGATGCATATTCTATAGTGATTGACATGGTTTTATCCCATCTAAGATAAGGAGAGTTAGACCATCCAATTGCCTTTGCTAGCAGGAAGTTGTCGACTATTGAGAAGAATTACACAACAACAAAAAGGGAAGGATTGTAAATGGTTTCTTCCTTGCAAAAGTTCAGACACTATTTGTTGGGATCCCATATCAATATATATACATACCATTGTGCACTAAGATACCTAATGAAGAAGCCATTGTTGGGGGGGAGAATATGTAGATGGTTATTTTTGTTCCAAGAGTATGATTTTGAAGTCATTGTGAAGCCAGGGAACTAAATGCAGGACCATACCATTTGTCGTGAATATTGAAAGGAGGATGCACATGGAATCTAGATTATAGTTTAATAGATGTGCATTTATTCTCAGTTCAAATGGTAGACGACCACTTTTCATAAATTGTCCAATTTTTTAGTACAGGAATCACTCTAGCCAACATGACAGTAGCACAAAAGAAGCAACTAGTGGTTAAAGCAATAGATTATCCGTTGATCACAGGAAACTTATATAAGTTAGGTGTAGATGGGATACTATGAAAATGTGTGCTAGAACATGAAAGACCAATGATCCTAGTAGAGGCACATGATGGAATTGCATGAGGAAATTATAAATGAAAGGCGACAATGCAGAAGATCTTGTGCGCAAGGTTATGGTGGCATACCCTCCATAAGGACATGAAGGACTATTGTCAGATTTGTGACATTTCCCAAAGAGTAGGAAGACCATCGTGAAGGGATGAGATGCCTTTGAATATGAAAGTTACTTTGTAGGCATTTGACAAATTGGTCATATATTTTGTGGGTCCAATTAATCCATAATCAATGAGGAGGACATGAGCCAGGTATATAATTACCATGAGAGACTACTTGAAAATATGGGCATAAGCATAATCAATTACATATTGCAACACAAATACATCTGCACGAATCTTATTCTAGAAAATAGTTACAAGGTTTGGGTGTCCTAAAGTACTTATGAGTGATCAGAGGACTCACCTTTTGGACAAGACAATTGCAACATTGACAAAAGAGTTCCACATTCTACATCAGAAGAGTACTCCATATCACTCGTAAGCTAATGGAACTATGGAGGCATTCAATAAGATACTAGAGAATGCATTGACAAGGGTTTGTAATGCACAGATGGGATGGCTGGGATTTAAAATTCTACTTGGGTGTTGGGGGATTATAAAACTACATGTAAAGAAGTTGGCAAGTAGACACCCTTTAGATTATCATATGGTTAGGAAATGAGTCCATTCCATGGATTTTATAGTATGGGTCACAGTACACATTTCTACGATGACAAACCTTACAAATTCTGACACAATGGAAGAAAGAATATCATAGTTCCTAGTATTAGAGGAACATTGAAATTGTACAGGGATGGTCATCCTTCTGCGCACTAGGAGAAATACATAGAATGAATTGTATCATATCTTATATAGAAATTAGAAAATTATAAAAAGAAGAAAATGCAAGAGAAAATAGAGTTTTTTTTAGTATTGAGGTAAAAGGAAAAAGCTTATGAAACTTTAAAAGAGAGAGAAGTAGGCAAAAGAACAAAATTTAGCATGAGAGAGACATCTACAGGAAAGATCACGCAGAAAGAAGAGATCACACAGAGAGAGAGAAGAGATTGTGCATATGATATCTAAGAACATTTAGATAGTCCATGATGGGATGTGCAGTAAAGAGCTACCATGATGATGAAGTAGTAGCACCACATAACAATAAATGTAGATCGTCCAAAAGATTTTGATAGATTGCAGAATTGAACGGATAATTCGACAAAGATATAAAGTTGATTGAGCATTAATGAAGGGAATGAATGCAAACCATTAGTGGATTAGATGGAAAATTAGGCGTGAAAGGAATTTATCAGCTAGAAATAGTATAAAATCAAGTAAAGGTTCGACAGGGGAAGGTTATTGTCCATTAGAATTTACAAAGAGAGTCAGAGTACAGATATGAAGTTACAGAGTCAAAGTTTCAAGCCGAGCTTCACAAAACCTGATTGAGCAGTAGAGACCAGTGTCAGAAGGTAAGCAAATTGATGCTGGATAGAATGCTGATTGATAGTTATTTATCGATAATGGAAGCAGTGAAACTGATGGATAAAAGGCGAGATAAAACCAGTAGAAATTTAAAAGTAAAAGCTTCGGAGAACAACCAGAAAAGCAGCATACAAGAACTTAAAGAGGAAAAAGGAAGAAGAGTAAGTGTGGATTTGGATCCCATCTAAATTTCGAAAGAACCGGAACCGTCCAGGATGTTGAAGAGCTGCGATAGGAGATAAAACATGAAGGAGAAATGTGATAGAACAGCCGAATCGTGATCGAAGTTTGAAATAAATCCTGCTGATAAAAGCAGAATGCTCCAGCGATATACTAAATTCCAGCGATTGTCATAGCAGTTAATCAGCGAGGGGATCTAGTAGTTCATTGTATGAACCGTGGCGATGTTTATGTCGTGTTGAATCATATTATGATAACGGCATGAGAGGATGGTGGCATGGAGATTGAGGGGATCGAGTTCATAATACGAAACACAATGCATCAAGAACTCGAAATGTAATGCAATTCCTTGAGAAGTGATCACATCCGTGGGATAAGATTGAATCTGATCCGTTGATCATAACCATGTTCGGAGTTTCGGGGTTATGGTTTTGGTATTGACAAAAACAAACCTTGAACATCATGTGAGAAATCCTTGATCACAGCGATTTTCCGATAAGAGGTATAGGTTGTGAGCCACCCAGGAGTAAGTGGAGGACAGGTGTAAGTTATACAGAGGAGATCGGGAATCAGAATATCGCAGCTCCAAGGAACGCATGCACATTATCCTTGTAAACCACGAAAACCCCGACGAGAGGTATGGTGAGTGAATCCGCACGTGATAGCTGGTCATGGACCATTGTGTAGTGAGAAGGGGCTAAGCTCGGAAAAGAAGCGGTCCGGAATCGAATGGAGTTTAGAGTACATGGCTCTTGACGCCATAAATCACAGAAATCGTGATGGGTGAAATCCAGATGGGATCTGAACAGTTGGATCAAACATTGATCGGAAGGTTGCTGACAGCACACTCACTCATTAAACGCTTCAATTTGCCAAATCCGTTTAAGGAAAACCGGTAGGAATGATAGATCGGTTAAGCGTTTGAGTTACCAAGAATGATAACCGTTGGATTCTCCATTAGAAGGAAGTGGAACCCGTCATAGGGGTGGATAAAGAAATGGAATGAGAACAAGAGAATTTGGTTAATGCGTTACGAAAAGAGAAAAATGAGTAAACGGTAGAAAAATAAGATGGCGAGAGGAATAAGCGATTAGAAGGCATGAAGAGCTGAGAAGAAGAAGAGTACGTTGGAATGAGAACAAAGGAAGCGAATAGCGAAGACGACTGAGCAGACATGTTGAATAAGATAAAAGTAGAAGAACAGTGAACAGAGGCAATTAAGAAACGAAAGGCTGGTAAGGAGTGATTTATACGTAAAGTTGAATGTATGATTAACCATTTATATTAAAGGAGGTTGGGAGGTGTACTAGGAGGGCTGTTGTCCTGAGAAGTTCAAGTGGGTGCTTCAACACGGGAAGTTAAAACTTCCATGCAGTTTGACCGAGGAGAAACTAGAGGTGAGAGTGGTGCTAGGAAGCGAGATGTTCTGTGCTCTGAGGTGCCAGCACAGTATGGCGAAGTTGGTGCTTCCATGCGGTTGGTGCTGGAATACTGGAGTTGGTGCTTCCTTCAAGGTAGGTGCTAGAAGAAATGAGGAGAGAGTTGTTTCTCTCAACAATTTTTAGCTTGTAAAATAGAGGTAGCGACCTCACATTGAGTTGGTGCTCAATTATAGATGATGTCTGACACTGAAAAAGGCGCCTATCATTTCGAGAAGAAGAGGTTTCTCCCTTTATGGGTTTCCTCATTGAAAAATTTGTCTGTGTGCTTGTCCACATGTGTGACCGATGATTTTTACTCTTACTGTCTATATACTGTATGTTGCTTGATAGCGCTTGAAGAAATATTATGAATTGTTAAGAAGGTATAAAATTGTTTAAACATATAAAAGCGATTCCACCCCTCGGTTATATTTAAGTATTTCCAATAACAATTGGTATCAGGCGGGTTCCTTTTATTCAAAGGTAGATCATAAGCTTAAACATGGCGAGTCCTTGATGGGACTTCGACTTCATTACTGTTTGATGGAACAAATTTTATACAGGAAGATTAGAATGAGAACATATTTAATGGCCTTGGAGTGCTGATGTTTGGGATGTAGTAGTGGATATACAAAGCTGTTGTACTATCTAAAGGATACTAACTTAAATTTGGTTTTAGCAGCTAAGGGAATGAATGCTATTGAATGGACTTGCTTGGTAGGTTTGTAAAGGTGATGCATCATATCTGCCAAGAAATGTGGGACAAATTAATTAAGAGTTATGAAGGAGATAAGAAAGTAAAAGGTGCCAAACTTCAAACATACAGTTGAAATTTGAACAAAGCTGAAGATGAATGAAGATAAACAATTACTTAAAGTATTTTTTAAAGGTTGAAGAACATGAAATGCCATGAAAGGTCTAGGTGAAGCGTTTGATGACTCACTCTTAATTCAAAGATTTTAAAGGTCCTACGCATTAATTTGTCAAAGTCTACTTGATAGAAGAAATTAAAATGATCTTAAAATACGTACATTGATCCCAACTACTTGGAACTCTATTTTATATGAAATGAGGGATAAACAAAGATAAATCGATCTTAGAAGCTTCCTTTAAAGCAGTCAATAATGCTGATTCAGAATTTTATTAAATTGAGGCAAAATTTGAGAAGATTAAAGAAAGGTCCAGGAAAATATCAAGGGAAGTCACCATTCAAATGATTTAACTGTGGAAGAATAGGTGATTTGCTTCTAAATTATTCCCCATCAGGAAAAGGTTGAACTACGATGAGTTAAAAGCGGTACAAATTTACAATAAACAATAAGAAGAAAAGTTTGGACACCAAAATAGCCTTCAATTCCTCAGAGGACACAGATAGTGGCTCATCCGATGAGAATAAGCCAAATGAATTTGTACTTATAGCCAAAGAGGATCCCGCGATAATGAAACCTGACGTGATGATATCAGGAAGAAGTTGTAGATGGATTTGGAAGGAGAACTAATAGAGTGCACTGAGAAATTGATAGACTGAGGATCTAAAGCAGCTAAAACAAGTGTTATACAGTTTAGAAAAACGATTAAGAACAGTGAGAGGCCTCTACTAAAGGTGGAATTAGAAAGAGAGCAAATAAGATATAGATATGCTGAAACAACAAGCTGTGAGGAGAAAACCAGTTGAAGCACTAGAAGAAGAAATAATTAGAACCGAGGAAAAGAAATGGAGAAATTCAAGGAACTGTATCATCAAAATCCTTAAGGAGTATATAGAAACATCAGGAGAAGAATTAACCTCCATTCTAATTGAAACAAATTCAGTTGGGATATGAAGAGGATCAAGTAGTGATCAATTAATAAAGAATCTATCAAGTTTGTCAAATCCTCAAATGTTGACAACAATCACTCTGCAGACACAAAGAAAACCGATATCAAAGTGGAATGAAAAGGAAAATCCCAGAATAGAATTTGTAGACCTGAAAGTTTATCGACCTCCTCAAAGAGAGCAGGAGACTTTTCCAAAGATTTTAAAAATTTCTTCTATAGTTATTGTTTTTTTACTGCTCTAATTTACGGACCTGAAACTATAAATTGTTCTCACAAAAGATTTAGTATATGAACAATCAAGATATTCAATGAATAACTATCCTACCACAACAAAAGAATGAGAGGCAGGACAAAAGAAACAAACAGTCATATATTATGAATCATGCGATGACTAAGGTGAAAGGTCCACGGAGAAATACAACAAGGAGTTATGAACATAACTGTCGTTATGAGCTTTTATTAGTAGGTGAGGCCTATATTTGTCATGATTATGGACATAGGCGATAGCTGTCATTTTAAGAAATATAATCAGTCGAGAATCCAACATTTAAAAATGTCAAAGGTCACGGAAGAGAAAGAGTAAGATGACAAATATTGGGCCCGACACTATCAAGCCCAAAATAAAAGGGAATAGGAGTCCACAATTGTGAGTGGATATTTCTAAACATATGGCGAGGAGACAAGAGGAGACTTTAACTTTAAGTGATAACAAATCCCGGAAATTTAATTTTTGGAAATGATGCACCTGGAAATGTGAAAGGTAAAGGAATTGTGATTCTGAATAACGGAAAGAGAAAATATCAAGATGTGCTGTTGGTAGAGAATTTGAAACATAAATGCTTAGTGTCAGTCAAGTTTGGGACAAAGGATGTAAGTTAATTTTACCTCCAAGGCTTGTAAATCAAATCGTGGATTGAGTGAAATACAGTTTGCAGGGCAGGCAAAACAATGTC
This sequence comes from Picea sitchensis, assembly GCA_010110895.2. Classification (NCBI taxonomy): domain Eukaryota; kingdom Viridiplantae; phylum Streptophyta; class Pinopsida; order Pinales; family Pinaceae; genus Picea; species Picea sitchensis. The sequence goes on along the minus strand of SNQJ01S0005868.1, from coordinate 281,062 downwards.
TATGTCTTAAAGAGAGAAGAAACAAGAGGTAGAGTACAGCTTAAGCAAATTATGGGTGAAGATTATGGTTTGGCATGGGAGACTTGGACACCTAATTTGATCATATAATCAAACTCAAAACAATGGGAATGATAAAGGTCTTAGAAGATATCAAAGCCCATATGATTAAATACATGCCCGTGTATCGAGATGGAGAAAGCTCACTCATTACTCAGTTAAAATCAAAAACCTTTCCATCAACAAAAAAAACCTCACAGTTAAGGTACCTTGGATCTATGGCTAGTTCATCAAGGAAAAGAAGATGCGGAAAATAAAAATTCTTTATGCGATTGGCCGATGATTATTCTAATTCTTGATAGGACATTTTTTGAAAGAAAAACCAGAAGCACTTGAAAAATTCAAAGTGTTTTAAGCTCTGACTGATAATCAAACAGAAAAAAAAATTAAAGGAAGTAAGGTCTAATAAAGGAAGAGAGTTTAGTTCAAGGGACTTCAAAAAGTTTTGTGATAAAAATGGGATCAAAGAGAATACACAATTCAAAGGAATCCACAATGGAGTTGTTGAAGCGAGCGAATTGATGCAGCCAATTGGAAGATCAATGATGAATAGAGGCCTTCTCGGACATAATGAGTGGAAACAATTCCTGTCAGTTCATATTCTTAACAAAGCTCATCTTTCGAGACGGGCGGTGACAAGACCCCTTACACGCGAACTTTGGTTTGGAGACACCTTCCAATCAAACATTTTAAAGTTTTTTTGGAAGAACATGTTATATCAAAACAATGATGAAAATATTGGCAAATATGATGTGGGGAGCTGATGAAGGTATTTTCTTGGGGTTATGCTACAAGCAGTAAAAGATGCGATCTTTGTGAAGCGCATAAACTAGTTGTGTATAGATGAAAAATTGCTAATTGAAAAGTTTCAGTCGAAATATAGCGGTGATAGATAAAAGAGCGAATACTGATTGAATAAGAAAATGAAGCGAGTCCAAAAAGGTCGAGGAGAGATAGAAGAAATTTGAATCAAATAGAAGAATGTGAACAAGCATTTCTAAGTCCAACAAAAAGCAATCACTATCTGAGAATCACTCGGAAAGGTAAATACGAGAACAAATAATTGGAGATATAAATAAAGGGATTCGGACTAGAAGCCGGTGGAACCACGAAATTTTCATCCCTCATGTTGCATTTTATCTATGGTTGAACCTACAAATTTTGAAGAAGCTAGTCGAGAAGAAGATTGGATTAAACTGATGAATGAAAATTTTGGATGATTAGAGGAAAGAACAATACTTGGGGCTTTAAAAAGTTCCTAGACACGAAATAAGAATGTCATAGGCTCCAAATGGGTATTCAAGAGAATAAAATGAATGAAAAGGACAAGATGTTAGGAATAAAGCCGGATAGTCACATGGGATATGCACAAGTGGAAGGTCGAGACTTTGACGAAACTTTTGCACCAGTCAGAGTAAAGTTGGAGGCCATGGAATGTTTCTTGCCTTATTCCCTGGCAGGCTGAAGTTTATAGGATATGGATGTTGGTCAGTACGTTTCTTAATGGAGATCCTAGAGGAAAGAAGTGTATATGGAGCAACACGAAGGGACTTTCATTGAAAGCGGAACAATCATAATTATGTTTGTAAGATGAAAAAGACCTTATATGGACTAAAACAAGCTTCCACGTGCACAGTATTCTAAAATTTGGACAAATTTTACAAATTAAAGGGTTCAAAGAGTCTTGTTGTGATGAATCTTTACATTCATCTGAAGGAGATGATTTACTAGTTGTCTTGGTTTACATGTAGATGATATTATATTTGGTTGTACTAATGAATCTATCATCCGATTAGTTTCTAATTCTATGCAAGCGAGAATTTGAAATGTCCATGATAGAGGCTGTCCTTATTTTCTTGGGTTACAAGTAAAACAAAGCTCTACTTGAGGAATTTCAACTTATAAAGAAAATATTTGAAAGAGATATTGAAGAAATTTGGGATGGAAGATTCTGTACAGTCGGCACACCTATGGTGGTTTCAAAGGCCCGAGTAAAGATGATATCTCACGATGTTGATCAAAGGACATACAAATCAATGATAGGAAGCCTACTACATGTGATAACATCCAAACCATATCTAATGCAAGAAATTGGATAGGTTCCAAGATTTCAAGCAACACCGAAAGAAACACATGTCATGGCAGTAAAGAGGATATTTAAATATCTTAAGGGAATAATGACATATGGATTGTGGTACCTAGGAAATCCCGAGGAAATTTCCGATAATTGCTTATTGGAATCTTGTGGAAGCTTGTGTTGATAGGAAAAGTGTAAGTGGAGGAGCATTCTTTTTTAGGTGACTCATTAGTTGCATGGGTTGAAATGCAAAGCAGGATCCATTTCCATTTATCCCTCTGAGAGAGGCGGAGAAATACATTATTCTTCACACACTTTGCGAGATTTTGTATGGATGAAATTACAAACTCACGATTTGAAGGCGACAAGTCCTATTCCAATTCATTGTGATAACACGATTTATAAAGTATACCAAGAATCATGTTCTTCATTATAAGACTAAGCATATTCCTATAAGGTATCACTTTCTCAGAGAACAATTGTCAAACAGAATTGTTCAATTGTACTATATACCCTCTAAAGAACAATTTGTGAATATTTTCCACACTAAACCATTGTTGCGACCCCTTTTGAATATCTTAGTCAAAAATTGGGGGTGAGGAAGTAATTTTAGTGTTTAAAGGGATCCGCAGTGGGAGGTGCTTATTGAATATGGTGGAACCCTAAAGGCTTCTAAATGTGAGGTATAATCTGCGATAGGTCGGTGGAAAATGTCTCTTGCCTGACATTGATATTAAAAGGGGAGAAAGAAATTTGAAGTTGAAATGTTGAACTGATTCAAACTGATTGATTAAATCTGTGAGAGGAAGCGAGGAGTTAAGATGTAAGTGTTACCATCAATGCCAAAGGGGACTGTTGGCAAAATTCGATTAGATAGAATCACCGATGATGGTTATTTGTACATTAATAGGAAACAATAGAGGCAGTGGGATAAGGCGGATAAAACCAGTAAAATTTTAGAAGTAAAGCTTCGGGAGAACGACCCAGAAGAAAAGCTAGCGCCGCGACAAAGAGCTTAAGAGGGAAAAAGGAAGAAGAGAGTCCGGTGTGGATTGGATCCCATCTAAATTTCCCGAAGAACCCGGGCGTGAGTCTGTTGAAGGCTGCGATGGGAGATCATCATCAGAAGAATCGTGATAGAGGCTCCATGTGAATGTGATGAGAGTTTAAATCTCAGAATCACTTAACATTGAAAACCGTCTCAGCGATATGCGATTCGCGATTGATTACAACGGATTAATCAGCGAGGGATCACGGGCTGGATTCATTTGTATAGACACATGGCAGAGTCATTTGTCCCGTGTTGAATCATGTGTGATAAGCGGTCCTGTGGAAGGGATAGGTAGCGCCAATTGAGAGGATCGGGAGTTCATAATACAAAAGACAATGCATCAAGAACTTCAAATTCACGAAATGCGATTTTGTGAAGTGATCACAGCCGTTGGAAAAGAATGAATCTGATCCGTAGAACATAGCCCTGTTCGGAGTTTGGGATTGAGGTTTAGTGTCAACAAAATGAGCATCATACATGTGAAATGCATTGTCTGCTTGATTTCAGATAAAATTATAAATTTGTGAGCCACAGGGAGCAGTGGAGGGGCCGAGGTGTAAGTTGTCTACGGAAGGAGATAGAGGAATCGGCATACTCCTTGACTCAAAGGCAGTAATGCACACATTATCCTTGTGACCAGAGCACCAGCCAGAGGGTATAGTGAGGTAGTCACATGATAGATAGTCACATGGACCATTGTGTAGTCGAAGGGGCTAAGCTCGGAAAAAATCGGGAATTGGAGAATCGGAGAATCGGAGATCCAGAGTACATGTGCTCTCGACACCGCAAATGCCGAAATCGCGATTGGTGAAATCCAGATGGGATCTGAGCATGGATCAAACCTTGATCGGAGGTTTGTTGTTTCTCCTCATTCATTAACTCTTCAATTGTAAATTCGTTAAGGAAAACCGACTAGGAATGATGAATCTGTTAGCGTTTCAGTTGGCGTTTAAGTTGCTCAGACATGTGTCTTCTTTTTTCTTAAGGAGATGGGAATTTGAACCGCAGTGAGTGTGGATAAAAGAAAATGAATGAGAGCGAATTTGGTTAATCGTTCTGAAAAAAAAAAATGAGTAGCTTGATAAGAAAAATAGATGAAGCGAGAGGAATAAGCTTGTTGGTGAAGGCATGCGAGGAACAAAGAAGAGAAGAAGAGATGCATGATGGGCCGGAGACGGCGAAGCCGAGCCAATGAGAGAGGAACTTACTTGAAAACCACCCGAGCAGACATATTTAGATAAGATAAAGAAGTAGCGAGCGGTGAAGCGAAGGCCAATTAAAGATACAGAGAAAGGCTGGTAAGAATTGATTTATACATAAAAGTTGAATGTATAATTAACCATTTATATTAAAGGAGGGTTGGGAGGTGCTTTCGGGAGGCTGTTGTCCCTCGAAGTTCAAATCGATTACTTGAACCGCGAGTTAGAAGCTTCCATCGGGATTTGTGACCAGCCCCAGGAGTGGCGGTGGTGCTAGAGAACAAATGTTCCTACATTTATGGGGATTGTGCTTTGTGTAGCTGAAGTTGGTACTTCCATCCGGTTAGTTGCTGGAATACTTTCGGGGAGTTGGTGCTTCCTTCTAGTGGGTGCTAAGAAATTGAGTTAGACTCTCTAACAGGATTCTGACTTGTAAAGCGATTGCTGACCTCCACATTAGGTTGGTGTAATTATAGATGATGTACAGAACTTAAAATATCGCCTATCATTTTGAAGAGAAGAGGTTTTCTCCCTCTACACGACGCTCTCACCATCTCCCCCCCCCTCTCTGTGTGTATTTTATGTGTGATGATCTTTACTCTTACTATCCATATCTTGTATTTTGCTTGATAAAGCTTGAAGAAATATTAATAATTGCAGAAGGTATAAAATTATTTTAAGCTTATAAACAATGATTCACCCCCCCCCCCCTCGGTTGTATTAGTATTTCCAACAAAGGGAAGATGTCACCACCTAAAGAAAACAACAACTTCAATGTGGGTACCAAAGAAACCAGCGGTCCCACCACCTAAGAAAACAACAACTTCAATGTCGGTACCAAAGAAACCACGCGGTCAACCAAAAATGTTGCCAATAGTTGAAGAAACACAAGAGGAATCATCCTCAAAATCAATATTCCCAGGGATTATATCCCGCCAATAAATCCATCCACCAAACAGGTTCATTTACAAAAGGATGCAAAGTACCCTCTCATAGAGACAGTGATTCCAAAAGGAGTGATTGTAGAATGGTACATGTTAGGTATGGTACCTGTGTTGAAGTATGTCGACCATGAAATCACATATGAGAAGAAGTTTCATGAGTTAGTACCTAGAAAATTCATACAAACGTATATTAGTGTAAAGAATCATATGATAGTCATAGAACCATAGGTGTGGGCTACGTGGATACAAAAGGAAGGAATTCTCAACCTCTTTGATATATCGCACTTTGGATGAAGCCAAGAGATTAATTCTTATGTGAAAATGCTACTAATTTGTGTGCACAGGGGATACATGTGGCTCAACAAGCTAGTTTTCATCGATACAAATTTTATCATACATATTATTGGTCTTTCATCGTAGGGGGAGGACACATCCTTGTTGTTTTTCAGCAAAAAGAATGAGAAATCTCTAGTTGAGAGCATGAAGGAGAAATTCCATAGATTTTGGGGACAACATGGATTGGACGTCGCAAGAATATGTGACCTGATAATAAGGTTTGCAATGCAATCCTTAGAATGTAATTTGTTAAGAAAGTGCAAAAAATATCAAGTGCTAGCAACAGTGATCGTGGCAGAAAAAAGATGATTTGAAGGCGTTCAAATGAAATAGACAATGTTTTTATTAAACCAATTTTTGATTGACTATGAGGAAGCACAGGATAAGGGGACCAAATTCCATTATTATTGGTTACTAATTCTCATAGCACTATCAACTTGGAGGGAGCCAGATGAAAATCATTTTTTGGGAGTGACAAAGAAGCCTTGTCTAGTTGAATGGTATTAGAACCTATGTTATACAACACATAAAGCACGACAGATGGTCAACAACGTTGCATTTTACATTTATAAGGAAAGCATTAGGGACATCATCGAGAGGAAACCGTGCATACCACCACAAGTGGTCGAGGAATATAAGGTTGTGGTGCAGTTTAAGGCAAGGAGCCACTACATGTATGTATAATCAAAGAAAGACCTAGATCAACAATGGTTGCCAACATAGTATATATTGGAAGAAGAAGAGATGGGCCATATTTTGGTTGATTGGGATGATGAGCGAAATATTCCACCAACAGAAGAAGGCCAATTAGAGAAGAAAAACCTAAAAGTATACGAGATCAATGAGGATGAAGAATAAGGAGATGCACCTGAAAGAGGAAAGGATCCATAGGAGATAACCCAACAGACAACACCATGCATATATAGGAAGCGCAACGAACCAGAGACAGGGAAATTTGGACAACAAAGGCCAAAGCACAAAGACTTCAAAGAAGTTCCTATCCAGGCATTGACAAAAATATTTCGACACTAGTACATTTGGATCATTTTTTAATGGCATGTTCATAGTAATTGCTACTTTATATTGTCAGGAGAACGAAAAACATCATACCCGCTCAATCATCGTTTCACATGACATTGCTATATCGACGACACATATATCATCTCTTGTGAAACATTTATAGTGGACACGTGTCATCTCTACTTTCAATGTCCAAGCCCACTATGGACATCGCAACCACGACGCTGGAACATCTCACCTACGACGCCACAAGCCATTACAAAATAGAAATCCATTGAGTCATACATGTGACATCGTGGGACCCACATTGGATGTCGCAAGATCGACGAGGGGCCTATATCCCCGACGTTTACATTATATCAATGACGGGAGGGACGTTGCACGATACTTTGAATGATGAACGTTGGACTACCAACGCGGGGTCTATATCTCAGACATTTACACTATATTGATGATGGAAGGGACATCGATAGACTAATGAGGGGCATGTATCTCTGAAGTTTACGCTATATCAACAATGGGAGGGAGGTCAAAAGACCGATGAACTATTGGTATTTAAAAAAACAAACAAACAAACAAACAAAACAAAGGATAAGAGGATAAGAATAATATTGGTGTTGTTGTTCCTATGTTTATACTAACGCTACAAGTATAATGTTAGGCATCAGGAAATGAGGGAAAGGTTTTCAATGTTTTCCTTTCGCCACATAAATAACAAGAGAATGTTCTTTGAAACTAATTAATATTATAACAGCTCAGATGTTGTTTCTCGTATCTGAGTTAAATTTGAAAAATTGAATCAAATGAAAGAAAAACATAAAGGTTCTAATCAAAGCAAGGCATCAACTTCTGAAGAATCTTACTCTGTAACAGAAGAAGAAAGTGAGCGATATAAATTTCAATGAAGTGTAAAATATAGCATCTAATCAACATTCAGGTCTTGTATTAACTAATAGTGAATACAGAGGAAAATCTGTTTGTTATTAGATTAGTGAGTATAATATAACCACCGTAGAGGTTGTACTAAATTGTGCTTTGCATTCATCAAAGAAAATACATGAAAGAATGTGGGAATATGGAAATACAAAGAACACATAACTCAGAATAGACGAGATGTAGAATATTTGGCCTGCATTTGTATTAATTCTCATTAAAGAGAGTCTTCTCCTTTACAATTGGCAAAAATAAGCCCCAGTTTCTTTCTCAAAATGTATATTTATACTAGATTAAAACGTTTCGAATTCTATCATTAAAAGTTTCAGTTACAAATGAAAATATGAAACGTTTCACTTTTTTGTCCCTTGTCTTCCTTCATGATTTTGGGGTGATTTCCTTTCTTTGTCCTCTAGCTCAAAAATAGGATGGAACAAGCAACTGCATTACTAGCCTCCAGAAGACTTCCCTTTCCCATGTTCAATACAATCGACACATTTTTCTACCAACTGGGCTATCAACTTGGGAAGTTCATTTTGGTCATTTGCTTCGCAAGTGTAGCACTTCCTTTCCAACTGCGGAAGTCTTTCTCTTATTTTCCTGTCTTCTATAATGATATACAATAACTGTAGGTTTGGTTTTATCAACCATTTATCTATTTGGGCAATATCGACATGTTTTATCTGAGATAGTTCAACTTGGTCTCTTTCCACATTTTCCTTGATATCTAACAGATGTTTAACTATGTTAATTTTTCCCAACGTTCCAGAGCTATTCTCCTTATCGAGATCTAGCAATTTTTTATCATGCTCCCATGCTTTTAACAGGATGTTACCTCTGGTTTGTTCTCGAATGGATAATCTGGAAGTGATGGCCATTTCCTCTTTTATCGTTGATATAATAGCCTCCTAGAAAGTACTTCGAGCCACCTTAACTTCTCTTTCTCTTAAGGTGATTTTGTCTAAATCTTGATCTATCAACTGAAAATGATCCTGGATGATTTCTACTTTAGTAAGTAGACTATGTTGAGCTGCTTCTATCTTCTTTTGTATTTATGTGGCTTGAGTTCGAAATACCGCTACATCTATAACCTGGCTTTCAGTAGAATTTAATTTAAATTGCAGTTGTTTTATTAACTCCTCCTATTGAATTACCTATGCTTGACTTGTTTAAGCCGACTGTTGCATTTTCTCAAGATTGGATTTGAGATGTTCGATTTCCTTTTGGTTGGCTACTTTGGTTTTTTCAAAGTCTTTGTATGCCTCATTCCTTGGATTCGTCTCTACAACTGCTATCTCAGTCTGTAATTTGCTAATAAACAGGTCCTTTTGTTTCAACCGTTCCTTCAAGGTTCCAACTAAATATTGTTTGACCATTGCATAAGCCCACAATGTTCCTTCTATCTCATTGGAAAAATATTTCTCTTCCAAGGCGTCTCCATCCGTTAATATTATGTACATTTTATCTGTTGCACCCTCTTTTTGGTATGTTTATCGCTTCACCACGACCTTCCTTTTCTTGCTAAAAAGAAATCTCTAGGTGGAAATTATTCTATAGAGATAGGTGTTAAATCCTCTTTAAATATTATCTCTGCATTGGGGTTTACCTTTGTATATTGTAAGGGTGTGATAGATGGAATGGGACTGTCGATTTCTTTGGATGCTTGTTTTATGATAGGATCTGTTTCTGGTTCATTTGATGGTGACAAGGGTGTGTCTCCTACCCCTGTTGAGAGGGTATCTGATTGATCCTTGATCTGTTTAACTGGTGTATCTATTTCTGGGGGTCTTTCCTCTTGGCTTGGGATCTCAGTTTCCTGTTTCAAGATCTCAGTTTCCTCTATGTTCTCCTGAGTTTTTTTCTTGCCAGGATTTGTATCCATTGAACCTTGGGCTTCTATTTGTTGTGTACCTAGAGGTTTTGAGGTTTTTCTCTGCAAAACTTTGGGGAGGCCACTTTTCTGGTGTTCCTGGAATTTGTATAAATCGATCATATTTCCGGGAAGCAGAGCTCGAACTCGACTTAAGACTTCTGAGTAGGATCTCACTCCTCGAAAAATTTAGTCATGGGGGGAATCTTCATGCTCATATATTTTTAGGCCACAACTTGCCATATGGTTACCCACGATCTTATGAGGATCGTGTTTCTTAAATTCAATGTCTACTAGTTTCATTTCTTCCAAGGCCGTGGCCTCCACTTTGGCATGGCCGAAATCTAATAAAGAATATGTACCAATGTGTATGGGAAAGGATGGCCATACCTTTTTCTGAACTCCTTTGAGTTCTTTGCTTATCCTACCGAACACAGTTTTCCTGGCGATTTATCAACATACTAGCTTGTTTGTTAAGAATAGTGGCAGGGCATATGGGGGAACAGAACAACCAAACACCCTAATATATGAGAACTATTCTTCTAGTTACTAGTCTTCCACACTGTTTAAGTTTGCCATGAATTTGTTTGAAATCCTGGGAGGTGGATGGCCGAAGATAACGACATGCATTGGTACTTTTAACCACCAAGTCTTTGGCTTTATCTTCCTAGAGTTTGGAGTGGTATACATGAATAGGATCTGTGTTAGCTGGGGTCTAGCTCCAACTCATTAATGGAAAAGGTGTCATGAAGCAAACGACATCCATAATGTAAGCAAATATGAAAAATGAAGTTGCTTTCCCACTCACCCTTTGTGCTTGATATTATGTAACTTGGTTGGCCAGACTAACTGACAACAATTTAGTCCAGTCGAAAGAGTATCCCTCTGCTACTGTGTGGATAAGCGGTACCTATGGGAGAAAAAAATGCACAACATTCTCTCTTCCATAAAGCCTGCATACCATCATCGCTATATACATAAATTGTGGTTGTAACAAAGAGATTGTGTATATACCATGAGTGTCTTCTTTGAACTTCTTAGGGAGTGAGCACCAATATTTGAT
>SNQJ01S0005868.1:255701-270462 GCA_010110895.2 Picea sitchensis | reverse complement strand
TGCTTTCCCACTCACCCTTTGTGCTTGATATTATGTAACTTGGTTGGCCAGACTAACTGACAACAATTTAGTCCAGTCGAAAGAGTATCCCTCTGCTACTGTGTGGATAAGCGGTACCTATGGGAGCAAAAAATGCACAACATTCTCTCTTCCATAAAGCCTGCATACCATCATCGCTATATACATAAATTGTGGTTGTAACAAAGAGATTGTGTATATACCATGAGTGTCTTCTTTGAACTTCTTAGGGAGTGAGCACCAATATTTGATCAGGTTGGATAAGATTTTTCCAAATTGCTCACAATATTTCTTTTTGAAACCCTCTAAGAATTTGACATTGTAAGTAAAATTGGGTGTGGGGGACAATTTGTACATCGCCTGCAGATGCTCTGGCCTAAAAGTCCCAACAACCACCTTCTGCGCATTAAATATTGTCCTAGTCGGGATATCTGCGTGGTCCAATGCCCATTTAACCATATCACAATAGGGGAAAAGACACGGCCTTATTGCTACCTTTTGCATCTCCGACTGGGTGACCACTTTTTATTTGGTATACAAGTCATCTTTCTCATTGTCGCTCGAGTCGTCTGGGCAATTTATCAGTTCATATTGCAAGATGTTGAAAACCCGTGTCCATGTTTTGACTGTGTCGATGTTTCTAGTCGAGGTATCAGAAATAATATTTGAACTCTGACCTGAACTTTCACTAGTTTTTTGGGCTTTTTACGTGGAGCCATGATATAAAATCTCAAGATTATATTTCCTGTTGCAGCGGATGAAAAAAAAACAATGGTTATCTCGCTTAACTGGCTCTGTGAAACTAGAATGAAATTCAAATAATGATGGAAATTATTTCTCTTAGAGTACTCGAGTCTATGCAGATCCTTCCTGACACAACATTTAATTCTTTTAATAGAAAGATTTGGAAATAAAGCAAGATCTTACTTTCAATCATTTCCTTAATTCGCTTATAAATGCCATAAATGTTTGATATTTCGTGACTTGGGATGATTGTAGAAACATTTAATTCTTTACCCGTAAGCTCCACAAGTTTAAATTTTTTTGAGATATTAATTAATCTAGTTTAATCCTTTAATTAATCGCAATTAGTTCTTAATCCTTTTTCGGCATTCATAGTCTCGAACTATTTTGTTCTCAGTCTCGAGCCATGAGCCAAATTTGTGATATTGCGATTTGGTTAATTAACTTTGATCAAGTGTAAGTTCTTAATTGATTGTGATTAGTTTATAAATTTCACGACCTCAGATATTGGGATTGCAAAGGTGTCGTTCTTAGGTAAAACCGTCGAGTCGCAAAGTCGTGATAATTAACTAACGTTAATTATCATTAGTCTTGTAATTAACCAGGTTTATCTTAAGTTGCTTTCACAACTTCTCACATCGAACATTTGAAGGTCGTTCGAAGCGTGACTCCCGAATCGCGAGAGCACGATGCATTAAAATAGTGATAATCGTTGTTTAATGTTTCTATTATCATGACTTAAACTTAACCCAACTTCGTTATTTCACATGTTGGGACATTGGGAGCTTTGATATGTATAACCATTAGATCTGCGAAATCCCAAAATTCAAGATTTGAGGTTTATGGCTATCTTTTTTGTTATTTGAAACAATGGGCAGCTTCAACCTTTTTGTAACTAGAGTATTTAAAAACAATATATGTGTTCCAACAGGTGTCATGGACTTGGACTTGGTATTGATCCACTTTGATGTATGGTTTATTTACGCTCTTCAATTTGTTGTTCATGTCGTTGTAGATGCTTCTTTTTGTCATGCCTCGCACCAACTAACCATGAATATAAAATTGTGAAAATTATTTTCTTTATGGTTTGCATAGGTTTCAATATAAAGAAGAGGGCAGGTGGAGCAACTAGGAAAGGGTGGGAGTGATTAGGGTTTTTACATTTTGTCATTGCATATAATAACACTTTGGGGATGTGTAGATATTCCTCATTACACAAGGTAGGTCCATGTGTCCAAGATAGGAGGAACATGAATGAGGACTTACCCCCCTACATCCCTAATATACCCTGCCAAATCGAGTATGGACTATCTATACCCAAGATGTACCCAATGTCTCTAATACATCGTCCCTTTTCAAGACATGTCAATAAGGTGCAAAAACAAGTCTCATGTAACATCGTTACATATAATACTTGTATTCTAAAGAAATATTCAATATTTGACTCTACCAATGTTGAAAATGGTGTAGGTTTCACTTTCATCCTTGGTTGACCTTATATTTTAATCATTACTATATTTCTAGGTTTGGCTAAGACCAAACTTGTACACGTAGAATCAAACCCTATTGGGGAAAGTGACCTACCTCTTGAGTTGGATATTTATAGAACCACTCTCATTTGTAATTTAACTCAAGTGATTCATATTCATCTTTTATCAAAGTGATTCTTTGCACTATATCTGGTGAATCTCAACAACCAAACATGACTCTAGAACATCTAACAATAAAGAGAGGATAAAAACACATGAAGAACAATGTATGCATGATTGTTGTCCTTTTCAATTGAACAAGTGTTTGAATCAAAGGAAAATTGACATCACATTTTAGTCCACCCTGTGGATTTCCTCTTCATCATGGCTCATTTCTAGTCATGATTCTCAAAACATTGGAGTGATTCACCATTCTAAAATTTTAAAATAAGAAAGTACACCCAATATATTAATTTGCAGAGAGGGAGAAAATAGTTTTATTCAAGTTTTTGCAGGTAATAAACCATTTTCTATATGAAAAAAAATCTATCCAATCTCTTTGAAAGAAAAGATAAATCAAAAGGCTGAATTAATCTAAAATTATCGTTAAAATGCTCTATTCTTTAATCAATATTTCTGAATAGTCTAGAAATTGGATATGCATAAGAAAATCTTACCTCCTCAACTAAAGATTTGATTTTGGATGCATTGTTCTTCTTCAATGGTTTCTTTCTCTCCGATCTTAGTTCTTCTGCAGTGATATAAGTTTAATCTCACAAATTATTTAAAGCTTTATGTTTCTTGACCTAAAAAGTGCATATTAAAAAAATGTCAGGGTTCAAAATGAAACATAGGTAATTTCCCTTCAACATATACACACATAAACCTTGCAATTAAGCACATAGGTGAAAATAGTGGAAGATAATTAGTTGGGTAAAAGAGATATAATTTTGCAAATTTTCTTGTAGTCTTTGATAACCATCATCTCCTTATAATAACCATCATCTATGTTCCATTGATTCTATCCATTTTCTAGCTCCAAATATCACTTAATATTTATGTACAACAATCATTTCCTTATTTCCAAATGAAACATGTGGGAATCTTCCCTCATGGGACATCAAATAAAAATAGAATACTTCAAAACATTGACATCATTGCACTAATTCTCTTGAGTTACTCATGTGCCTCTACAAAACTACCTAGGTCCCATATTATACTTTTCTATTGACTTAACCATCATAGTTAGCTTTCACACACTAAATAAGTCCTTGTTTAACTTAGTCACTTTATAATATCAACTTGGGGTTGTATCACTGAAATTTATAATATAAATGACTATGAAATTAAATAACATACAAAGTCTTAAAAATTACCACCTTATTATACTTGATTGAGATTTATGGTATGAAACATGCAAGTATTGTTGCTAACTAGCATATATCCATCTTAATCCCATATCTATTAAGCACATACATGGAGAAACAAAAAACGGGTGCAAACATCTCAAAGCTTAAAGAAACCAAGATTTAAGATGGATCTATGATAGTTTACTTTTTAAATCCATTTTATTTTATTACCCTTGCACACATACGTCGCACATACAATTATTACCATTCACTTGCCACTATTAATTTATTTATGAATATATGATGTGAATGGTTACCATTGTTTGTAACTTCATAGACAATGATTATCACATAGACAGTGTTTTCAATGAGAATGAAATTCTAAGCATTTTAAATTTTTAATCATGTCACCACCTATTTGACTTCATTGCCTTGATAAAACAATGATGAGGAGAAAAGTAATGATAAATAATTTTCTACAGATCATTGCAATTTGCAAAAGTCAAATTGAGAATGCATTTGATAAGATATGATAAGATAAATTTATTAATGTCCAACGAATGACCAAAATAGGTCAATGGGACTTAAACAAAAGTGCATTCAAAAAAATAATTTGCAAGAGTACCCAATGCAACTCCAAAATCATAAAGTAATTGACTCACTATCCAAAAAGAAACATGAGAAGAGCATGGAAGAGTTGGTGCTATAAAAGTGCCAATGGAAAAAAGGGGGAGTCTGGGCTAGACATAACAATGATGACTTAAATCAATGTCTACCTCATAAATGGAAATTTAGTAAGGGGCTAAGAGAGAGCCCCTATCACCCCTGAGAGCACTCAAATGGTATTGATGTGAATTCTAGCAATGTTATTGGAAGACCCTAGAGAGCACCTAGAAACTCCCCTAACACTCAAGATCGTTTTGAAGAATCTAGTCATGGAACTCTTGTGTGAAGTGCTCTATGCTAGACATATCTAATTTCTCTGATGTCCAGTAGTGTTGGATGTTTTGTCAGTCTAATGAGATCTTGGTTGAGAGTTGTGTCATGTGAAAATCCTCAAGGATAATGGATACACAAAATCACAGATCAACAAAACAATTTGTCATATAGAGAGATGGAAAAAACAAAACACTTGAAGATAATAGTATTAAGAGAAAGGAAGATCATAAATCATTCTTTCCTTACATTCAAGGCATGACCAATAAAATTTCCATGTATCTAAAAAAGGAAAAATTATCAATACAATATTTTCTCGTCCTAACAATATGAAAAAACTCTTATAATATGTCAAGGAGCGAATCAACCCATATTTAAGAAAAGGCATCTACCAAATCTTATGGGCATATGGAAAGACATACATTGGTCAAACTGATAGATCCCTCCAAGTTGGAGTTAAAGAACACATATCCCATATAAATCATAGAGGAACTATCTCTTCTAGAATTATAAAGACGAACTAATCTTCATAAGTTACTATAATAAAATTGAGTACTTAACATGTATTGGACAATTTCATTAAAATATTTCTAATTGATGATATTATATAAGTCATTTACAAGGTTACATGTCGCTGTGGTTTCATGTTTTTTTTTCAAATGATATCTCTGCTTTCCGTAACCATGGTTACTGCTCCAAGGATTTCTATACTTAACCATCAAAACCTTATTCTCCATCATATTTTGTATACTTCTCCAAGGATTTCTATACTTAACCATGATAAAATTCTAACACTAACTACCCCCAAAAGAAAGACTGGGTAGCTTACCCAATGTTGCATATAAAACATGCAATTTCTAAGTTGAAATCATATAGTTTAAGAGTCCACATCCTAAAAATATGATTTCAAAACTAAATCTACTTCACTTTACCCCTAAACCAGGGGGATCTTTTCATGACCAGGGCTCTAGGGTTTCTTATACAGTCTTCATCCTTAGAAGCAACCATAGAGGAACCTCTTGAAAAAATGTGAAGGTTAGTATTGAAGATATCCCTAAGACATTGACAACCAATCTTCATGGGCCACAACCAATGGCTAAAAAACACTAATTTCCTAATTAGGGATTTCTCCACCAAGCCTTCAATAAAAATTTACTTTTTCATATATATAATAATCGCAAAAGAAGTATCATCTTTGTCATGAAACAAGGAACAACTCTCCTTTCAAAATCTTACACCCTTTCTAGATTCTCTAGGAAACCCTTTCAAGGTTACTTCACAAGACGTCATGTTTCCTCTAGCATAATATTGAGAAAAATATTTCTTTCCACCCCAAGATGCCTTTGCAAATCCTCATGTCTCTCAACCCATTTCCAAATTCCTCTGAAATTTATTGTTAGAATGAATACATTTTTTATGTGGGATAAAAAATGTATTGTTAGAAAATACAAAGAAAAATATGTGTGTCGACTGAGATGAACAATATCTATAAACCTAAAAGTACATTATATGTTTTCCTCGATATGAGCATTTTATGGGCAACAACATATTTTCATGTTGTACACCATAGTCACTTCATTATTGTAAGTTTGTAAAAATAAACCAGATATTATTTTTCTCAAATTCAATCGTGGAATTCATACAAATGTAAAATTGGACAACAGTTACATAGAATCAAATAAAATAGAAATGATGGAAGATAAATGTTATCAAGATTATATTAGCTAGATTATATGACAATCCGTTAATGGGTGTGCTTCAACATTGTGAAGATCATCAAGTTGAGGGTGCTATTGACATTGTTTCAGTTGGATTGCAACAATTATAAGGGATGGTCTTAGAGATCATTGAGAAGGATCAACCACCCATTGAGAAGAAGGGGTTGGTAAATATACTAAGAGGTAATCCAAGAAGAGACAAAATAAGACAAAGGTGATTGAGGAACCTTTGGTGACTATGGGAGTAGTGCATGATTCATTAGACTTTAGTGAAGGTGAAGAGTTAGAAAATGTGACTTGGCAATTCATAAAGTGTTAGAAGGTGGTCTGGGGTGAAGGATACTAGCTTCCTTGTGTCATCACTAGGTTCTTGGGTAGAAGGCATGAGTATGAGAAGCTTTCTAAAGAATTGGATAGAGAAGATTTTTTTTTATCTCGATGAAAGATTTTTTATCTACTAAGCTAGTATCACTTCCATGATTTCACATGATTTCTATTCTTTATTTTCCAAGTCTTAAATTTTCAATAAGAGTTTCATGTGTTTGATACTAATAAATGGAAGGCATCCTTGTTGTTTGAGTCTTATTGATGCATATTTTTCCAAGTCCTAACTTTTTTATAAGAGTTTCATGTGTTTGATACTAAGAAGTGGAAGCACTTGTAAGAGGTATAGAACATATATAGAAGAAATAGAGAACATGAAAAGTACTAAACAAATGATATATCTCAATAAATTATCACATAGAAAACCCTGCGTTAATAAATAATCACATAACAATTCATAAACATTAAACATAACCAAAATTGATGGCTATATAAACTATGTTGAAAGGAACAATCAAACCTGATCTGATGAACTAGTCAACACAGTTCCAGAATGGTTTCCCCCTCACGCTCCTATTCATTTGTATGACCCTTTGTTTTTCCTGAGCTTCCCTCACTTGACGAAGAAAGATCTTAAAGTACCTGCCAAAATCATTCAACCTCCATAAATATCTACAAAATCAATACAAGTCATATTTTTTGTGCATTATTTACTCTAAGAGTGCATTTTTATGAGAGTGTTAGACCACCATACACATCTTAAATATTAATAATTCTCACAGGGTCTTCACCTTGTTGACCAATATCTTATCACTTTCATTCATAAAGGTTTTTTTTTTTTTAATTATGAAAAATAGAGTCAATATATTGTAGGCATTGGGGGGAGGGGGATATGGGTATTGAGGTATTTATAGTTATTGGGGGGTGTAAAAAGGGGTATCTAGTAAAAATAGGTTTTTATTTATTGGAAAGATGTATTGGGAGGGGGTTCAACACAAATATTTTTGGAGGTATTTATCAATATCTAGTGAAATTAGGGGTATTTTTTAATATCCCATGAATGCAGGTGCTATGTCATAGGTTCACTAGGTGAAGACCCCGTGATAAGGATTCTAATGATATTTCCCTCAAATATAAAATAGGTTTGTAGGATGTGTAGAATAAATTCAATCATCATTCAGGTTGTTATTGAGATATTCAAATTCAAGTAATAGCCAAAATTCTTGTTTTTCACCAATTGTTTGATTCATGTGTCTTAGTATCTTAATTAACCTTTATAAACTTATTGTATTCATATCAAATACAATTGACCCAATTGTAGTTCAAAGAACTAGAGTGATTACAAGCAAAGTAAGATACAACATTCATTTACATGATCTAGGTTCCTATTCTTGCCCCCATTTCCTCTAGCTTGAGAAGGTTCTACAATTCATTGCAATGATAAACATTGTTGTTAATATCTAAGTACTCAATAACCTTCATTGGACCTAAAGAAAACACCATTCAAAAATCCATCCTCTCCTCTTTTTAAGAAAACATTATTTAAATACATCCTCACCTCTTTTTAGTCCTTGCAAAGAAAGTACTATAGTAATCACCTCATGCGAATAATTCATATGTATAGAGCATGTAACAAAAAAATATTTAAGTTATGGTAAAGTCATAGAATTTAGTATTTTCCGCTATATTATTTTTTTCTTGAGTTGTACAAATTGTGTAGTTTTTAGTATTCTTCTTTGAGGGGGCTTGATTAAACTATATAACCCTTCTCTTCTAAGATTTCTTATAGATATGAAAAATGGAGCAAGGCATGAAATTTCACAACCTTACCACTTAGACTAAGTTAACATTGGTGTGGAAGTTGGCATTGCGTACATGGGTGTTAATGATATGTCATGTGGTGGGTTGATTATTTCATCTTCTCTAAATAAAAAATAACTAAACTTTGGAGTAGTTATTTGATGGGGTCCAATTTTTTGCTAAATTTCATGTACTCTTCATGCCTTTCAAAGGTTTTCATCATTTTGGTAAATCATAGTGAAGGAAATGCATAGTTATAGGAATTAACAATGTAATGTTTAGAGATGGTTCTTAATTCTATGTGTTTTTGTATCATGGAATAGATAAGGATGGGTCAAAATCATTGTCTCAACCTTTCACACATTCATTTGATCATTTTGAGAAGGATTCAACCATCAAGGAAGATTGTGTAGGGATTCATGAGGTGATTTCAACTAAGTGAGATCATTCATCACAAATACTACACATTCATTCTTTTTTTTCTTTTCACTTCATGTATATCTTCATGTCGACTAGTGAAGCATCATTGCATTTACCTCTCTTACTTTCTTTCTTTCAATTCATCCAACCAAAGATATGCCAATCATGAGATGATGATAGGTAGTCCAACGAAGATAACTTTAGAATAATCACAATGCATGATAATCATGAAATTAGGATGTGGTTCTACCCTAATGCTTGACCATGCATGAGAGAGAAAAAGGGTGATTGGATGCCAAGGACAAGTCAATCCTCTCCCCAATCTAAGGTTTCATGGCATACACCACTAATTTACAGGGCTACATTTCATTGATATATATATATGCTTTCCCCTTTTCTTGCTATGATTATTTATAGTATAAATAAGTCTAGTGGCCTTAAGCAAGGACTATAGTAATTTCGTCACATGATTAATCCATTCATGTAGAAAATGCAACAAAAAGTTTCCTAAGTTCAGCTAGAATTTCATTTTTTTGTTATATTAAAAAAAATAAGCATATGAATTGCGTATATTTTCGCGTTTTTATTGGTAGAGGGAGATTGAATGGAATATATACCATTTTACTAGTTAAGTTTTCTCCATGGATAAAAACGAAATAAGACATGAAATTTTACAACCCTACCACCTGTATTAAGTTGATGCCAATGTAGAAGTTGGCATTGGGTGGCAGGGTATTTCTCCTTCTTTTGTCTTCTTTGAATGCAAAATAATTGAACTCTAGATGGGGTTTTTTATGGGGTCCCAGTCTTTGCTAATGTTGGTGTACTCTTCATACATTTCCAAGGTTTCTATGATTTAAAAAAATCACAACAAAGGTGATGTAGAGTTTTAGTAATTAGAAATGTAGTGTTTATAGAGGGTTCTTAATGCTATGTTTTTATGTATTGCAACACATAGAAGGACATGGACAAGTTTCATTTTCAATTTTCTATGCATTCATTGGATAATTTTGAGAAGGATTAAACCATCAAAGAAGATTGCATATGCATTCATGAGGTGAGTTCAACCTAGGAAGATCATTTGTCACAAACAGTGTATGTTTATTTATTTATTTTTTCACTTCATGTATATATTGTAGACTTGAAATGTGTAGCAACATTTAACTCTTTTACTCAATGCTTTGCTTCAACCTCTTCGAGAAAGGACATGTCAATCATGAGGTTATGAGAGGTGGGTAAACAAAGGTATCTCTATAATCAAGCAAAAGGCATGATAATCACAAAATGACCCAAGTTTTAAAAATACCAGACGGTCATTTTATTGGCACACTTTGAGGGGATTTTTTTCCACATATGGAGCCACTAGCATTGTTATTCCCTGAAATTACATGTCAACATTTTTAGGGATTTTCATATGCAAATTTTAGAAATTCAGCAACTCACCATTCTCTTCACCCTATGTTTCCCTCAATCTCTCTCTCCCGGTGCCCTCCATGAGTTGTGTCCCCTTACTAAATCTACCCTCGAGCTCTCTCTCCCAGTCGATGCCCTTTGTGAGCTCTCTCTCCTTCATAAACCTACTCGTAAGCTATCTGTCCCAGTTCCCTTCCTTCTTTGTCTCCTTCCTTCTTCATTGTTCCATCTAGCTCACAAGTCATAGCGTGCCCTAGTCTCCTCATGCTTGAAATCTTCCTCAAGAATATTCTCAAGCTCTCTCTCCCGATTCCCTCGATGAGCTATGTCTCCTTCCTAACCCTTCCCTGGAGCTCTCTCTCCCGACCAGTGCCCTCCACGAGATCTCTCTCCTTCATAACCCTACTTGTGAGCTCTTGCTTCTAGTGCCCTTCCTTCTCCGACATGCTCTCTAGCTCACAAGTCGCAACATTCCCTAGTCTCCTCACTCTTGAAAGAAATGAAGTTTACTCGAACTGGTTTGATCGAATCTCACTCGCATTGATGAAATGTAGAAATGTATATTGACATGATATTTCAACCATGTATATTAACCATATCTTCTCCTTTTCAATATTTTCATGCCATAAAATCTCCCTCCAAATTTTGAATCTATCACCTAACAAGAGGTGGAAGACCATGTCACACTTAATGGGGTATGAAATTTGTGTGACTTAACAACCATTATGCAATTCCTTATTCAAACATTCCCCTTAGAGGTGTGCTAGTCCAAAAGGGGAAAATGATTCACTTAGGGTAATTGCATCCTAGTGGAGACAATAAAAATGCCCCAATTTCATCGATCTAGCAAGGCCCCATTGACAACCCAGAGAATAGTAATTATCCATTCTATCTATAAGTATAACTATACATGTATTTGAACTTAGTTGATCATAGAGACACCTTTTATAGTCCAATATGGAGGATATGTGTAATGTAACATAACACTAAATTCAATGTACATGGATCAAATATAATAGTTACAAAAAAAAAAATGTGTGAAGTTAGGCTTGATTCACATTATAAGCTAGTCTAGGCACATATTAACCTAGAATCTATCAATCATTGAGAGGAATCAAATAATTTGAGATGGAAACCTCCTTTAGAGTGAAAAAAATTGAGTAAATTTTTGTATGTTAAGGGATTTGATCCCTCTTGACACTTGATAAATCCTAGGATATAAAGATAAATCTAGGTTGGTTAAAAATAACAACACTATTGTGATAGATAATAATTAAGTTAGTTATCATTTAATATTGTGTTCTTAGGAGATTTATCCCAATCAACAACGATGACATTATTGAAATAATGTATCCTATATAATTCTTAATTCTTGAAATAATATACTCTATTGAAATAATTCTTAATGTGAAACATGCTTATATAATGAGTAACCACCATTGGATCTCTGGCCAACATATACAAATGTTGTAAACATCGACAATGTAGAAATCCATAGAAGGTCTCTATTCCTTTGTGTACTAAGGATCATCCTCATAGCAATGTCATGGAAAACCTAATACCACTAATGTCTTCCTTCTTCATTGACGAATTTTCATGAGAACTGCAAACAATTATGTGGATGGAATATATTCATGGTCATCATATTATAGATTTATATGTGTTGCATTCACATAGAAAATCCAAGACCTAAAATGTAGATGGAATCTTGATTTAAAAGTAGGACAACAAATAATTATATAACATAACTCTAGAATGAATGGTTTATTCATAAACCATGAGAATAAAGGTTCTTGATTGTTGTTATTAGGCTTAGATGATTTATTCCGAAAAATATAAAGATAAAATATTCACTAATACATCACAAGCAATTGTTGTGTCAAGGAATGGTTTGGTACCAATTTGCATTAAAACAATGAAGATCCTTATTAGCAATGACATAGGCTTTTAAGTGGTCTAGATGTATTCTACAATTTATTACACTATTAATATGGTATCTACAAAAACTAGAAAGATCAACTTTTCAGTCACAAGGGTCAACAAAAGCATCTTATGTACACAACAATATTATTGGGAATATACAAAAAGGATAAATACCCACGATTTGAATGTTTTTCTATAAAATAACAATAAAATATGATGATGATGATGACAATGATGATGACGGCGATGACAATGATGATGATGATGATGATGATGATGATGATGATGATGATGATGAGGATGACAATATTGAAAATGATGATGATGATGGCAATGACGATAATTCCAATGATGATGATAATGACGACAACAATGACGACGATGATGACAAAAATGAAAATGACGATTATGATGACAATGAAAATGATGATGATGATGATAATGACAATGATGATGATAATGATGATGATGATGATGACGATGATGGTTCCAATGATAATGATTATGCCAATGATAATGTTGACGATGATGATAAAAAAATTGTGCATTGGAAAAAGTTGTAAACTCATATGATTTGGGTTTCAAACTTGTTTCAAAAGTCATCAATGATAAATTGAAATGTAATTTTAAGAATCCTCCAATGGCCTCCCAAGTGGTTATTCAAACTCATATTCAATGTTTTGTCTGAAGTGTAAAGTGGGGGAAAAGGTTTTGTGGAGAGAAATCACTAGTAGGACATAAGCTTGGCGAAAGGAAGTTATCTTTGCAAGAAAAATATTTGTAAATATCTATTGCTATGTTTGGATGATTCTCTTTCAAATTATACTAGATTTAGTTACCCCAACAATTAGCTTTATGGAAGTGAATATCAGAAGGAAATGGCCTCCCAAAAAAATGATTGTTTTTTGTACTATGGTGTATGGAAAACTTGAAACAACTAACAATATATAAAGGTAGGGGCACATTAATGGGCCTTTTAGGTGTCCACTTTACAGCTCTTCAAAGGAGAGAGTGAAGCGTCTCTTTTTGGAATGATACTTCACCCACCAAGCATGGTCCATATACATTAGTGTGCTTAAAAGTCCTATGAATTCCAGATTGATATTAAAATACACAATATAATTTACACCCATAAGTTAAACCTACACCATACATGACAGTAATCCAAGAAAGTTCAAACAAAATGAGGAAAATATCAGATATACAGAGTGGGTGTGTCAGTCATATTTGAGTTTGGAAACCCTCCCATATTGTCAATGCATGAAAATAGTATATCCATGTCAAATTTCAATGCATACAGAAAAAAATTTGAAAAACTTTCAACGTTGGCTCCATTCACAGGGCACTATTGTCGATGTCTAGTCCTAATACAATGTATTTTCACTGTTTCTTTTAAAAATTGTTTGAGATGCACATTCCCTCATATAGTAATTGTAACATTTTGTTCTACTGAGAACACTTTCATTGACTTATTCTTTGAGGACACTTGCGTGCAAGTGATCCGGTTATGGTACATTATGATTTCATTTCGATTATGAGTTATATATGATGATGATGATGTATTGTGATGTATTGTTACTTTCATATGTATATGTATTGATAGATGTTATTGACGAGTTCTCCATAGTGTGCAGGACACATGACATGTTATGGATGTTGATGAAATCAATGGACTTCCTTGGACTCCAGATTGAGTCAGGGAGTGGATTGTATTTTGTTTGAGTATTTCATTTTATGCACATGCGATATATGATTGATTACAGTACTATTTATGTATATGGATTATTGACACTGTTCTTTTTAGTGGATGCAGGCTTGACGATGCTTGCTAATCTGAATCACATAAGGAGTAAAGGGGTCATGAAAAAAAACCATACATATGAGGGAGAGGTGTGGAAGTGTCCCTGTCACAGCCTACTAGCACTCCTACCGTGACCTGAACTGTAGGTTAATGATTACCTAGTTCATGAGGTACATGATATCGTGAGGGTAGAATGAGACAATCACTCACGAGGAAATCTAAGGGGAAAACAATAAGGAAAAATCCTTATTCCTTATAACCCCTTAGTCCCTCACAAGGTTGGACAATGATGAATATACTAATGACAATGTTTATTATGGTAATGACAATTTTCTTGGGCTAAACTTGCCACAATTTTTTCAAGCAACCCTCAATAAAAGGCTTAAAAGAAAGCCACTTGTAGCCAAGAGAAGAGTTGTATTTTTTGGATGTTGTAGATAAAGCTCATTTATATTCTTGTCATTAGGCACAAGGTGAGAAACTTTATTTTTTCCACTAAAACTTATAAAAATTAGCATTTGAAGTCATAAAAGGTGAACATTCTAGCCTTATTGATTCATTGTGTTTATATATGATGATTGTGCCTTTTTATATGAAACAAAAATAACCATTGTTCCTAAGGGAACTAAAGGGATGATAACATAATACCTCCATGATAACATTATTAGTATCCAACCAATAGTTTTGAAACTACATTAAAACTTCAAGGAAGAGAGGGTTTGGCAAACCTTGGCTCTCCCATTGTCTTGAAAACCTATGTTCATTCTAGGAGAAGAAGTTAAATTATTATGATAATCCAATTGAAGGACATTTGAAACAAAAAGTGAAATCAACACACTTTGATGA
>SNQJ01S0005868.1:232545-255691 GCA_010110895.2 Picea sitchensis | reverse complement strand
AAATAGTTGAGATCTATTCCCAAGACATTGTCTCAAGTTTTGAGGAGTATGATAAGAGTATATTGAAGACTCTCGAAAATACTAAGAGAAAACTAATGTTGAAAGGGTTGAAAAATAGTGGATTTCAATAAGGGAGGATTAATTATTTTCTCCAAAATTTTGAAGATGCTAGATTGGTAGATGTGGAGCCTTTAAATCTCCCTCCCACCTGGAAAAATTTGAGGACAATGGAGGAGAAAATAGCTAAGAGGCTCAATATATTTCTTGTGTCTAAGATAATCATGGTCAAAATAGTAAACAATGCCAAAAATTTCAAAATAGTTATTTCAAAATGGGACTTTGATAAAAGATGCAAAGAAGATCAAGCTTTCATTTCACCAGAGAAGGATAATTTCATCTCCTTCACAGTTAGGTTCTAATATTTGTCATTTTATTGTTGAAATAATTGTGTGAGTGGTATTTGGGTCTTGAAACCCTCCCATACCGTCAATGCATGCATCCACTATAACCATGCCAAATTTCAGTGCATAAAAGCACAAACTGAAAAAATTTCAACGTTTGCCTGATTCACAGGTCAATCGATGCACGATCAAATTAGAGAACAATTTCCACTATACAATAAGAACCTTGTAATGGTGCCATTATCATGACTACATATATGCCAATGATTTCATTAATTATAGGGGTTATAATTTAACATTCAAACATAGATTTTAGTGGGAAAAGTGACATACTTGCAAATATTCCAAGTAAGGTAAGAAAATATCACATTAAATATACACGTTGGTAGATGGAGTTTTTTAAGCCAATTTGGGCTCCTAATCCTCTCTTTGGGAGCTGGTTCATCCCATCAAACCCTAAAAAAAAATATTTGTGTGATTCATATTTGAGTCTCGAAATCCTCCCATACCGTCAATGCATGCATCCACTATAACCATGCCAAATTTTAATGCATATGAGAAAATACTGAAAAAAATTCAACGTTGGCCCCATTCACAGGTCACTCGATGCACGATCAAATTAGAGAATAATTTCCACTATCTAATCACAACTTTGTAATGGTTCCATTATCATGACTACATATAGGCCAAAGATTTCATTAATTATAGGCGCTATAATTTAACATTCAAACATAGATTTTAGTGGGAAATGTGACATACTTGCATTAACTCTAAGGTAAGAAAATATCACATTAAATATACACGTTGGTAGATGGAATTTTTTAAGCCAATGTGGGCTCCTAATCCTCTCTTTGGGAGTTGGGTCATCCCATCAAACCCTAAACCCAAATATTTTTGTGAGTCGTATTTGATTCTCGAAATCCTCCCATATTGTAAATGCATGCATCCACTATAACCATGTCAAATTTCAGTGCATACGAGCACAAACTGAAAAAATTTCAATATTGGCCCCATTCACAGCTCACTAGACGCGTGATCAAATTAGAGAATAATTTCCACTAGCTAATCACAACTTTGTAATGGTTCCATTATCATGACTACATATAGGCCAAATATTTCATTAATTATAGAGGCTATAATTTAACATTCAAACAAAGATTTTAGTGGGAAAAGTGACATACTTGCATTAACTCCAAGTAAGGTAAGAAAATATCACATTAAATATACATGTTGGTAGATGGTGTTTTTTTAACAAATGTGGGCTCATGATCCTCTCAAGGAGCTGGGTCATCCCATAAAACCCTAAATGAAAATATCTTCATTAATGAATTCCAGTGTTTTATAACAATTCATGCGCATGTGCATGAATTCATAACTACTGTCTCATTTCATTTCAAGATTTATCTCTATTCCGTCATGCCTCTTTTGATCATTGTTTGTGTTTGTATCACCAATATGAGTATTACTCTCATTAATTTAGGTTATTTAATAGTTTAATTTAGTTTAGTTTGGTTTATAGGTTAATTTGGTTTGTAAATATTTGTTGATCAATTGTAAAACAATTGAAACTTTTCTCAAACAATTGTAAGTATGTGGTGCAATGGCAATTGGAAGTAAATCATTGAACAATTGGAGAAAAGTAAATATGCTAGACATGTAAAATATGCATTGTCAATTAATAATAACAAATTTATATAACTTGGAAAGTATAATATGGAAAAAACACACCTACAATCACATTAATCTAATATAAAATAATTGAATAAAATGGATGAATTTTCTTGCCTTTCCATATTTCAAACAATATGCTAAATCTATTTCCCTCTACGTAGCATTAGAATCTCCATTACGACGATCTTATATAACCAATTCAGACAGTTATTTCCATGATAACCTACCGCCATGACGTTGTTTACATCTATCAATCCATACCTTCCCAATCTTGAGCAACTGACCGATCAAAAAATCACAATTCACCAATATTAAATATTAGTTATAAACATGGTAAATATTAATAAATGATCAAAGAATAAATATTAAATGAGTATGATCATATACACAAAAAAATGAAAATTTTATATTTGTTACAAATATCCACAATTTAATTACCTCTCACTTTCTTCATTTTACCTTTCCTCAACAATTGCTCCCCTTCATATTTTTTGATGGAGTTCACATCCCAAATGCAATCCACTGCATGCATAGCTTGCACTGCTAATTTAGGAAGATACTGACTAATATACACCATGGATTCATATACCATATATCCCTCCACCATATAACCCTCAGGACATGCTCTTTTTCTAACCAAATCCTTCAATGATTTCAATTGCCTCTCGGCCATCCACATTGACCTTGTGTGTACAGGTCCACACATTTCAATCTCCTCAACTTGGTGTATGAGGTAGTGTTCTTGTGCATTGAAAAATGTTGGAGGTAGATACTTTTTCATTTCACACATTAGCCAAGGAATTTCTCTCTTCCAATACTTTATATTATCTTCATGGATTTACTTCAATGAAAACCATATATAGATCACGACGGAAGAAAATAACATGTTTCAAAAAAACGTAATACATATTACATTACAACTAAAACACATGTCATTAAGTACAACAAAACATTGAAAAAACTGTTTGCATATATATTGCAACTACTTACCTCATGTATTTTCCAAGATCATATATAACCTGTTTCACGTTGTTGTCAAATTCGTTTGGGAGAGATAGAGGTAGAACATACTGTAACAATAAAAAAGAATCGTTACTTGTTTCAAAACTAGACAAAAAAAATAAAAATATCAAAAAATGTATATGACCAATATATAAATATGATTACTAAAATTATTAATTACCTTAATGAAGGTATGCCAATGATGTGTTTTTACCCCACCAAATTCACCTTTACTCATTAATATATTCTTTATGTTTGAACAAAAACCTGTGGGAAATTTAATTCTTTGAATGGCCTCTTTTACACCATTGCTTTGTTGCTTTGCTAATACCCATGGAAGTTTATTTTTGTCTCCATTGTTATTTGATCAGATCACACTTTGCATTGCATGATTGACTTCCTGAATGTCATTACAAATTTTGACAAATTTTTCTTTATCCCTCCTGCCATCTATGATTTGCCATAATGTTTCTGTCACATTCTTCCGGATATGAATTGTATCAAACAAATGAACTATTTTTAAATCCTCATAGTAATGAAACCTTGTGAATTGAGTGGGATAACATTTCATTCCTCGTGGAAGCCCATTATTACTACCTTCACAATGACAACATTGATGAAGCATAAAAAAATCAGAACACTATTTATCAAATGCGGTAAAATAAATTGAATAGTTAAAGTAAAATTTCAGAACATGATTCCTTTACGATACATAAACAAAATGCGTACCTCAAGGATTAATTCTGTCATATGCCAACTTCCATAGGCGAGGTTTCATTCTTTGTGGTTTTAGTTCAATCTCTTGTTTCCCATTGAAAAGATCTTTATCAGTAGTACGATACTTATTGTTCTTAGAGAGGAAGTGTCTATACTCATCAAACACCTCCTTTCCTAAACTTTTTGACTAACGAGATTTCATTTTAGGACCACGAATTGGACATGCAAATTTCCTCTTTGTTTGAAGACCTGCAACAAATGGATTAATGTGAATTAATATATGAAAGGATTATTTAAACAACATTCATGATATATTCAATTAATTATATACTATTCAAGAGTGAAATATGGAACGTTACATACCACAAAAATGTGTTAATCCTGAGACATCACGAATTTTCCATAAAAGTATTCCATGGCATTGAAATCTCTTCTTCCCAATTGGTTTACAAATGTCATACATAGTGATGCCCTCCCATAACTTTAGTAGCTCGTTGATAAGAGGCTCGATATACACATTCATATATTTAACTTGGTACTTACCTAATTGTTTGAAATTACACAAAATTACTACCAGTGTATGTATATATACGCAAATAAATAATAAAATATATTATGCAAAAAATGAGACAAATGAAAAATTTACATTCAAAAAATTAATGTAAAAAACTACCTGGAACAATTATTGTCAACATTATGTGCTCCCTCTTTATTGACACCCAAGGAGGAATGTTATTGTTGATAAACAAATAGGCCACACTAAGTAAACAGACCGAAGCTCTCCAAATGGACTAACACTGTTAGTTGCGAATGAAAGCCTAACATTACGAGGTTCATCTATAAATTCTGTCCATTTTGCATCAATTTCCTTAATTGCATAACCATCTGCAGGCATTCGAAGAACACCATATTCAATTCTCTTTCATGCATGGTAATCCATAAACTATGCTATACTTTGGCACCTAAACAATTGTTGCAAATGTGGAATTATGGAAATATGCCGAAGAACCTTTCGAGGAACCATTTTTGTTACTTAATCAGTTTGATATCTACTCATACCACATACTGGGCATTTTGTTTTTGATTCATGTTGTCCATAATATATAATATGATCATCAGAACATGCATCTATACTTTGACAGTCCATTCCAATGTCTTTCATAATGGCATGCAAATATCGATATGTGCGAGGTAAAATATTTGATGAGGGTAACAAAAATTCACCTAGCAATCTAAAACATAAAAAATAACTAGTTAATGTAAATAATAGTAATTGTAAATATTGAATTTTTATTTCACATTAATTAACACTAAAAAAATGGGAAAAAGTAAAAATTTATGTAGATGTGATGAAACACATTACATACCTTAGGATCCATGTCATACAAGTGTTCGACAAATGATTTATAACCTTTAATTTCACCAACAACAATGTAGTGGAGAGAATATTTTCCCTTGACCCTTTATAAACACATTTATTTGCATTTTCAATCAGAGGTTCATCATAAATACCATCACTAATGTCTCCATGATCCTCATCTGGATGACCGAATAAGTCTTGGATCATTTGATTTGTCCCATCATATTGAAATATGTTATTATTTTCATCTACTTCCATGGGATCATTAACTTGATCTTCATTATCCACTTCATGTTCCTTATCTTGTACAACATCATTTCCGCTACTACTTTGTCTTTCTGCAGAAAGTTAGGGGGCAAGTCTAACTTTATAATTACAAACAATCATGCAAAATTAGTTCATTTATAAAACAATATAAAAGTTTGAGAATACAATCAATATTAAAAAAAATAATGAATATATATATAGCTAATTACCATGGGATGATATTCATTTGATCCCTCGTCCATGTGCCCATATTTTCTACAATGTTTTTTAGTTGTTTCTATTAAAAAATATTTGGTACATCTAGTACAACAATTTTTGCAAGTACAATAACATTTACCGTCACCCTTTTAACCCTCTTTAATTTTTTTCCCACCTCTAAAGTTCTCTGGCATTCTTCCCCATAGAGATATACTGATGATTATCTTATAAAATTGAGTGGTGTATAATAGAATATATATTATATTTTTCTATTATAACATATGAAAAAAGGCCAGTTTTTTATTCACCAAGAAGACCTTATACCCTTTTTGAACCGTCGTTGTTATAGAAAAATTGTCGCAACGTCCCTAAAATGGAACATATTTATAGATTTTATAATGTTGCAATTCCGATGATAGTTGACGAAGTCAATGTTGACTTTGTCAAATAGTGGGTGATCATTAGGGGGGGGGGGCAGTGTCCACACCATTGCAAGAGTGATGCACATTTGATTTTGTCTCTCTTGCGACAACCTTATGAAGACATCGCTCTTGTGATGATTTGAAAAGTACATCGCACGTGCGATGATATTGGGAAGGATGGAGAAAATAAATCAAAATTCCCCATGTGTTTATACAATGTGGCCAATTTTTTCCATTAGATTGCAAGTAGAACATCACAATTTTTCCAATATGTAATAGTGGGAGAAGATAGACAACCAAGTGAAAGAAGTAACATATGCCGCATTTCAATGCGCAACACAATAATAGGAAGAGATGAATAGATGCATGCAAGAGAAGATGTATGAACTACGCCAACTACTAGAAGCAACACACATCATGTCATGGAAACAAATAGAGGAGGAACCAACCATAAGCACTACAAATACTGGGGAGGCAGGGCCAATGATATCTTAGTCATTAGCAGTCATAGGTGAATGAATATTGAGAAATCTGGTGACATGAGTAGTAGAATTCCCCACGACAGAGATGCAAGAATAGGCGAGGGCACTATGTCACATTGAATTAGTGCTATCACAACTACTAATAGAAGTATTGCAAGAATTACAAGTGAGCATGACATAAGAGATGAAACATGCACAAGGAGGACATCCAATGAGTTGGTGAAGGTTAGGTAGAAAATGTCACATTGGAGATGGAGTACAACAAAGATAAACAAGAGTGCGATGAGGCCACATAGAAGGTTGAAAGAATGAAACAAACATTCGAGAAGGTAACAAGAACTCTTGGAGGCTCATATAGAGAAGGAGGCCCCGGTCGGAGACCAAGTAAAAAATAGAAGTGAATCCATTTAAGGATTCCACGCACGAATAATCAACTTGGAAGAACATATGACATCGAGGACTCCACCTAAAGAAAGGGAGAAAAGGGCACATACAATGACAACATTGATGGAAAACATAAAGACTCTAGTAGTAGAGTGTGCTCAGCTATATATAGAGACCATGGTTGTTTGGAAATAACTCAATGAATATAAGGAACCAGAAGAGATCAACCAGAAGATATAGGTTGCACAGGAGAAGGCGCAAAATTTTAAATCGGTTATGGGCACATTACCTCTAGCAAAGGTGGTAACTACAATGAATGAGAACATAAAGTTGTATTCAAAAATGAATTAGCTAAGGGTGGATTATCAGGCTTGCACACAATAGATAGAAGTACTAGATGATGAAGCATACAGAGTGACAATGAACTTAGCAACAACTCAAGGTGTAATCAAATAAGCAACTGAGGAAAGTGAGGAGAAGATGCAGGCTTGGATCACATCTAAAACAATTGATGAAGTTTTTCAAAAGGAAATAGAGGCCAGGAAGAAGGTTGGGAGAATGAAAGATACCTTCAAAAAATTCATGGTGCCTGAGTGGCTCAAGATGAGCCACAAGTGAGTGTTGGGAACCTCTTGGATAGGCATTTTGGATAAGTTTTTGGATCTTCACTAGAATAATTCAAAGAAGAAAAGGAAGTTAGAAGATGGACCAGAGCACACGATGGGAGCATAATTTAAGGAGTTAAAGCACACGATAGAAGGAAATGTAATAGAGTAATGCACAAAAGGTAGAAAGTAGTTATGATTTTGGGAAATTATGTCCACTTTGTAAAAGGCTTAGCCTATTTTGATATATAAATATGTAAAGGGTTTTTGGGTAGAGGTGTGTTGAAGACTGAATGTTTTGAGCATGAATGAATGCCGAGAAAAATGAGTTTTTGGCTAAGTGTTTGGATGATATAACTGAGGAGTGTGGTTCGCACTACAAAAGAACATATAGGTAGGTTTGGGTAATGTTATTATTGCATACCTTGTAGCACATTGCACAACTATAAGAAGGTTATCAATGAATAATATAAGAAGCCAATCAGTGTGGATGTACCCCAAGTTGGGTGAATCACGTTAAATTTATGTGTTGTGATGTGGTATCTTTGCATGTTATGATGTTAATGTTATGGTGCAATGAGGATATATGTTTAAGTATGATAAATGTGTTATTCCTATAAGATGTTGTAATGTCGTGCACTGAAGTAACTATTAGTTGAATTAATTTTAAGTGGAATAATGTCGCACATGGAATGCATTGAATGTTAAGTAATTGTTAACTAATGAAAACTATGCACATGATTAGCTGGTCAGTAAGAATATGTTGAATTCATTGCTTCCCCTAATCATTTCAAAAACTTGTTTTTTGTAGCCCCTCTAGATACCTCGAGCGATACTTCACTTTCTTGCAGGTGATGCCGAAAGGGACGATGTCTAATTTTTTTGTTGGTATATTGATGATTAACCCTGGGTCTTCCCATTGCATGTCAATGGGACCTTACAAATACCTTAAGATTATCTTTCAAAAGAGAAAAATAAGGGGCATTTTCCTCTCCTAACATGAGTTGATTTAGTAGAAAAAGAAGCAAACTAAGAGGTATTTCCCTCTCCTAAAATGATTGTTTTATTTTTTTAAGTGAGATGAAGATTTATTAAGAAACCCTTTTTCTGATTCCCCCAGATCACTCAAAGGAGAAAGTGGAAGTGCATACTCAAATATGTATAACTAGTCACTAATATAGGTGGATATCGGTGCCCACCCACCTCTTCCAACTGGCTCACATACAGTTTTCTATTTTGGTAGTTTTTTACAATTTTTCAAGTCCCAAACTTCTGGGACCGTTTTGAGGCCTTAAACGACATGCTTTTTGGAATTTTGGGGGTGCAGGGGTCCAGCACGGCATGCTTTTTTCCACGACAAAGTTTTGAATCTTGAATAGACCTTTCCCATGAGGTATTGAATGCCCCAAATGAAGATTGTATGCAAAATTTATGCCCCTGGGAAGTTGATGTATCAACTACCCCCAACGGAGTCCACAAATCTTTTGGCTTTTCATATTTCGAGGTTAGGGTTTTCGATTTTATTTATGTTAAAAAGGCATTTGGAGCCTCATTTTAGCATCCATATTCTTGCGAATGAGAGTAGCCATCACATCTCTTCTCAGAGATAAGCTACCACCATTCTAGCGAGTTCATTCACTTTGTATTTTACAGTTTTTTACATTTCACTCATTAATAAAAATTGTGTATTATTGTATCTTTGTGTTTATTGTGAGATATTTTTTGTATATTTGTTATATTATTGGATATACACTATATCTTTGTACATTTATTTATTATATCCCTGCTCTCATTTGATGCCAAAAATAATCCAGATTAGTGGTATCAGAGCATGTCGCTCTTGATCATTTTTCAGTGCATGTCCCCAATGAGGTTTGAGTATAGAAAGTTGGGTATTGAGCTTGTCTCTCTTGAGGAAAATTACTGTCACACGCCAAAGAAACCCTCCATGGTAGAATAAAATAAAAATGACGGAGCATAAGATTCTATTAATTTGTTGCTTGAGGAAGCTCTCACGTGACAGAGGGACGAAATGATGGAGAATTTTTCCCACATCCTTCAACGCCTACCGATAGCAACATGCACGTCTTCAACAAGTGGCCACTTTGGAGGAACCTCTCCCTTCAAGGTACAATCTAATTTTGATATTCTC
This sequence comes from Picea sitchensis, assembly GCA_010110895.2. NCBI lineage: Eukaryota > Viridiplantae > Streptophyta > Pinopsida > Pinales > Pinaceae > Picea > Picea sitchensis. Next base: position 246,030 of record SNQJ01S0005868.1, on the reverse strand, counting down.
GTATTTGAAGGTCAGATAGATGTTAATGTTCTAGAAAATGGGTTAAATATGCTAGAAGGTAATTTCTTTGTTCACAATTTTTATGACAGGGAAAATATCACCTTTGCACTCCTTAAGGCTCTCCCCCATGTCAAACATTGGTGGGAAACTTACTAGGAGAAAAGTTCCACAGAGGATTGTGGAATATATGGGGCCGAGGCCACTTGGTATTTTTTTATGGATGCAGTTAAGGAACAATATTACCATGTTGGTAACTATGAAGACTAGTACAGGAGATGGACCACACTGTGGTAAGAGAGGATCCAAACGGTGTCAGAGTTCACAAACACTTTCCATACCTTGCGCAACAAGATGGGTATCAAAGAATCTGAGCAACATCTAGTTCTGAAATACTATGGGGCTCTGCATAGGTACATCCAAAACGATATGGATTTTCTAGACGTCTAATCACTGAGAGCTTCCTATTGATATGTTGTGAAAATTGAGAAGAAATTTAGGCACCTAAACAAATGGGAGTTCGTGTCTGTAAATATGTGACAACCAAAGAATGATAAATATGACCCTAACAAACAACCTCCCGAAAACCATTCCAAGCCAGAGGAAATAAAGGGTAACAAAAAGATGAAGAATGACACTAGAAAGTGGTGTGACTTCCACAAAATCCCCTGGCACAACACCGATGAATGTCGCTCAAAAAAATCATTGGTGGCCGAGATCAAAGATAAGGAGTCGAACCATGATTCAGAAAATAATGGAAAAAGATAGATCATCGATGAAGACCCCATTTCTACTATTGCAACCACAACAATTCAACCATAAGAACCAACAGATCCTGAAGAGGGGGAGCACCTTTTTCATTCATAGATGTGAGTGAAGGGGACCCCACTATATTTTTTTGTTGATAGAGGAAGCCAAAATAGATTCATCTCAATAGAGATCATCAAACAGTTGGGATTGTCGACAACACCAAACTTGTAGCCATACAACATCGAGTGGATTTGAAAGGGATGACACCTTTGTGTTATCCAATAGTGTTAATGAATGTGATGTTTCCCTACTGGATGTATAATAAGTTCTTTTGGGCCAACCATATATGTGGAAGCTCATGCTATTTATGAGTCTAGACCTCATAGTGTCATTGTTACTTTGGGGGGTCATCTCTACAAGATACTAGAGATAGTTCCAACTATTGTCCCACCTAAACAATGTGGCAAGGTGGTATCTCATACTACAAAATTTAGCTTCTTCATAGTTTGTTCAAAAGGTGAACAGGATGACACTGCAACCACTACAGCCTCAATCCAAGCACCTTATATCCAGCAGAAGCAAGTCAAAAATATTGAAGCAAAGCGCATCGATTCCTTCTACACATAGTCATCTCATGTATCCATACTAGTTAAAAAGGTCCAACCCATCCAACAATTGGTTTGTGACAGTCTTCAACAAACCAAGCAGAGCAACTTCTCCAGCAAGCCAAGCAACTCACCAAGATTCAGATTTAGTGAATTATTTACCCTCTCCCCTAGGAACTCCACATGATGTATATCATTGCTTCCTAAGGAGGGAGGATTTATCTAGGTGGATATTAGTGGCCACCCACATACAATTTTCCATTTTGGTATTTTTTTACAGTTTTTCGAGTCCCAAACTTTTGGGGGCGTTTTGTGGCCCTAAACGATGTTTTGTTTTTAATTATGGGGGGTTAGGGGTTTTCAATGGAATGCCTTAACCCCTGGTGGAATTTGTACTTCTCTGGTTGATCTTTCCCATGATGTATATAATTCCCCAAATGGAGATTGTATGCAAAAGTTACACCCCCAGGAAGTTGATGTATCAACTACCCCCAACAGTTTCCGCAAACCCTTTGGATTTTCATCTTCCGAGGTTAGGGTTTTGTATTTTATTTATGTTAAAAAGGCCTTTGGAGTCTCATTGTAACATCCAACTTCTTGGGAATGATCCTAGCCATCACATCTCTTCTCATACATAAGTTTCCACCATTCTAGCGAGTTCATTCACTCTGTATTTTACAGTTTTGTACATTTCGCTCATTAATATAAATTGTGTATTATTGTATATTTTTGTTTATNTTCTTGGGAATGATCCTAGCCATCACATCTCTTCTCATACATAAGTTTCCACCATTCTAGCGAGTTCATTCACTCTGTATTTTACAGTTTTGTACATTTCGCTCATTAATATAAATTGTGTATTATTGTATATTTTTGTTTATTGTGATATCTATTCTATATTTCTTTTATATTACTAGATATCCAATATATCTCTATACATTTATTTATTATTTCCCCACTCTCATTTCATGCCGAAAATAATCTGGATCAGTGGTATCATAGAAGGATCCTCTTGATTGTTTTTCAGTGCATGTCCCCGACAGGGTCCAAATATAGAAAGTTGGGACTTGATATTTTCTCTCTTGTGGAAAATTTCTCTTGCATGCCCAAGAAACCCTCCAGGGAAGAAGAAAAGAAAAATGGTGGATTATAATATTCTATTAATCTATTGCTTGAGAAAGCTCTCATGCAACAGAGGGACGAAATGATGGAGAATTTTTCCAACATCCTTCAACGCTTGTTGATAGAAACAAGCGCATATTCATAAAGAGGCCACTTTGGAGGAACCTCTCCCTTCAAGGTACAAGTCAATTTTGATATTCCCATATTTGAAGGTCAAATAGATGAGGATGCTCTAGAAAAATGGTTAAATCTTCTATAAGGTTATTTCTCTGTTCACAATTTTTTCTACAAGGAAAAGATCACCTTCGCACTCCTTAGGGCTCTCCCCCATGTCAAACATTTGTGGGAAACTTACTGGGAGAAAAGTTCCATAGAGGATTCTGGAATATATGGGGTTGAGCCCACTTGGGATTTTTTTGTGGATGCGGTCAAGGAATAGTATTATCCTATTGGTAAATATGAAGACCAGTACATGACATGGACCAAACTGTGGCAAGAGAGGGGCCAAATGGTGCCATATTTCACAAACATTTTCCATACCTTTCACACCAAGTTGGGTCTCAAAGACTCTGAGAGACATCTAGTTCTGAAATACCATCGAGCTCTGCATAGGTACATTCAAATTGAAATGGATTTTCTAGAAATATCATCACTGGGAGATGCCTATCGATATGTTGTCGAAATCGAGCAGATATTTAAGCACCAAAAAAAATGGGAGTTTGGATATGCAAATCCACAAAAACCAAAGCATGATAAAGGCGGCCCTAACAAACAGACTCCCGACAACTATTCCAAGCCACAGGAAAATAAGGGAATGGAAAGATGAATACTGGCACTGGAAAGTGGTGTGACTTCCAAAAAATCCCCTGGCACAACACCAATGAATGTCGCTCAAAATATTCATAGATGTCCGAGATCAAATAAAAGGAGCGCAGACTTGATTCAGAATTTGATTCAAAAAATAATGGAAAAATATAGATCATTGACGCAGACCCCACTGCTATTGTCACAACTACAAAATTAATCCAACTAGAAGAACCAACAGATCCTGAAGATGGGGAGCGCCCTTTTCACTCAAATATGTGGGTGAAGAGGACCACGATGCATTTATTGTTGATAGCGGAAGAAAAAAGAACCTTCTATCAATAGAGGTCGTCAAACAATTGGGATTTTCGACAACACCACACCCACAATCATACAAGATAGGGTGGCTTCACCAGGGATGAGACCTACGTGTCAGCCAACAATTTCRATTGTCATACGACATATAGCCCTTCAAGGAYGAGGTATTATGCRATTTTTCCCCACTAGATGTCTATGATGTTCTTTTAGGCCARCCATATATGTGGAAGCGTCATGYTATTTATGAGTCTAGACCCCGTAGTGTCATTGCTACTCTAGGGGGTCATATCTATAGGATACCAAAGGTAGTTAAAGCTATTGTTCCACCTAAATAGTGTCACAAGGTGGTATCTCATACAACAAAATCCAGCTTCTTCACAGTCTGTTCAAAACGTGGACATAAGGACACTACAACCACTGCAGCCTCAGTCTAAGCATCTTCTATCCAGCAGAAGCAAGTCGACAAGATTGAAGAAAAGCGCAAGGATTCCTTCTACAAATAGTCATCTTATGTAGCCATACTAGTTAAAAATTTCCAACCTATCCAGCAACATGTTCATGACATCCTTCAACAAACCAAGCAACACAACTTCTCCAGCAAGGAAAASAACTCACCAAGATTCAGATTCAACAATGGCTTTCCCCTCTCCCCTGGGAACTCAAAGAAATGGATGCCATTGATTCCTAAGGAGGGAGGATTTCTCCAAGTGGATATCGGTGGCCAACCACCTCTTCCAATTGGATCACATAYAATTTTCCATTATGGCRGTTTTTTACATTTTTTCGAGTCCCAAACTTCTAGGGACGTTTTGAGGCCCTAAACGATGTTTTTCAGAATTTTGGGGGGACAAGGGTTTATTTCAACATGTCTTGGCCCCAATGAAAGTTATACTTCTCGGATAAATATTTCCCATGAGGTATCGAATGCCCCAAATGAAGATTGTATGCAAAATTTACGCCCCCGGGAAGTTGACGTATCAACTACCCCCAATGAGGTCCGCAAACCTTTTGGCTTTTCATCTTCCAGGGTTAGGGTTTGGGATTTATTTATGTTAAAAATTCCTTTGGAGCCTCATTTTAACAACCATATTCTTGTGAATGAGCGTAGCCATCACATATCTTCTCAAAGATAAGTTTCCACCATTCTAGCGAGTTCATTCACTCTGTATTTTACAATTTTATACATTTCACTCATTAATAGAAATTGTGTATCTCTGTGTTTATTGTGATATATCTTATATATCTATGTTATATTATTGGATATCCAATATATCTCTATAAATTTATTTATTATATCTCAGCTCTCATTTCGTGTCGAAAATAATCTGGATAAGTCACCTAGTCCCGATTTAATGCGATGATTGTAAAATTAAAGATTTAATTTTGAAATTCAAATGTTATATTAAGTCGTCCATGTGGAAACAAAGAAAGGGAAATATGATACAGTTCTTTTTAACCCATTTAGATTTCTATGTGTGGCTAAGCACCGATGCAAGAAATAACTTAAAACCTACTTTTTGTGGCTTTTACAAAGTACAGAGAATAAACCTACAAGTACTTGGTGAAAATAGCTCCAAAATCCCTTACAATCTATGAAAAAAGTGCTTATGTGTGGTTTTTACTGTTGAAAGTAGCACACAATGTGCAATCTTCGCGAACAAATAGAAGGTGAAATGAAAGGTATTGTGCAGCCTGTGCAACATTTTATGTTTTACCTTCACACACATATAGAAATGGTGGGACAAAAATTTGAATTGAGTTCTCTCAACCAGAGACTGAATTGTTGTGTCTGAGGATTGGGCTAGGCTGGTTTTGGTTTTGCAAACACAGAAAAGTGAGAATTAAATATCTAATGGCCTAATTGGGGAGGAATTTGATGCTTCTCCCTAGTATGGTCACCAATTTGTTGGGCTCTATTGGTCACATAGTGAGTAAAAATAATCCCCTTAGTTGCCTTGTTAGACTAGAAAAACAACACATGGAATGATTAGTTGGTAAGTGAATCAAGAAGAAAGTAAATGAAAAAATAATTAACCAAGAAATGGAAGAAAACTAAGTATGTACAAACTCAAATAGATGCATGAAAATGACACAAAAAATAACTACCCAAATGGAAAGTGATTCTTGAATTGAGAACACCAAAGGAGAAAAATGGGACTTGTGAATCCCCTATTCCTCCTTGGGAGGGCTCTTGAGTCCCCAAAAAATAGATCTTTCCTCTTCTATCTATGAATAACAATGGTGAAGAACTTATTGGCCAAGATTATCAAGAGGTGAAAAGATTACCAGTTGCTATGGTTGCTCAAGTAGCTCTCAAGAGAATAGACGGCTTCTCTAAGAGAATATGGGAAACATAACAATACAATGAATTCCTTCCTCTTTTACCATACCATGGCCATATATTTATGGGACCATAACAAGATATAACATAACATGTTATAAGTTTGAATGGGAGACATTTTAAGGTACTTCTCATCCTTTCAGTAGCAATAAAGAGATATTTCAAGCCGATCTTGAGGTATTGTCATTGTACACTTCAACCTAGAAGTGGTTGAGGCCCAACCAATTTCATAAATGCATCGTTTCCRTGTCAGCACGAGTTTCTTTAGGGACATTCATGTAGGATGCRCAGTTTTCACATTCAACACTATGTTGATCCATGCAGATGTCCACACGTTATCTTTGGTGGAAGTGCACATAAATTCATGGGATTTTTGTATAGTTTTGGTAACTTTCTTAATAGATTCTATAAATGATTAAAATATGTTAATTGTTGTGTTGTGTTGATATTTTCTTCAACCATTGTCTGTATTATTATGAGAAATTTTTAGGTGATAACAATTAGTGTTGGGTGTGTGTTATTTTTGGGTGGTTGTAGGTGGGGATGATCCCTCTCTACCTACGGGGTCGAAGGGGGGCAAAATCCTCGAGAATTGTTTTTAGCTATTTTTGCATTTGTTTTTAGCAATTTTTTGCACACGGTTTTTCGTCCATGGTTTTCTAATTTTGGTTAAGGAATTAGGCTTGTATAATCATCCGAGTCAATCGATTATGGGTTTTGGATTTCATGGGATCTTTAATTTTGTATTGTAAACAATGAATTTGGATGATGAAGAAGAATTAGAGGTGCTACTCTAAACAGGTTCTTGGTTTTATCAGTTTGGGTTTCCAAGGTAAAATATCAATGTAATGTGTGTGTGTGCCATTGTAACTTTTCTTATTTTATTAAGAATCCATTTGAATTAATTAACTGTAATTGTTAAAATATATGTTTGGTATCGGAGAATTTATTGGTTTCATGTGGATGCCTTTGTGGCTAAGGGTTTGGCTTGGGTATATGATCAACCTTTTTACAGTGGGAGCTCTGCAGTATTGATTCTTGTGGTGAAAATAAATGGAAAGCAATTCAAAAATAGAGATCAAGAAACTTAATGGGAATTTTTTTGAGTTATGGAAGCTCATTATGGAAGATATTTTGATTGAAAAATATCAATGGATCATTGTGGATCTAGGTACTATACCTACAGGAACGTCAACAAAATATTGGGAAAAGTTGGATCAAAAGGGAAAGAGAACAATCTGGTTGTGTCTCTTAGATTAAGTATTACTAAATGTGTCAGGGGAAGCTACAACCAAGGCATTATGGAATAAATTAGGGGTTTGTATCATTTTAAGTCCCTGGTAAAGAAATTGTTCCTTGAAATAAGTTGTACAACCTAAGGATGAAATATGGAGACTCGGTGACAGAGCATATGAATGCCTTCAATATTGTTGTAAATTAGCTATTATCTATTGAGATTGAGATTTTTTATGACAATAAGTGTATCGGTCTACTGTACTCTTTACCAGACTCATGAGATAGTATGGTTTTGGTCATAGGTATTAATGCAACTACTTTAAATTTTGATGATGTGGTCTTATCCTTGTTGTCCAAGGAGATGAGGTGAAAAAACATGGAAATATATAGTACATGTACATTATTTACAAGAGGATGCTCCCAGGAAAGAAATAGATCTAAGTCCTCAATTGGGAGATCTAAATATCCTCAAAAATTTGTAAAGGTGTGTTGGAGATGTATAAAAGAAGGGAATTACAAGAAACAATGTAGATCCAAAAGTGTTGAGAGATGGAAGGGATCTGATGATGTTCCTTCTATAGGAGAAAAATCCTCCATAGAAAAAGGAGGGGATGTGTAATTGGATTCTTCAAGCACACATATAGATCACGAGGCATGGTTGGTCAACTCAGGTGCATCCTTTCATTTGACTCCTCATAGAGAGTGGTTCTACAAATATGAAAGGTATGATGGAGGTGATTTTTTTATAAAAGATGAATTGACATCCAAAATTGTAGGATGAGGAATAGTCAAATTGAAGCTCATGGATTGTAGGATTAGAAAACTCCTTGGTGTTCTGCATGCTCGAGGATTGGCCAATATTTTTATTTTTGTAAGAAATATGGATGATGCATGTGTAAAAATAGTGTTTGAGAAGGAAACATGTAGGATGCATCAAGGATAAATGGTGTTGTTGAAGGGATTTCAGATTGGAAATTTGTATAAGCTATTGGGAAGTACAATTAGTGATAGCTGAAACATTTCTTTTGTTCCTAATATTGGAACTGAAGAAGATTTTTTTTTTACAATATATGGAGAAAATACTATGTTGTGGCATCAAATCCTAGGGAATATTGGATATAAGGGCCTTAGAGTACTACATGGTAAAGTTATGGTTTAAGGTATATCAAATTTCTCTCTGGATTTTGATTTCTGTGTAAATTTCTTATATGGGAAGAAGAATTGTGTAATATTTTCCTCTAGTGCTATGAGGGCAGAGGGAATTCTATAGTTGGTGCATAGTGATGTGTTTGGACTTATTTTGGTTCCATCACTGGGTAAATCTATGTACTATGTCTCATTTATAGATGAATTATCGAGGAATACATGGATTTGTTTCCTTAGGAAGAAATATGAAATATTTGACAAATTTAAAGAGTTTAAGGCTCTTGTGGAGAACCCGACAGAGAAGATAATTAAGGTGCTAAGGATGAAGAATGGTGATAATTCTATGGAAATGAATTTGAGGAATTATATAAGAAGTGTGGTATAGAAAGGAATAATAATAATCCATACACACCTCAAGAGAATGGAGTTGCAAAAAGGATGAACATGAATTTGATGGAAAAATCAAGGAGCATGCTCAGTGGTGTCAGGTTAGGATAGGAATTATGGGTAGAGGTAGTGGGTACTACATGTTACTTGTTCAATCGATCACCCTCATCAATGTTGGATGAGAATAATCCACATGAAGTATGCACTGGTAAGAAACCCTCTCTTACACATCTCATGGTATTTGGTTGTGATTCTTATGTTCACATTCCAAAGGAAAACAAGAGTAAGCTATATTAAAAGGATGAAAAGTGTATCATTATTTGTTATAAAGATGGTCTGAAAGGTTATAATCTTTAGAACCCATAAAATAATAAGGTAGTGTACAATTGAGATGTGGTATTTAGAGAAATCAAAGATGTTGTCAAACAAGAAGTCCTACCAAGGGAGGAATAAACAGAGAAACTAGATCTTCGTCGTTCATCAAAGAAGTGATGGTAGAAGTGGACTATGATACTTATAGTGAACATACTCCAATGACGAGAGACTCTGAGATCCAACAATATCCATTGATCGAAGAGCAGGAGTGACGCAACGACAGTCGTGGATTATTGTGGGTCCCACTTGACCATCTCATGATTAGCTTGAGATAGGGAGATAATTATCATGCAGGTTGAAGGACCGATGTGATCGAAGTCACTGATCTCAGACTCCAAGGATCGTTGGATCCATCAAAATACATGTCATCAGAGTGTCTCTAGTCGGAGTGGATTTATTTATGAACATATGGATTCCGATGAAGGGGACCCTAACGGCCAATGAGAGGTTGATAAGATGATATTCGAATAGCATGGGGAATCGATAGAGCCAGTGGTTTCAATGAAATCAATCGTGGATCAATGATCATGATTTGTTCACAGATCTGATCAAACAACTGCTAGGCCTTTAGGGTTGCATTGTGTGTTTTAAGCCCAAATGGTCCCAGTAAATCAGTAGACACAATGAAATAAATGGTTGAGAGTTAATCGAGGAAATGATCCGACGATTATTTAGCATCAAAGTTGTGTTTTGTAGTCTAAGAGAACATTGTGTGAAATGAAAGGGTTTGTGCTAGATTCAAATGAATGTTTTAGCTAGATCTTATGGATATCCGAAGTTGACACGATGAGAAATATGTTTTTGTTGACAAACACTTTGTTATGGGATCACATAAATAATGATGCCATGATTGTTTTGAAAGGGTGAGTGGGGTGAGTGAATTCAAAGGGAAGTGGAGCTCTACAAAGGCTCTGAGAGAAAGTATGTGAAGAATATGAAGAACTCGGATGAGTTGATGGAGTTTAAGGGGTTCTGTGTTTTCAAAACTAAGAAAGTGAAAAGTATGTGCAAGTAAGAGGAGCTATGATGTTCACAGGTTTGAGGATACCAGAAATGAAGGAAATATAATCTTCTCAGAGAGTGGATCAGTGCATGGAAGGACTGGATCATGTGAAGAGAAGAGCATAAGTTTTGAAGTCAAAATACATCAAGGTAGATAAATCAAAAGTTTTTTTACTTTAGGGTGGCAGGGTGGTGCAAGGGAGGGGATTAGTGTTCCCTACAGGTTGGTTCCTACAAACATTACAGTAGAGTTGGTGCTTAGCCAAGGGGATTGGTGCCTCCTACAGGTTTTCTCCTGCAAACCTTATTATTGAGTTGGTGCCCAGTCAAGGAGATTGGTATCTCCATAAAGTTGGTTCCTCCAAAAATTATAACAGTAGGTTGGTTCCTACAAGATATTATAAAGAAATATTTGTGGTTTTCTCCCAATTGGGTTTCCACGTTAATATCTATGTACTATATTTTTTTGTTTATCTCTATTGATATGGTTAATTTTATGAATTTATTATGATTGATTACTAATTAAAGTGCTAAAAGGAAAAAGTTATAAAATTTGTCTAATATTGATTCACCCCACCTCTCTCAGTATTAGTGTATATTCCAACAATTGGTATCAGAGTGAGTTCCTTTAGGAAAAGTCTAACCACTGGAAGGTGAATCCTTATAGTTCAAATGGATGAACAAGAAGGTTTCTCCACAAACAAAGCCCTAAGATTTTATGGATCAAATTAATTTTTTTGGAAGATAAGAATGTAAACCTATTTTATGTAACTTGGGTATGACATTTGGAGTGCAGTAGAGAATGGTTACACAACTCCAAAAATTCCACTAGTTGATACAGATGGGAAAAGGATCATTAAGAATAACTACATGGCCAATAATTTTATTCTTTGCGGTTTGTAAAATTTAGTGTATGCCAAAGTCATGCATTGTGCCTTAACAAAAGAGATGCAGGACAAACTACAAAAAAATTATGAAGGAGATGACAAGGTCAAGAGGGAAAAGTTACAAATTCATAGAGGACAATTTGATACTCCCGGGATGAATTAATAAGAGAGTATTACAACCTATTTTTGTTGTGTAGATGAGTTTTTCAACTTTATCAAAGGATTAGGAGAATAGCTTGGAGAAACCATCATTGTGCAACAATTCCTCATGTTACTTCCCTCAAGATTTAATCCCAAGATATCTATTATTGAAGAAATGAAGGACCTAGAAAAGATGACAATGGATGAGCTACATGGAATCCCCACTTCATATGAAATGAGTATAGAACAAGATAATCCAGTAAGGGAATCAAGGAAGGAAGCAACTTTCAAGGCATCAAAGAAGAAAAAGTCAAAAGAATGCAAGACAAGTGATTGCTCAAATACAAAACTAGATGAGGAAGAAGTCGACTTTGTTAGGAAGCTCAAAAGCATATACAAAGGTAAGATTCCCTTTAAATGATTTAGTTGTGGAAAAGTAGGGCACTTTTCCCATAAATTCCCTTATGAAAAATATGGAAATAGCAATGTGAAAGAAGATTTCATTTTCAAGAAGTACAACAAAGGGAAGACTGAAGAGAAGAAAAAATTCTACAGATAAAATAAAAATCTGTATACCAATGAGGACAATAAATCTTCAATGAAGAGTGGAAATGAAATAGACGAAATTATCTTTATGGTTCTAGAAACAAAAATAGATGGAGACACATATTCAACAAAAGAAGACAATCCTGACAACGATGCAAAAGTAGACCTTGAAGAAGAACTCATTAGTTCCCTATAAGAAATAGACAGACTCAAAGAAAGGAATAGAAAGAAGAAAAATGAGTTGTAAAAATATAAAGAGAAGGAATATGATGTTGAAGAAACAAAAAATACAATAATTGTCCTAAAATCCCAACTAAAAGATAAAGAAAATATATGCAGCAGCCTAGAATCTAAAATAGTGTACCTGAGAAGGGAGTTGGAAAGATCACCCACCAACATAACTTTTGAGAAGAGGTCCACAACCTTGAATGAAATTCTAAATCATCAAATATCACCTTCTAAAAAAAATTGGTCTTGTCTACAATAAAGGAAATGAAGTTACCATTGAAGAAGCCTCAACCTCTTCAAAATAGTCAAATGAAGAAAGAACCAAGAATTATGATGATACACTATGAAAATCTATCAAAGTTCAAGACAATAGGAAGGAGGAAACACATCTTCCACATAATACAAATTCCCCTCACAAGGATGAAATTTGGAAGACTATCCCATCAAAATGGAGTCACACAACCAAGTATACAAACTCTTTCTTTGGCTATTGTTATTCCTGTAATGGCTTTGGTCATAAAGAAATAGATTGTAGAATGAATGTAAGAACCAATCATATGAGTAACAACAACAAAGACACCCATGGATACTCAAGAAGAAATTACAATCCATTTTCACCTTTGTTGAACTATAACATCATATGTTATAACTAAAATAATTTTGGGCATATAAAAAAATTATACAGAAGTAACTTCAAAAAAATTCATGGAAAGGAAGCCCCAACAATCATGAAAATAAATTAGGAACAAAGAAAAGATAAATCCATGTTTGTGCAAGAAACACTTCATGCACACAGGAGTAAGGATAAGTGGGTTGTTGATAGTGGGTGCTCTAGTCACATGACAAGAGATAGAACAAATTTTATCACCCTGAATAAAAATGAGGGTAGTGTTACCTTTGGAGACAATGGCATATAAAAAATAATTGGAAAAGGAACTCTCAGTCTTGACAATGGAAGAGATAAAGTTGAAAAGGTTTTGTGTGTTGAAAACTTGAAACAAATATTCTTAGTGTAAGATATATGTGTGACCAAGGACATACTCTTACCTTTGACTCTCAAGAATGTGAGATCAAAAAAGAAAATTTAGGAACGTTGGTTACAAAATCAATCAGGACCCCAAACAATGTGTACATTCATGATGGAATTAATGGAGAAAAATTCGTCATGGGGTAGATGGATGAAATTTGGTTGTGGCATAAAAGAATGGGTCATACAAACTTTGACAACTTGGAAAAAATCAGTACCAAACAAACAATAAGAGATATGCCAAAGATCAAAAAACCCTCAAGTACTATTTGCAAGCACTGTGAGCATGGAAAACAATCAAGGGTGATATTTAAGACAAAGGAATATAAAACATCCAAGCCATTGGAACTGGTGCATACAGATATCTATGGACCAACAAGAACAAAAATCCTACAAGGAGAAATATATTTTATGTTTCTCATTGATGATTATACAATAATGACTTGGGTTTCCTTTCTCAAAACTAAATCTGAGGAATTTTAAAAATTCAAAGTGTTAACTACCAAAAACGCACCAGCATTTTTGAAGGACATATGCCTAATCTTGTAGGGAAATTTTGACTAACTTCCCTAG
>SNQJ01S0005868.1:212740-224185 GCA_010110895.2 Picea sitchensis | reverse complement strand
TTTGATGTCTGAATGCTATAAGTTGAATTGAGTTATCCCATTGATCCACCTTTACAAAATACAAAAACATTTATTTCTTAAGTTACCAAGCACCTTTGGTCTGCAACCACAAAGGGTTTCTTGGAGTGATAACACAAAGCATTCAAAGCCTTAGTTGAGAATGAGATTGATCTGAAAATCAAATGCTTGAGATCAAATAATGGAGGTCAGTTCAAAGCCATTGAATTTGAAGAGTTCTATGAAAACCATGGAATAAAAAGACAATATTCAACTACAAGAACCCCTTAACAAAATGTAGTTGAAAGGAAAAATAGATATGTCGAAGAAATATCTACGACAATGTTAAATGAAGAAAAAATCTCAAATAGATTTTGGAGAGAGGTAGTTTACATTGTTGTCTACATTCTAAATAGAGGGTAGATCATAGTAAATTGCCAAAAGACTCCCTATGAATTATGGAAAGGTTGGTCAACATCTGTCAAACACTTCAAAATATTTGGAAGCAAGTGCTACATCAAACGAGATGATGAGGATATAGGAAAGTTTGACTCAAGATAATATGAAGGATTTTTTCTTGGATATTCATCAAGGAGAAAATAATATAGATGTTATAAAACAACACTCTAGAAAATTGTTGAAAGCGTTGTTGTAAGAATATATTAAGAACTACCACAAGAATAAATTGGACATAGAATAAATGGATTACAACAAAGAAGAAGAAGAAGCATATGATGAAGAAGAAGAACTAGGAAATGAACAAGAAGAAGAATAAGAAAAAACAGAATGCCAAGATACACAAACACCATCCAAATTTGTACATAAAAATCATCTAGAAAACTTAATTCTTGGTGATAAAAAAGCTCAGACTCAGACTAGGATAAAACTGGGAAATGGTTTTGGGGAGATGAATCTCTCTTTACTCTCCAAAGTAGAACCTAAATTCTTTGTAGAATCCCGTGATGATCAAAATTGGGTGAAGGCTATGGAATAAGAGTTAAATCAGATTGAGAAAAATGAAACATGGGAACTTGTCCCAAGACCCAAAGATAAAAATGTGATTGGTACAAAGTGTATATTCAAGAATAAGTTGAATGAAGATGGGAAAGTAGTAATAAATAAAGTAAGAATGGTTTGTAAATAGTATGCTCAAGTAGAAGGTATTGTCTTTGAAGAAACATTTGCACCTTTTGCAAGGCTATAATAAATTAGAATGTTTTTGGAATTTGCAAGCTTCAAAAATTTTAAAGTATATCCAATGGATGTCAAGTCAACATTCTTGAATGGAGATTTAGAGGAAGAAGTGTACATAGAACAACTTGAAGGGTTCCTATTGTCAGAGGATGAATATTATGTTTTCATATTGAAGAAGAACTTTATGGATTAAAGCAAGCCCCCAGAGGATGGTATTCAATACTTGATAAGTACTTGCAACAAAAATCCTTCAAAAGAGGAACAACAAATAACAATTTTTACATCAAAATATATAATATACAAATGTTGATCATTTTTGTTTTTGTGGATGTGATGAAATAAGACAAAAGTTTGCAAAAGAAATAAAAAAGGAGTTTGAAATGTCCATGCTTGGAGAATTGTCATTCTTTTTGGGACTACAAATTACTCAAATGAGCAAAGGCATATTTATTTCTCAGACCAAATACATCAAACATATGTTGAGTAAGTTTGAAATGGAAGACTGTAAACCTATAAACACACCCATTTTCATTGGTTGTAACCTAACAAGGAACATGAATCCAAGGAAACTGATCAAACCCTATACAGATCAATGATAGGAAACCTACTTTATGTGACAACTTCAAGGCCAGATACAATGTAGGCAATAGGATTATTTGGAAGGTTTAAATTTGAACCTAAGGAAAAACATGTACAATAAGTTAAAATAATATTCAGATATTTGAAAGGAACATTGGACTTTGGTTTGTGGTATCCCACAAGAAAATACTTCAATCTGACAGCTGACACATATGCAAATTGGGCAGGCAGTGTGGATGACAGAAAAAACACTAGTGGTGGAGCATTCTTTCTAGGAAATAGCACGATGTCCTAGTTTAGCAAGAAGCAACCACCAATTTCTCTATCCACATCAGAAGCATAATACATTGTAGCAACAACATGTTGTACACGGGTCCTCTAGATGAAAACAAAATTAAAATAAATTCATGTAGAATATGATCATCCCATATAAATTATATGTGAAAATACCAATGCAATAAACCTATCTAAGAATCCCTTCTTGCATTAAAAAAAAAAACATATTCCAATCAAGTATCATTTCTTGAGAGAGAAAGCCACAAAACAACATGTAAAACTGGAGTATATTGGAAAACAAGAATAGGTTGGTTATATATTTACAAAACCTATTTCTATAGAAGTATTTGAGTACCTTAGACAAAAATTAGGGGTGGTCACTATGCCTTTCAATCACTAAAGAAATAAAAGAAGAGAAAAAATTGAAGGGGAGATACAGAAAGAGAGAAGGGAATAAACTCGAGGGGAGAAGTAGAAAAGGTCGTTGATTTTAGAATGAAGAGTACAGTGAAATTAAAAGACAACTCATTTTCCATTGATGTCAAATGGAGATATTTGCAGAAAAGGGGGAGACTTGCAGGAAGCATTTATCTTAGATGAGAAAAAAATTATAAGAGTTTAGTTTCAGATTGTGTTTCCATCAATGAAAAAAGGGGAGTTTGTTGGAAACAGTGTTATCATTGATGTCAAAGGAGGTTGGAAACAAAGATGTGGTCTTACACAAGTAGATTTGTCATTGATGCCAAAGTAGACATGACTTGATATCACTAATAGGAGGAGACTCTGAGGAACTACATATCTACCATGTGTAAATGACATGTCCAAGGATAAAACCAAATAGAGGAAGCATATAGAATACTATTGCATGACTACCCTATGAATGAAGTTGAGAGGAAGAATTTCGGAGACGTTTCAAAGCCCTGGAATGACTAAGTCTCAAATCAGGATATTATCATGAAGAAAACTTGTGTTTGATTTGGAGGACATTGTAGTTGTTGATTCATTATAAGAGAATGAATCTAGAACATTAATCAGATGGAAAGGATATAAAAGTGTTGGAGTGTGAGGTTGCATTGAGAATCCAATAGAGGTAACTCTGAGCTCACGAACTTCATCAATCTATCAGAGTGATCGAGGGAGAGAATATGGACCGTTGACATTTGTATGGTCAGCTTATAAATCTTTCAGAATCTTAGATAGTCAGAGAGTAATTGAATAGATGGAAATTGTTGGATAAGGTACAATGATGACCATTGGATATGTTAGAGCAACCAAGTGTAAGGATGTAATGGAACTCTGACGATGAGAGCCCAAAATTAATGATTTTCATTGGATCAATCAAAGAAGTTGTATCGGTGATTCCTAGAGCATTGATGTCAGTCTAGTCCTATCAAAATGAAGGTAATTAGAGGTTTAGAAGGAATACTTGAGAACAAATTTTGATGATGAGAAGGTACAAAGACCATAGATTCATTGGAGGATATACCTCAATCATTAGATCTATGTTGATACGCTTCAAATAAGGAGAGTATCTTCAAAGTGACATGTTGTGACAACTTGATGGTCAGGGTGATGAGAATACCAATGTGGAAGATAGCATGTCCCAAAGGGTAACATGTGTTAGACTTTGATTGCACAAAATGAAAGTGGGCCCCAGTTGGACATGAAGATATTTAGGACATCATCCCATTCATTGATATTGGCATGACGAGTATATCTATATCATTCATTGGAGAAGCGATGGTTGGAGTGGACTATCATACTTACAATGAACATACTCCAACGACGAGAGACTTTGAGAGCCAACAATGGTTGTTGATTGAAGAGGAGTGATGAAATGAAAACCATAGATCATTATGGGTCCCAACTGACCATCTCATGAGAATTTTGAGATACGGGAGATAAATTTCATGTAGGTTGAAGGACCGATGTAATCAAAGGCATTGATCTCAGACTCTAAGGATCATTGGATCTKTCAAAATAATACATGCCATTAGAGAGGTTTTGGTCGTAGTGGATTTATTTACGAAAGGATGGTTTTTGATGGAGGGGAATCCGAAGGGCTAATGAGAGGTTGATAGGAAAATATACAGATAGCTTGGGGACCCGATTTATTYAGGGATATGATTGGATGACTRYTGAGCATTGAGGAGTGCATTGTGTATTTCAAGAACTGATGGTCCCAATCAACGAGTAAAAAAATGAAATCAACGGTTGAGATTTAACTGAGRAAATGATTTGACAATTGTTGAGAGACAAAGTTGTGTTGTGTGGTCTGAGCATAGATTGTGTGAAATGAAAGGGTTTGTTCCAGATTCAATGGAATGTTTTAACCCAATTCTATAGAGATCTGAAACTGATCTGATGAGAAATATATTTTTATCGACAAACACTTTGGTATGGGCTCACATAAATAGCGATGTTAGGATCATTTTGAAAGGGCAATTGGAGTGAGCGAATTCTAAGGGAAGTGGAGATCTACAAAGGCTCTCGGGAGTGAGAGAAAGTATGTGAAGAAGTGGAAGAAATCAAACAAGTTGATGGATTTCAAGGGGTTCTGAGTTTGCAGAACTAAGAAAGTGAAAAGTATGCATGAGTAAGGGAAGCTCTAAAGTTCACAGGTCTAAGGATACCAAAAATGAAGGAACGATAATCATCTTATGGAGTGGTTTAGTGCGTGGAATGACTATATCGTGTGAAGAGAAGTGCTAAAGTTCTGAGGTCGGAAGAAATCAAGGAAGATAAATCAAAATCATATTTACTTTAGGGTGGTGCAAGGGAGGGGATTGGTGTCCCATGTAGGTTGTTGCATGCAAACATTACAATTGATTTGGTGCTCAACCAAGGGGATCAATGTCTCATATAGGTTGGTGCATGCAAACCTTATTGTTGAGTTGGTGCTTAGTCAAGGATATTAGTATCTCAACAGATTGATGCTTGCAAACATTATAACAGTAGGTTGGTTCCTACAAGATCTTATAAATCAAGTTTTTCCACATTAATCTTTGTGTACTATGGTTTTGTGATGATCTCTATTGATATGTTTAATTTTATTCATTTCTTATGATTGATTACTATTTAAATTGGTAAAGGGAAAAAATTATAAAAAATTTCTAATAATGATTCACCCCCCCTAGTATAAGTGTATATTCCAACAGTGAAAAATTAGTTGTCCTCTAAATTTGACATGAAGGATCCTAGTGATGAAAATTGCATTTTGGGCATGGAAATTAAAAGAGATTGGGAAAACCATTAATAAAATAAAATTTGTTTTGAACTTCATCGATGCTCTAGCTACAGATCTCAAACTCCCTTAGTGGTTAGGGAAAACCATATCTTCCATCCTTGTCCGCGACTTACCTGGAGGAGCTGTCCCCATCACCATCATCTCCAGAATCATGAAGTCGTTCTTGTTGTAGTCATCAGAGTTGTCCTTTTTGCACCTGATGGAGAGTCATTTGTTTGTTGTCAACCTATTTTGTGGGTTGTGTGTGATTTTTGAATCAGATTAAAGAATTTTGTGGGTCTCTTCTCCATGGACATGCCTCCCATTCCTTCTAGTGAGGGTCATTTTTCCAAGAGGGATGATTCCACCCCCTCTTTGGACTTGGGACACTCAGTGGAAAAGAAGAACTCCATCATATTGACTGAGCGAGGATTAGTCATTAAATTTCTAGGCCTCTAGCCCAGTCTAAAGATAGTTTTAGAATGGATTTCCAAGAACTGGTCTGAGTAGGACCCCATTTCATTTTACTGATTGAAGAGAGAGAACTTATCTTCATATCAAGCCATTATTTCATGGGTTCCAGGGGATTTTTCCTTTCTCCCTAGACTCTACAATTTAACCCAGATATGGAGATCTCCTCAGCTCCTATTTGGATTAAAATTTTGTGCCTCCCCATTGTTTTCTAGGGTGAAGACTATTACAAATCCATTGGAAATAATTTAGGTTGTTTTATTACCCATGTCAAACCTAAGGGAAATATCTTCACTTGTGCTAGAATCTGCATAGAAATGGATTTATCAAAGGGTCTTCTTGAGGCGATTCAACTCAATCTAGAGGGTTGGAGTCACCTCCAAGCCTTGGATTATGAGTAGGTTCATTTCAAATGTAACATTTTTCATGATTATGGGAACTTCGCAAAAATATTCCCTAAATCCAAATAATCTCAACCATTGCATAATAATTAGGATCAAGGATTCAAACAAGTTTCAAGGAAGCACAAGAATAAGAATCCTAAGGGGGCCTAGTCTACTCAAGATCTCCCTTCTAATAATAGGTTCAAAGTGTTGGAAACTCCAGATGAAAAAAAAGAAGACTCATAGGAGGAAGACTCTCAGTACAATGGCCCAGAGCTCGTTTCTGAGCAGTCGACGAAAGTAAAAAATAATTCATAAATTTTAGCCAAAGGAAATGCAGCCCCACCTAGGGGAAGCTCATCTTCACTTGGGGTGGTTCCAGTTCCATATTCATTGGATCAACCACCTATTGGGGTTTTGGTGGTCCGCCTAGGAAAGGTCCCACCTCCAGTGGGTGTGGAGAATGGGGATGAAAGGGAAGGAGAATATAAATCTCCCTCATTTTTATAAATATTAAACACGAATCCTCATCCTTCTCCCCCATTAACAAGAGGAAGGAAATCAAATAGAAATCATAGAGAAAAAGAAGCAGAATCAAGAATCATAGAGGGTTCTCAGAGCACCTTGGATAACATTGTATACAACAATGGTATAGCTTGGCTCATATGTTAACTATGTTTTTCATTTATATATTTTTATGCAACCAATTTGTAAGGATTTATCCTTGCAATGAAAAAGTAGCAAGTTTGAATCCAAGGAAATATAGGGCTCAGTCATTAAAATTCATCTCATAAATTTTGGTCTTTCTTCATTATAGTATAACTAGCACAATATTAATTTTGAAGAATGTACTTCTATGTGCTTGCACACAAGTTTTATTAATATATTTTCATTAGTTTCGGTTTTTAAAAAAAAGAGATATTAGGAGAATAAGAAACTCTAGTTAAATCAGAGGAAATATGTTGAGAAAATATTGCAAAGGTTTAATACGTAGGAATGTAAACCTGTCAAGGTCCCTATTATTATAGGTGTAAATTTATCTGCAGTTCAGTGTTTGATGACATAAGAAGAGGAAGAATAAATGTCTCATGTTATGTATGCTAGTGTGGTTGGTAGTTTGATGTATGCAATGATATGTACTATATTGGACATTGCACATGCAGTGGGATTTTTGAGCAAGTATATTGCAAAACCATAGAAGGAGATTTGGACAATAGTAAAGAGGGTTTTCAGGTATTTGCATGGCACTACTAGTTGTGGATTGTGCTTCCAAGGAAGACCAGGATTGGACATATTTTTGGACATACATGGGTTTTTTGATGCAAACTGGGATGGAGATCTAGATCAAAGAATATATACAAGAGGATATGTGTTTTATAACCTATTTGGAGGAACAATCAGTTGGATGAGAAAACGACAGGTTGTAGTGGCACTCTCAACTATAGAAGTTGAATACATGGTAGCCACTCATGCAAGCAAGGAAGAAGTATGGTTACATATATTGTGTTAAGGTATTGGGTTGGTACAACAAGATGTAATGATATATTGTGACAGTCATAGTGCAATCTTCCTGGCAAAGAATCTAACATATCATTCAAAGACAAAGAATATTGTTGTTTAGTATCACTTTGTGGGAGGCATGGTGCAAGAAGGCGTTGTTGATGAAGGTGGACACTTTGAAGAATGTTGTAGATTCATTGACAAATTTTGTAGCATCGAGAATTTATCTTGGTGTAGAGAAACAATGGACATTTTTGCTTTGGATTGTTGACTATGTAATCACGTGACCCCTTGTATGTGTTATATTATTTGCATGACCAACCTAATGCAATACATTGCATCGGGCATGTAGAGGGGTCATAGGGGGGGTGAAATCCCCCCTATTCTGGGGGTTGTAGGGGAGGTGGAGCCCTAAAAAAAAAGGGCATTCTTTTGTGTCTGGTTTTTAGCAGTTTTCAACGAACAATTTTTCATCCATGGTTTTCTAATTTTGGTTAAGGAATTAGGGTTGTAAAGTAATTTGGGTCAATGGATTAAGGGTTTTGGATGTTTCGGGATCATATATATTGTATTTTAAACAATCAAGTTTTATGATGAATAAGAATTAGAGGTGCAATTCTCAACAGGTTGTTGGTTTTCCTGGTTTGGGTTTCCAGGGTGAAATCTATGTGAAATGTGTGTGTGTGTGTGTGCCATTGTATCTTTTTTGTTTTTATTAATAATCCATTTTGAACAATTAATTGTACAAGGTTAAAAACTACAATTAGATCCATAGAATATTGAAGCCAATAGAGGATGGATAGCACCAAATAATGTTTCAAAAGTTAAATCTTTTATGGGATTAGTTAGATACTACATGAGATTTATAGTAGGATTCTCTAATATTGCTCATCCCATCACTTATTTATAAAATAAGGGAGTTAAATTTGAATGGAAAACAAAGTGTGAAGACAATTTTATTTTATTGAAAGAGTTACTTACTAGTGCACCTATTTTGAATATTGTTGACCCAAATGAGAATTTTGTGGTATCATGTATAGATGCATGCAAAGAAGGACTTGGTGGAATCCTCACTTAGAATGGACGTGTCATTGGTTATGAATATATGAACATTAAAGAACATGAAAGGAATTATGCCACACATTATTTGGAGCTTACTTCCATAGTTCATGCATTTAAGATGTGGATGAATTATTTAACGGGGAAGAAATTTGAATTAAGGACAGACCACAGTGGTCTAAAATATTTGTTTGAGCAACCAACTTTAAATTTGAGCAAAACAAGATGGTTGTRATTTTTAAGTGACTATGACTTTGACATCAAGCATATTAAAGGAAAATAAAATAAAGTTGTTGATGCACTCAACATAAGGATACACATCATGCATGCTACAACCACTAAGATTCATCAAACAAATTTAAAGAACTGAATTTTACATGTTGTTGTTACGGACCAACATTACCTGTAGGTAAAAGAAAGCTTACAGTAGGAAGAAGTACATTAGATATTTAAAGAGTATAATATGGGAGAATATGGAGTACTTATGCATCAAAACATAATTTATGTTCTTAATTCTGGAGAAATCAGGAATTTGGTGTTAAAAGAAATGCATAATGTTCCATATGTTAGACATCTTGGTTACTAGAAAATGATTGCAGCAATAAGAAGTCAATACTTTTGGCCAAGAATGAAGAAGGAGGTTTTTTATTACATTTCTAGATACATGGAATGTCAAACAGTGAAATTTGAGCATAGACACCAAGCAAATTTGATACAACCATTACTAATTCCAGAGGGAAAATGGGAAGTGGTAACCATTGATTTTATTACTAAATTTCCCAGGACAATAAGGAAACTTGATTCTATAATGGTAGTGGTGGATAAATTGACAAAGGATGCTCATTTTATTCTAGTGAAGATGACTCATAAGGAAACTAATATTGCAAAAATTTACATCAGAGAAATTTCTAGGTTGCATGGAATACCTAAGGAAATTGTTTCAAATAGAGATACAAAGTTTAATTCAATATTTTCGAGAGACTATTTAAAGGATTTGGTACAAATATAAACTTTATCACAACTTACCATCCACATTCATATGAGAATATAGAGAGATTCAACCAAGTGATTGAATACATGTTGAGAGTGTATGTTATAGATAATCCATCTTAGTGGGAATATTATTTTCATTTGGTTGAGTTTTCCTACAATAATGGGTATAAAGCTTCATTGAATATGAACCCATTTGAAGCTTTGTATTGTATAAAATACAATACTCTAGTGAGATGGGACAACCCAACAAACATAGTAGTACTTGGGACAAAATTTCTCAAGGATATGGAAGACCAAATGGTTAAAATTAAGAATAACTTGAAAGAAACACATTATAGGAAAAATCGTTATGTAGATGATAATAAGACAACTAGAAAATTTAATGTGGGAGATCATGTATTTTTGAAAGTGAAGCCCAAGAAAAGTTCATTGAATTTGGATAGTTGTACCAAGCTAGCATCTAGATTCTGTGGTCCATTTGAGATATTGGACAGATAGGGTCGGTTGCATATATGCTTGCATTTCCTGATTCCATGAATGTACTTATTGTATTTCATGTCTCTTTGTTGAAAAGGTATGTGCATGATCCTATCCATGGCATTGATTGTAATTTGATTCTGGTGGATCTAGAAGGATAATTTTAGGTCCAACCAACATGCATATTGGATAGGAAGGTTAGGGTGCTCCATAATTGAGCCATAGGATTGGTAAAGGTTCAATGGACCTATTATAGTCATGAATATGCTACTTGGGAGCATGGGGATTCCATGTGGGAAGAGTACCCACACCTTCTTCAATACTTTTGAAGTTTTGATTTTACAGTTGTAAATGATACATTGAGGATAGTGCCAAAATAAGGGGGAGGGGAATTTGATACTCGAGGTTTGAGTCCTCAGAATAATAATGTATTTTGTTTATTTGATGAAAGGTTGAAGTGCCTATAAAGTTGAAAAGGCCAAAGAGCCTAGAAATGTAATACTATGAATATTAATAATAAAAT
This sequence comes from Picea sitchensis, assembly GCA_010110895.2. Taxonomy (NCBI): domain Eukaryota; kingdom Viridiplantae; phylum Streptophyta; class Pinopsida; order Pinales; family Pinaceae; genus Picea; species Picea sitchensis. The sequence goes on along the minus strand of SNQJ01S0005868.1, from coordinate 213,507 downwards.
ACATCATTGGATGCAAGACGAACAAGGACAAAGTTATAGGGGGCTATGATTCCATGAAAGAGGGGACTAAAGGGGATGAGCCTTTTATTACATTTTATTTTCCCATCCTCGATTTTAGTGGAAAAAAAGGGGTTATGTGAACTTATTGTGGGAGGTCACATTATTCATTGTATTATTTAAACAATGTTCTTGGTTGTTTGTGGGTTGGTAATTTGTTGTTACTCACTCATTTTGGAGTTGTTCCTCATCTATTCATTCTTGTTTCTCACTCATGTTCTATGTTTGGGCATGGGAAGAAAATTGTTGGAGTAGTGAGAAATGGATAGTTGGCTATAAGAAGTAATGGTATTTTTCATCAAGGAATTGATGCCTATGTGCATGAGAATGTTGATAGTTGTGAAATGACTATCTACAACTGAGAATCCTTGGAGTTTCCAACATTAAGATTTCCTAACTAATAGCACTAGAGCCATAGAAAGAGGTGGAACATCCTGGGGGACTGCATGGTAGAGAAGGGGGTTCATCTCTTTGGGTTGTGCAGGCTAAAGGGGAAGAGAGATGGTAAACTAGGATTGTTGTGTGGTTGAGAAAACTATGAGAATTTACTGTTGACCAGTTTGAGAAACTTACAGTCGACCTAATGTTGTTGGGTATTCTACCCTACGGACTAATAAGCTAGGGCTCTAAACTTATACGCAGAAAATGACCCTTAAGACTTAACTTTTGACCTTCTACCCGAATCTGAAACCTCTTTCTTCACATGCATA
>SNQJ01S0005868.1:180469-197087 GCA_010110895.2 Picea sitchensis | reverse complement strand
TCACAGAGGTGTCTTTCCCCTTCCCCTTCCCCTTTCCTCCCCTCCCCATTAGTAGATGCTCCTTCCTCTCTCTCTTCCCCACAACCTCCCCTTCCAAGGTCCTCCCCCAAAGTCGGAAAGGAAGATTTATGAGATTCGATCCAAGGGGCCTCAACTAAACAGAGTCCCGTCCAAATGTGGGCAGGAGTTGGACCCTCCTCAAACTAACCCAATGGGGGTGAGATCCCATTTATCGAAGGTGCAAGCAAAAGAGGTAGCATAAATCAGAAAAAGGCATCCAAATTCCCATCACTAGGGCCCTTAGAGCAGGGAAATCCCTTGGCTCCCATGCTCAATTTTGATTCTCTCCTTTAACGCCAGATGGGTAGGGGGACCCCGAATAAAACTCTCCCTCAAATTTTTTTTGTGTAACCTTAAGACAGATATTGTGATGATACAAGAAACGATGTGCAGTGGGGATAAAGCTAGGACCTCCCTAGGGTGGCTAAAGAACTGGTATTTTTGCACGAATTATGAAGATGGGTTGTCTGGGGGACTAATTACAAGTTGGAGCCATGATTTCTTGTCTCAAATATCTACCTCCTACTGGTCAGTGATTGTAGTCTTTCCGAAGCATAAAAATAGTGACAAAATGTTGAACTTTGTAAATATTTATGGACCATACACTAACTGAATTCCCTTCTGGGAAGGATTATCTTTTGAGGGATCTTTAAGAATTCCATTCTCTATTATTGGAGGGGACCTCAATTTTATTCTTTCACTGAGTGAGGTCTAGGGATCAAACCCCAGAATTGATGGGAAGTGGGATTTTTTCCTCTCTCTAATGGAAAAACATAAGTTGGCCAACATAGAACCCATCAAAACATCCCCAACCTAGAGGAATGGCAGATCAAGAGATGAGGTTGTGGCCAAGAGACTTTCAGATTCTTAGTCTTAGAATATTTAATGGAAACCACATTTCATGTAAGAGCATCGTTAATTGAAGGGGGTCAGTCCGATCATCATCCTATATCTTTGCAGATACTTTTTGATGATGTCTCCCCACCAACTCCCTTGAAAATCAACATAATTTGGCTAGTAGAAGAGGATTTCAAAGTGATGTTCCTCTCGGAATGGAAAAACTTGGATTCCTCCAACCCTAATACTATGATGAAAAAAATGGAGAAGAATCTTTCGAGGGTCAAACGTGAAATCAAAAAATGGATCTCTATCTATAAATCTCATTCTCAGAGAGAAATAATTGAAATCGAAAATGACATCTCCAATTTTCTATCTATTTTGGACAGTAGTCTACCCTCCCAAGCTCAACCAGAGGATCTTAAATCCGACAAATTAGACTAGTTGTGAAAGGAGGAGACTTCATGGAGGTTGAAAAGTAGGGCATTATGGATGGAGGCAGGAGACAATAACACGATGTTTTTTCATCAATACACCAACTATCGGAAGAGCATCAATATGATTTGGGATATCAAAAACGTTGAAGGTGTCACGATCAACTCTTTTAAGGAAAAAGTGGAGGCAGGGCCACAATTCTTCGAATCCCAATTTCATCGACCTAAAGGATGTCCAATCCAAGAAATTCTCTCAGGAGTATCCAAAATCCTAGTTGTTTTCACAGATGAAATGAACCAGTCAATGGAGGATGGAATCTCTGAATCGAAGATTCATGATGCTCTTTTCTCAATGTAAAATGGAAAAAGTTCGGGTCCATATGGTTTCATGGTTGATTTATTCAAACATTTTTATGACCTAATCAAGAACGATCTCCTAAAATTGGTTATTGAATCCAAAAACAATGGCACAGTCATCAAATCCTTCAATTCTACATTCATTTGCCTAATCTAGAAGACTTAAAAGGGAGAATCGTTTAGTGACTTTTGACCAATCTCCTACTACAATGTAATATACAAATTAATTTTCAAGGTGATCGCACGTCGTTTAAATCCCCTAATGAGTGAGTTCATTGGAGAAGAACAATTCAGATTCTTGCACAAAAGACAGATGCATGATGCGGTCACAGTGGCTGAAGAAATGTTTCACTTTGTCAAACAAAGAAATTTGAAAGCAACTCTCCTCAAATTATACCTAATAAAAGCATATGATAGGTTCAATTGGATGTTTCTTCGACTAACCTTTCTCTAACTAGGATTAAACCTCAAGTTTGTAAATTGGATCATGGGATGTATGGATAGTGCCTCTTTCATTGTCTTAATTAATGGAGCCCCTTTGAGTTTTTTCAAAGCCTCTCAAGGCCTTAGACAAAGATGTCATATTTCCCCATTTTTACTTCTAATTATTGCAGAATCCTTAAGCAAGATTCTAAATGAGGACAAACGTGGTGGTGTTTGCATAGGAATAAAGGTGTTTGGTAGAGAAGAAATCTCCCACTTGCAATTTCTTAACGATATCTTATAAAATATAAAGGGAAATGTTTGAGATGTCAAGACACTTAAGGAATTCCTAGATATTTTATGCACAACAACAGGGATGTCCATTAACATGGATAAATCATGTATCATTGTTTCAATTTTTTTTTTTACTCGTAATAGAGTCACCGACTGTCAACCCCGAAGGGACACATCTGGTTGGTCACGATAGCGACGTGCCTAACCCTAATGAACCCAGAGAATTGAACCCATGACCTCATGACAGAGGGTCAATGACTTAGCATTAGGGGATTCAACCAACTGGGCTACTCGATGGGGCTATTATCATCATTTCAAATTTACAAGAGCATGATCAAAATGAGATTTTTGCGCTCCTCCTTTCACCAGCCAAATGTTTGGATGAAGGTTTTAAATACCTTGGATTTACACTAAAACCATAAAACTATAGAGTAACGAATTTGGATTGGATCATATGCAAGGTGTAATCCATAACTTCACTATGGGTTCACCATATCCTATATAGAGGAGAAAGATTAATACTTTTGAAATTGGTGCTCCAAGGAATACCAGTGTAATGGAATTCCATAGCAGCCATTCCTAAAATGGTACTCAACAATATTCAAATCATCTTCTCTCGTTTCCTATGGAAAAGACACAAAAAAGGACCTCAGCTAGTGAAGTGGTCCTCGAGAGCTGCCCAAAGGAGTTAGGAGGTTGGGGGATTAAAGAGGTCCACCTCTTTGCTCAAGACCTTGCATGAAGAAATATTTGGAGGTTAACTGTGGGCGATTTTGTTTGGACCCAAGTTATTTCATTGAAATACTTCCCAAACCAATCCATCCATGAATAGTTTCGAGCCCCTTTTAAATAAAATAAAGGGTCAATAGTCTAGAAAGCGTTAGATATTTCCCTCTGTTGGGACTTTGGACTTCTTGGAAAGTAGGAATTGTAAGAAGCATCAGAATAGGGAAATATCCATGGCTAGGAGTAGGAGACAAATATGCACTCTCCCCTCAATTGATTCAAGATTTATCTGACCATGAGATATTTTTCCTTAAAGACACCAAATCGGGCTTCCTACAACCAAGAGGTCGCCCATTATGGATCTCTGCAATTGCTTTAAATATCTCCTAGGATCTCCATGAAGAATGGAACTCCTACGTGGGAAAATTATGCAAAAACCACATTCTATTAGATGAATACACGGAGGACTTCTTGTTTTGGATGAAAAAATCTAAGAATGGATCCTTCACAACAAATATTGGTCTAATTTTCACTCTTTAGGTGAAAAAAATGGTGGTGGGGAAAAATGTTGAAAATCAACACCTGACCTAGATGCAAACTTACCTTGTGGCTCACCTTAAACAATAAAATACTAACCATGGATAATATCATCAAAAGAAGATTGAACGGGCCCAAATGGTTCTATGTATGTAGAGCAATCTCTGAAACAATTTCTCACATGTTTATTCATTGTCCTTATGCAACACATGTTTTTCACTCGATTAAAGAAAAGATACAGTCCAAAATCGACTAGAATAAACCGAGCTTGGACGATCGTGTCAAAGATTGTATTTTGGACAGGTCATTCAAACTTTACACCAGCTTACCGAGCATCCTTGTCAATAATTTGTGGTGGGCCCACAATTCAAATATTAACAAAAATAGACTTGTCCCCCCGGAAGTGATGACGACCTTGACAATTGGAAAAACAATGGAATTTATGAACAAACAAAAAAAAGACCCAATGGTTCCCTTTGCTTCCTGAAATAGACTATGTTACCCCTCGGGGGTGTTTCGATGTTGCTAGTCAGGGTCATCCTCCTAAATGCAGAGTCAGGGTGGTTCTTTACATTAGTCATAAACACTATATTTTCATCAGATATGCGTCGGGCCCTAGTTCCAACAACCAAGATTTATAGCCTTATGGACTCTTCTAAAGACAACAAAAGAAAAAAATGTCAGGAAGTTACAGGTGATGAGGGATTCAAAGCTTGTGATAGATTGGGAAAACGGAAAAAAATAAAATTCAATGCAAGAAATTAGACTTAAAAATATTATGCGGGACATCAGGATCACTTGTTGTGCCTTTGATGGGCTCTCCTTCTTACACATCCTCCATGAGATGAACTCCAAAGTAGACGATTTGTCTAAAGAAGTGTTGAGCCTTCCAATTGGAACATTAGGGTACTACAAGTTCCTCGATGGGGAGGAAATAAAATCTATGGAATTCAAGTTCAAGTTTATGTTCAAACAATGTTGGGTATTGACAATAGTATGCTGGAAAAAATCTTTTTGTACTATTTTTGCTAAAAGATTAATGGACTGTTAAGACAAGTTTGACTAGGGAAGGGGAAACATATGAAAAATACTGTCGTGTTTTGATTAAGGCATGTATACAACAACTAGGATGTAGACATAAACATGTAATACACTTACAGTGATAATAATAAAATAAAAAATCTTGGGAAAAGATTAACAATGAAACAATATGGAAGTGAATAAGAAACAACAAATCTTCTTGGCCAAATAAAATCTTCTAAATCAATTTAGAAAACTACTTTAAGTTGCAAATTCGTAGACTTCACTTTTGCTGATTTTTTGGGATAGTAAATCTCCATATTTGCTTGAATTAATGCTTCTAGATTATTCTCCATGGAAATAGTTTTCCAAAAAGTGTTTGGTTTCCTCATTTGGTTGAGTAAAACTCAAGATATCACTTGTCAAAGTTGAGTCATCAAAACTAATTCAATTTATAAAAACATTTGGGCAGTTTTATTAATTATGTTTCATTTAATTATTTAATTTTATGTTATAATTGCAAAATATGTATACACAAATTGAAAAATAAAAATTAAATCAAATTTGGGTAATAATTAACTTTTTTAATTAATTTTAAATAAATTAAAAACTTATTTACATATTAACATTAATTTTATTTACAATCTAGAAGAATCATAATAAAATACATATTTTATGCCCAGCTGGTGAAAAATGACCACACTTTGACCAAGGATATCTTTCAAAATGTAAGTCAAAATAAGGTGAAACTTGAATCATTGGAAGGTTGGCAACAAAACTAAAGCAATGAAGATGTCACACTAAACTCAAATCAAAATGAAAATCTCACAAAAGAAACCAAACCAAAACGTTCTAGAAGGCAATATTAATAAAATTTATATGGAGGGACCCATAATAACTTTAAAACATTATGGGGGTGTTTTGGCCACAACAATTGGCGACAGATGGGGATGAAGTAATTATCTCTAGTTAAGATAGTAGGACTAAATTTACCAAATATTGAAATGAAAGATTTCAAAAAAATCTCGCATATTGTACCATTTCCAAAGGTCCCACATAAGAAGAATCAAAGCAAGATAAGCTCGTAAAGATGAAATATCATTGGTATTGCATTGAAATATCACAAAATCCAATTCAAAGAAAAACAAACAAAATTAAAAAAACTTCAATCATTGCAAACAAAGAAAGAAAATGCAAATCTGAAGGATAAATTAAAAGCCAAGAATTGAAAGAAAACTTCAACCCGACAACTTATAAAGGTATATCTCAGCAAAAGAATGAATATGGGAAAGCATGAGCATTTGACTTAAGTTGAGTTTTTGATTAATTTTATTTTTCCAAGTTAAAGCTAATTGGGATTTTTATTCAAACCAAAATCCAAAATCTAGGAAGCCACAATGATTAAAAGATGAAGTTAAATCAGATATCCCTCACCTTGCAAATGTCTTGTTTCAAAATTAAGCCTCCATGGAAAAATCTTAATGATTATTTAATAAATATGAGGCTTATAATGATATGAATTGAAAGCAAAATAGAGGTTCATAGACTTCCTTATTTAGCTTATTTGCAATTTGATCAACATCATCATTGTTTTTCTTAACTCAAAAGCAGGTGAAACAAGGAGAATAAATTACAAAACTAAAAACCTTGAAGTCCTGTAAAAATAGAATTTAGATCAGCAAATACTAAAACAAGACTGAAGTAAAAACGAAAAGAAAAAAGTAAAGGATGAGAATAGGTGTATGAAACTTACGTTGAAAAACCTCGTTGCAATTTACCTTAGAGATATCGATTTTTTCCAAATTAAATAAGCAACCTCTTCCTATGAATAAAATTAAAGCATGAAGAAGTTGCATATCTAATGAAGTTCACATATACCTAATATCATCAGTTTATTAAATCTAAACTTAAATTAAAGTAAACCTAAGCTAAATTAAACCTACTCCTACTCTAACTTTATGAAGGAAATATGACTAGGTATAGTCAAATTTCCAGTGGATCCATTCAAGCTCTTTCATACCTGCACATATGTACACATCAGACATTAGTAACAAAAACTGAATTAATGATAAATTATCAAAAGAAAATTTAAACCTATTATTTACAAATATTCCTAATAAATTTGATAAATGAAAAATTTCTAGAGGGAACCTTGTTAAGAAATAAACTTCCAACCATATTGCTATCCTATCATGAAAACCAATGTGGAATTGTTGAAAGGAAGACATGATTGAAACAATAATCTACTCTCCCTGTAGAAAAAGGTTAGTACTATTTACATCAGGAAAAGAATTTACATCACTGTTACAAGACATAAAAGACTTATCTACAAGAATGTCCTTTACACAAGTATTAGCTGAAATAATGTGATGAGTATTAGAACTATCATCAACTTGTGTAAAAAGTTCAATATTATGAAAATAATTGGGAACTTGAGTGATAACATAAGAATCATAAATAGGCATGGAATTTTCCTTTTTAATATTGAATCATTATGAGAAGATTCAAGATGAGATTCAATTATAGTAAGATAAGTAAAATGATACCCTACATCTTGAAATTTGGATTGGTTATGATAATTGACAACACAAGGACCTAACATAACCATCACCTAAGGGTGAAGTGCCTCAATATTCTCAACCTCTAAATCATTATCATAAATGATTTCACAATCATTACCTGGAATGTATTCCTTTATAAAGAATAAATCAAAACTATAGGCATAGGATGATTAACATGTATAATAATTATTAGAAAAATGATCATTTAATAATTCATTACCCTGATAATTATGGGTGGGAGATTTACAATTTGTTTGATTTATAACAGTTCCTTTGTTTTGTAAAATGACATCTATGTGAAGATGAAGTCTTAAATGATTATCAAACAAACTTATGTCAGTAAAAAGATCAGGGTATAATAAAAAATGGCTATTGGAACAGATAAAACTAAATGTCTCTCTATTCTCAAAACGGTCATTATCATTAAAGTCTTGTACATGAGTTTCTAATATCATTTATGCATTATTTTCCTCAACACATATATCACTTTCAGGTAGGGGATTTATTTGATTGGATAAAGATTTCCCTTCTTGAAAATGACTATCTATATGTTCTGATATGTGTGGCTGAGTAGTACTAATAATGATATCATAAATATGGGTTAAAATAATTCTAATGAGACAACTATCATCATCATGGAAAACATATGATTGTACTTTATTATAAACAAAAATTGTATTAGGATTTAAAACAGTTTCAGGATGAGTTATGATTTCATTAGATGAATTTATTGTTGGTTGTGGAGCCTGATTATCTTCCTGATTCAAAGGTCTTTGTTTTCAGCCATGTTTATAACCCATGAAGAATTTACAACCCGGAATAATGTACACTCCTCCACGTGGGGGAGTGCAAAGGGGGGTTACCCCCTTTGTGGGGTTCAAGGGCAAGCGGGCCCTTGGTGGGGGTTCGGGGGCAAATCCCCCAAAGTAAAAAGATTGCCTTGAAAATGTATATTGTAATTTCATTGTAAATCTGGACTGTTCATTATAAGGTCGTAGATGTAATGGTAGAACTTATGTTAGGGGTTTTTTCCCTAGAAGTCAACCCTCTTTTATGAGGGAAATGTATCACGGTTATTCATCATGGTGAATATTGTATTATGAGAGAGGAGACTGTGAAAGAAAGAAGAGGAAGTTACAACGGGTTTGTTGTAGGTTGTATCCCTTCATTTGTTGGATAATAATAAAGGAAGGACCTGGCAATTCTTATGGTGGATGTAGCCCACACTGGGTGAACCACGTATATTTGTGTCTATATTGTATCGTGTATCTTTTGTGTTTTATTTCCGCATTTGTTTTATTTAATTGCTCTACGATCATGTTTTTCTAACATTTAAGTCTTCCAGAAATTGTTCATTAATAATTTATGAATTGATTGTTATAACAGGATCAACCATGTCACAAGAAGTAATAGGTTCATCAACAGTAGAAAATACACTAAGAAGAGTTAAATATTCTGGTTTATCATGATTAATACTAGGAAGAGAAAAAATGTATCTAAACCATCCTATTAATTCAAACTCTGAAGGAAAATCATGGGATTGAAATTTAAAGAAAATTAGTTTGAATCTAAGAAGAAAATCTTCATAAGACTCACCTTCAATTCTACACAAATTTTCAAGTTATAGGGAAACCTGATCACAGTCATAGTCTTGAAATGTTTGAAGTAATATTCGAGCAAATTCGTCACAATTATATACAGAGGTAACTGGAAATGAAAGACACCAGTCTTTGGCCTAGCATGAAAAACTAAGCGTAAAAATCTTTCACATGACACTTTCATTAATATCATATTTATTGCAATTTAAAATAAATTGAAAAATATGATCAAATGCAGAAAAATTAGGCTCACCATTAAAATTTATTTTTGACAAGTATTTAATTACCTTCATTGGAGTATTTGAATATGCTTGGCCATAGATACAACTCCAAATAGGAATTTTAGAAGAAGCCATTGAATAAAAATTAAAGAATTAAAACCCACAACTAAAAAATAATCAACTTGTCATGCCCACTCTTCGGTGGCCCTCCTTCTAGTGCCAAAAATGTTAATGGAAAAAAATGACCATAATCAACATTGGGGAAATCACCCAGTCAGGGTTATTAGGCAGCGGAACCATAAAAACAGACACAGATTAATGGAAAAACAAATAAAACCAATAACAAATGAGACACAACAACAATCACATAATTGACACAATGATTTACGTGGAAACCCAATACAGGAAAAACCATGGGGAAATGATAATCAATATTCTTATTATTCAAGGGAAAATTAAAATAGTCAATGATAGGCATACAAACATCCTCTCCTCTCTTCCCACACACTGTGCTACACTACATTGCTCATTTATCACTTCATCTCTATGGGTATGCTTGTATATATAACATATATCGAACAGTTAGACAAACTTATTACAATATGATCCACCAGTTACACAAACTGTTCACTTTAGTGTGCATGCATGCACATTCTATTTTTATCTAATGTTATGTGCATGCATCTGCATGGGAAATTAGTTTGCACATTTTCAACAATCTCCACCTTGACAACAATTTACCTGATATATCATGCCCAAATTTATTCATCAACTTTCCTACCAGCCAAGAGAAGCCAAACACCATCACAGCTCTGCAATTTCTCTAATAACATTGTTACGTGAACATGTATGCATGATTTTCTCCAGTATGGACCATTCTGCCTCCATTAGTAACCTATCTTATAAACTGATGCACTTGTCCATTTTATACGCTAGACTATTAGTCAAATGCACAACACTTTGACCACCACATAACACTTAATCCTATACTTGTCCAAGCGTACCCAATAGATCCTTGCATTCTTGGATGACATAACCTGAGGTATGTCTCCTCCTGTCCAAACTGTTGAATCATAACCACATATTTAAATCACTACAACCAATGTACGTGATACTTTTTCTTCTGTGCTTCTAAGATACTGAAGCACCCATTTCCATGCTCTTTTCCTGGTTTTTCCATGTGTCTACTGACAACACCAATTGCATGTGAAACACTGACCATTTCCCATCACAATCATCAAACTTCCTACTAGCATATGATACTTGATACATATAACCATTTTCTTCTTCATTAGTTAGGACATAAACCTGAAGAAAAACTTACAATAGAAAGCCAAAGGGATTTACCGGTTTCACATTATTCATAGAAAATCTCTTGAGTATCTTCACCACATACTTGTTTTGTGATAACCAAGATTACCATCCTTCTTGTCTATGTGTATTTCCATGCCCAATATTTTTTTTGCTACTCCTATATCCTTCATCTCAAACGTCCTAACCAACTGAGCCAACCTGTTGATCTCAAACATGTTTGTGCTTGCAACAAGCATAACATTTAACACGAAGATAATAAATATACCATCAACACAATGGTAATACTCACTTCTTGTAAATTTTGGCTCACCCTGAAGGAATCAAACATCTTGTACCATTTCCTAGCATGTTTCAGGCCATACAATGATTCCTGAGTTTGCAAACAAATAGTTTGTTGTGATTCTGAACTAACCTTTTTTGTTGTTCCATATATATCCCATTTTCCAAAAAAATCCATGTAAAACAGTTTTAACATCTAGCTACACTAACTCAAGATCAAGTAACACAACTAGTGCTAACACGACATGAATAGAAACAATATTTTAACAACTATTGAGAAAATTTCATGGAAATCAATACCTTCCAAATACCCTTCTACTACCAGTCATGCTTTGAACCTTTCATATTTTACTATGTTTGATTTTATAAAAGAAGATTCATCAAACACTGCATCTTTGTCCATGATGATTTTGTGGGTAGTAGGATCCCACATTCTACATCCCTTAACATCATCACCATATCAAACATCTACCTGTTTGATATGGGTTCTACTTAGAATGTTGATAAAAACATAAGCAACACAACCAAATAATTTCACATTTGAGTAATCACTAGATGACATGTTCATACCTCTTCCAAAATATTCCAATCTTTTGCAACCAATGGTGATTGAGTTACTAGATAGCACAACCACTTCTTCCCATGACTATTGTTGCAATTTGGCATTACTGGACATGCCCTTTCGATCCCAACTTCATTGCAATAAATTCCAAGTTCCATGGATATGAACCTACCTTCATCATTTATTCTCAAACAATTGATTGACCTGGCAATGTTCATTTCACTACAAATCTCTTAACACATCAGTGTTTCTACAAACCCACCTTTCTAACCTGCACACACTACTCCACCTCGAACTTTGCATTCGAACAAATTTGACCAAATCCATCCAAACCAACCCAAGTGAACCATTGTCGCTCACCTCTAGGGAATTCACACTGAAGTCTCAGTGATCCACCTTAACATGAACATTCCCTTGACCCAATCCATCCAAGTTGGCCAAGTAAACCTTCACCGCTTACCTCCAGGCCCATTTACAATGGAGTTAACCAAGCCTTTTATAGGCTTCATTACATGCAATCCATGGCCACAATACCACGAGCTACCCAAAAAAAAATGGACCTGAAAAACCATGTGCTTTGACCTAAAAACCGGATTCAAATCATTAACTCTTTCACCGAGTCAATTTTAACCCAACTTACATTCCCCACCACATATTCAATCTACATAAATATTTGTCTATACTTTTCATAGGTGACCCAATAAACCAGGGGTACACATGCCTACCTAGGTCTTATAGGGATACGTCCATTTACACGCAATCAATAATTTTTACAACTCCAAGGTAAAAGCATTTTTTTTCTTTCACAGTGACTCAACCATCACCTCTCTTGTTGTTTCCTTGTTGTACGAGCAGATCCCGCAACTTGAGGTTCCATAACTTGAAGTTATTTTTCCATTGAATTTATCCACTTCAAACTTCAAACTCTACACTTTTTCCATTAGCACGCACTACCTCAAACACCCAAATGCTCAAATCACTCCTTATAATACTAAACCTTAATATGGAGGAATTTTCTTACTCAAGATTTAACCTAAAAAAAATCAGTTAAAAGGTTTTAAAAATATATATATATATATATATATAATATTCAAAACCTTTTACCAAAACAAGAAAGCTCCACCTATAAACAAATAAGTTATTAAAACAGCATCCACCCATTTTAGGTTACTAAGGTGATCCTCCCATGTGCATAGTAAAAACAAATGTTCTCTTTCATACCTTCATACCCTGTGCATACAAATTTCCAAAAGTTATCATACCACGTGACAACACTTTCCATGTCTTTCGAGAGTCATCACTGTATGCATAAAACAATCGCCATTCTTTACCATGACTTTCCATGAGTGAAAAATAAATACTTTTGAACGTGAATACTCCACAGAAATCTCTCCATGAGTGTATCTCTCCTCCCTTAAGGGGAAGTTTGTGAGTGAATTACCGCCCCCCTTGATAGGGTTGGACCGCATTAGACAAGAAGATATTTCCCTCCTACACTCGGCACATAGATCTCCTCATGCCAGTTTCCATAGAATCTCTCCCTCACAACATAAAATCGGGTGCTCTTTCTTCTGCACACAAGATCTCATTTAATGGCTCTATTGAACTCACACAAATTTTCTCGGCTCGGTTAACCTGCTCTGATATATAGCAATCAGATTTTCTTCTCTTTCACTCTCAGATCCTTCAACTATGTGCTTTGATACCACTTATTAGGAAGCAGAACCATAAACACAGACACATATTAATGGAAAAACAAATAAAACCAAGAACAAACCAGACACAACAACAATCACAGGATTGACACAGTGATTTACGTGGAAACCTAATACGATAAAAACCATTAGGAAATGATAATAAATATTCTTATTATTCAAGGGAGAATTACAATAGCCAATCACAGGAATACAACCATCATCTCCTCTCTTCCCACACATTGTGCTACACTAAATTTCTCATTGCTCACTTCACCTCTATGGGTATGCTCGTATATACAACATCTATCAAACAGGTAGACAAACTGATTACAATATGATCTACCAGTTACACAAATTTTTCATTGTAGTGTGAATGCATGCACATTCTATTTTTAGCTAATAGTGTGTGCATGCATTCACATGGGAAATTAGTTGGAACATTTTCAACAAGGGTCCTAATTAAACCCTTATATGTTTTGGTTGGTGATTTCGACTGGGTTTATGGGTCCAGTTACCCTTATCTAAAACTATCCTAATCTAATGTTAATCTAATCTAGACTAATAAATATGTACAAATATATATATACATGACCTTCTATCTACTAATGTAGTTTGTTACTTGTTTTTATCGACAGACAAAAGAGGAGGAATTTCCTTCTTCCAGCTACTTGAAGAAGGCAATCCTCCGTTGAAAAAAGAGCTCAACAAAGCCACGTTGGGGTTTTCTCTTGTGTAAGGAGACTTAAAGAATGAAAATCATTTATCCTAACTACAAATGCAGATTAATCCTAAGATGCAAGTGAACAAAAAGAAAACCTATCTTGATTAAGAAAACGATAGCCTTACTCCTAATCAAGAGCAAAGTATTTAATAAGAAGGGAAAAAGACTGTGATTGAACCTAGGGTTAAGTTTTACTTGTAAACTTTCAAAGTAGTTTGACAAGTTACAAGTTGTTGAAACATATATACAATAAAACAATCTTAATAAATACTTATTAAAATAATTTATTGCATATACCCAAATCCAATCATGTGGATGAATTCAATATAAGATTTATATTGAAGTAAAGAAATAGTTCATTTAATTCAACATAAAATAATGCAAGACAAGGTTGTGATTAATCAATAAATAGTTATTAGTGATTCACTAGCAAGTATCCATGAATTCATTATCAATTATGGTCTAAATCCTATTCAGTTTTACATAAGATAGCCTTAAACAGAACATGCACTAGCATAAAACAAGTGTAGTTAACAATAGTGTTAATAACACTTATAAGTATACTAGTGGGCACATAATTTAAACCAAAATGAAAACAATCATCAAAGAAATAATAATAAGTATGCAAATCGAATACAACAATGCAAAGAAATGAAAATTTCTTATCATTAGCTCCAAATGTTATTATACAGTCCTCTAAGTCCTGAACTCCTCCAAGAAGCAGCTTTACAATAGTGCAAATTCCTCTCCTCTCAGAGATCAAAACTCTACCTATTCTACAGAAAAGATCTCTCTCTTACAATAGTGCCATTGAAATTCTCTTCCTGCATAATTTTCCCTCTCAAGTTTCATATCTAGAGCCTCCCTATACACAGGAATAATCAAAGTTTTTATAATCTCCTCCACTCACATCAAATCCTCATTTTGTCAGCAAAAGATTTGTTGTCATGAATCAGTTACAGAATTAGCAAAAATTCTAGAAAGAACCTACCCATAAAATGCATAATATGTCCAAAAATATTCATCCTTTTGAAAAACACTTTGGAAGTTAGCTAATTTGGCATTTTTTCAAGATGGGTTTGCAACTGTTTTTCCAAAATCTACTCAGTTTTCCCAAAAATTGGTCTGCAAAAACGTCTCTTGAAGATTGGCGCAATTTCCAATATGGAAAACTTTGTGTCACTCCAATATCGATTTATCCCAAACGATTTAGTTTCTGAAAAAAATCCTTTTAGGATAAGTTAATTGACCCTATTTTAGAAGTGGATTTTTAACCAATTTGGAAAATTCTTCTCTCATTTCCTAGAAATCACTCTGCAAAATTGCCTCCTGAAAATGGACATGATTTATAATATGTCAAAACAAATTACCAATTTAGAATAACAAAATTCATGTTTTCCCTTGCTTTCCCATTAAGATAATATTAACAATGAAACAATATGGAAATGAATAAGAAACAACAAATCTTCTTGGCCAAAGAAAATCTTCTAAATCAATTCATAAAACTACTTTTAGTTGCAAATTTGTAGCCTTCACTTTTGCTGATTTTTTGGGATAGTAGTTTTCCAACGAGTGTTCTCTTTCCTCATTTGGTTGAGTAAAACTCAATATATCACTTGTCAAAGTTGAGTCATCAAAACTAATTAGATTTATAAAAAATTATGGGCATTTTTTTAATTATGTTTCATTTAATCATTTAATTTATGTTATAATTACAAAATATATATACCTGAATTGCAAAAACAAAAATTAAATCAAATTTAACTAACAATTAACTTTATTGATTAAGGTTAAGTAAAATAAAAACGTATTTACATATTAACATTAATTTTATTAAAAACACATATAGGTGGTGAAAAATGACCACACTTTGATCGAGGATATCTTTCAAATTGTAAGTTAAAATAAGGTGAAACTTAAACCATTGGAATATTGGAAACAAAATGAAAGCAATGAAGATGTCACACTAAACTCAAATCAAAATAAAAATATCACAAAAAGAAACAAACCAAAACGTTAATAAAATTTATATAGAATAACCCATAATAATTTTAAAAAATTATAGGGAGTGTTGTGTTGTGGCCACAACACAACCTAGATATGGTAAGGGGATTTTTCTCACCTTTACTACAAAATCAACCAAACATCATGCCTCCTCAAAACCATCATATTGATCTTGTTGTACAACATTGTAAATTTTTTTAAGTTGTTATAATATTATGTTGGATAAGATCCTTTTTGTTGGAGAAGACATGGAGTAGTTGTTCATTTTCTTGTTTTGCATCTTTAATTTTATTCCTACTTTCTTTCTGCCTGAAATGTTTCCCTAGATAAGCCCTCGTCTTCACATTCTGTGTACACTCCTTATTCCTAAATTTGATTAATGTTATTGATAAATCATGTGTAAATCAGATTGGAGTGAACATGAATTATTGATTTTTTTTAAATGAGGAAAGGAGAAGTTTGATCGATCATAGTCTTTTTATCCAAGTTTACTAGGATTTCCTTTTTTTAATTTATTTTGAGTTTCTATTATAAAAATGCATAATGTAACGAACCCTTCGTTATGTCTATGAATAGTGAAGTACAATAGAAATTTATTTTTATTTTTTTTGTTTTTTTTACAAATAAGAAATTAACAACATCACCAAATTCATATCAATGCAAAAACACATGATGTCACAACTAAAGTGACACATGATCAAAATATAACCAACTCTACAATATCATTGCGGAACGAAATTGCAAACTATAATGCTAACCAATCTCATCATATTATCACCAATAACATTAATTTGCCGAATAAAAATGCATTATACTTCACCTTTTAAAGTCATACCGTTGCCTTTCGCTTTCCTCGGACGACGTCCCGCGCTCCGTGCCGCGTCCCGCGCTCTGTGCCGTGTCCCGCTTGCCGATACCGGTACCTCCCAGCCAACGCTAGGGGTACTCTTCTTCCCCCTTAGCCCCCCGAGCC
>SNQJ01S0005868.1:158500-169422 GCA_010110895.2 Picea sitchensis | reverse complement strand
ATAGTCGTTGTGGGTATAACTAAATCATGAATACTTTCATCATAAACATAGGATTTTAGAAAATAAAGAAGGTTTCATATATTTGTAAGATGATGCATATCATTTTTGTATAGTACAAAATTGTTTCCCCTAGATGAAACATCCAAAGGAATTTAAAAAATAAATATATTTTTATAAATTCCCTTTCAAAGCCAAAATATATAATTATGATAGTCATAGCATGATAGTTACGTTTTGAATTGTTTATAAGGGAAATCAATTCAACCATTGCAATAGAATAAAACTCAGACCAAAATAAATATTAGGATTATCAAAGTTTAGTTGTTTATGCGACTCAGTGTCACACAGGGTTCAAATATGACAAGAGTTTATCAGTACAAAAAAAATACTATAAGAAGCTAGAACTTGACACCAGAAGAAAAGTTATGAGCTTGGAGGAGGTCCATTATTTATGTTCTGGAAGTGTGAATCTGAATCTATAGCTCCTGTCGTTGGTGCATCATCCCCTTCTACATGCTCTGGGACTGGAATATGAAAGGTTGTGTCTAGACTAGACCCATAACCGATCAGAGTGGTTAGCAAGGCCTTCAACCACTCCCCCCGATGATCCAAAGTTTCAATCCTAAACCCCAGGTCGTCCACATCTCATCACACATCAAAGACTAGGCTTTGCAAAGTTTCCACGGAAACTAAGAGGCGTGAACAATCTCCACAGTTTTTGTAGTTGTGTGTTTGTAACATAGGAAGAGACACCACCCTAAGAATGGAGGGGAAGCCCGAGGGTCTGGAAGAGGACGAAGCATTTGAAACTGAACACGAATAAAAACCAAATAATATTCCCTGACTATCCCATCAATCCACAGGGAAAGCCCAGGGGAAGACAAAGGGCCTAGACTACGCATACCAAAGGAAGAGGAGGAAGAGGAGGAATCCTGAGAACTAGAAAAATTTAGGCTCTCAACATTGTTGTTGTGCGCCATTCTAACATGAGTGAGATACTAGTTTGGCTTGTGCCTCGAACACTTACGCAAATGCGACATAACCAAGAGGGGGAGGGACAAGAAGTGATGCGGATAACAATGCACATAAACCCAAAAGAGAGTGCCAATCTAGAGGTTGTGGCTACCAAGATTAAGAGAGGAGTTAATGAATCCATCTTAACCATGGAGATCCATAGAGGCAAGCACCCAACACATAGTCCAGAGGCCAGAATCACACATGTCCTGACTTGAAAAACCAAGCATACTTTGGGAGGAGGTTTTGAGGTCAAATCCGGCTGGGTCTCCGGGACGAATTGTAATGGATACTTGTGATGTAAATGATTTATATCTCTAATATAAATCGAGTTAATTTCTCGTTGGAAAAAAAAAAACCAACTCCATTAAGTTCGCAATAAGATTAGGGAGGAAATACACACTGGAGTGAATGTGTGAGGAATGTCGAAGGACAAGCATTAAGAAGCAAAAGGTGAGACCATGGTGTGTTGAGCGCAGCGACCAAAGCCCTCAATCCTCCCAACCACCCTCATTAAATCACTTAAACACGTAACACCTCATCCAAGATAAATATAAATATTTTGAAAACTAAATAAATATAAAATATTGTGAAAATTTGTAAAAAGATTGGGAATATTTTAAACTTTTATGGTTTGTGGGTGGGGACTTTTGAGAAATACACTTTCTCGTTTTTAAAGTTTATATCAAAGAATTTTAAAGGTTTCATGCATTGCAATTGAAAATATACAAAATATATTTTTATTTTTTATATTAAATTTTAAATATCTATAATTTATTAACATTTTATTATTTAATAATATAAAATTTAATAATATAAAACAAAATTCCATAATATAAAATGTAATTATTTTATTTTATTTTTAAATAATCAATTTATAATTTATTGATCTATTTCACAATAATGTTTTATTATATAATTATATTAAAAACATTTTTTTCTTAAAAGCATATAACATAACCCAAATTATATTAAAAATATTTTTTCTTAAAAGGATATAACATAACCCACCAACATCATTATATAGAGAGTGTGCTTGAATACGAAGTAAAGTGATATAATAATAATTTTGTTAAAATGAAAATAATTATAATATGAAATATATAATAAATTTTATTTTTATTTTTAAATAATTAATTTTATTGTGGATATCACGCTAAAATTTTAAAAATTGGAGGATCTATCCTCATCCCTTACATATATAAACTCTTCAATTTAACTATCTAGCAAGGCTTCTTAAAACTTTGTACCCAAAGCCTCATTTGATTTATTTTTAAAAGTGTGGATAAAAACAATCCCTTTAATTATAGGACCATTATGATTAGCCCCATTTTAGCTTAAGCTATATGGAAGTATTTTGGAAAAGAAGATCAGCAAATGGATAGAAATCCATGGAAAAAGAACTAGAGGCCAAGCTGAGTTTAGAGGCTACCATTCCACTATGGACCACCTTGTCACATTTAGCATCATTGTAGAGGAGTGTTGTAATGATAAAACCGAACTCCTTTGTTGTTTCGTTGATTTTAGAAAATCTTTTGACACTGTGTCGAGGACTAACCTCTAGAATAGGTTAGAAGAGCTTAAAGTCCCTTTCGAGTTAAGAGTTGTTACAATAAGGCTTTATGAGAAAGTTATTGCCAATTTTAGGAACATTGAGCGTTGGTCGAAAGAAATTAACTGTGATATAGGAGTCAATCAAGGTTGTCTCCTATCCCCTATCCCCTACCCTTTTTGGCATCTATATTGATAAATTAGAAGATTGTTTGGAGGATGCATGTTGTGTTGGACCGATTCTTGCTAGTATAGTCATCCTCCTCCTTTATGTTGATGATATTGTTCTTATGGTGACGAGTGTCTATGACCTAGGTAAGAAACTAATAACCCTAAAGGACTTATACTATAGCATAGGCATGACTGTGACCATTGACAAAACAAAGGTTATGATAATGTAACAACCATAATGGCTTTAAAACTAGAGTAAATCTATATTTATGTTTAACCATGATAGGGGATTTCTTCCATTCTAGTTGCAAGATTTAAGAACAAAATCTAAGACATCACATAGTATATCTATAACTGCTATAACTTGAAATTTCTTGAATTTATTACAAAATAATAATTTCAGAATTTACCTCTTGAAGAGGAAGGTCATCCTGTTGAAATTGCTTGTTGAAAGTGCTTGCCTGAATGCTTGCCTGAAACTGAATTTTTACCTCCCATCCAACTAGGAACAGACTCTCCATCTCCCTAGCTCCARGAATCATTGCGGTTTCCTGGCYCCCAAGCCCAAATTTCCCAGCAACATCAGTGCCCCTCTAAAAGTTCCCCCAAAAAATATTTTTCCTCCAATCTCCTCCTTCTTCCTCTTCTCTTTCAGAATTTCCTCCTTGCCTTCTTCTTCCAGAATTTTTTCCAAAACAAAAGACCCCCTTCCAAGTCCCCTCCCCTCTTCCTTATCCTCCTCTCTTGAATTCCTCTCCTCCCTCATTCAATTTCCCATCTACCTTATCCCCTCATTAATTCCCTCACCTACCATAATATAATAAAATAGTAAAAAATTTCATTGTATTTTATTTTAATAATTAATTAAATTTAACTTAACAACTATGATCAATAAAAATCAATTGGGTTGTTACATACACTCACCCTTCAAGAAAATTCATCCCGAAGTTAGAGTAATTTACAATACAAGGGTAATTATACATGATTCATACATCCATATCAAATAAACAACATCACCAATTTAAAACACTTATACATACTAGTGTACATGTACAAGGCATGCATGTGTAGCTAGCACATACAAGACTCGCACATGCACAAATGACAATAATTATCACACCTAAAGTAATTCTTGTATGTGTCAAATCCAATCAACAATACCATTCATTTCATAAAGGATAGTAAACCATTTAAAATGTTCAGAAAATCCCTCAATTATAATAATTTAGCACAAGCAAGTTTCACTTAGATAATTATAATTCAGTTAAGCATATATATATATATATATATAAGAGGAAATCAAGAAATTCTACTATAAGGTGAAAACTCCACACACTTTCAACTACTTCTAGTCATCCTTCCTCCCTAACCTACTTCCATTTTCCATTCCTATCCTTCCTCGACTGGACTATCTTGGAGCGTCAACTATATTGACCTAACTCCAGATAGAACCTGTAAGACGAAGTGTCAACTCTCTTGACCAAGCTTCCCCAAAAGGCAATTTGCAGTCATCATCACACATCTAGGGGAGCGTGATCTAACACCGTCCTCCCATGACTCCAGGTTGCAAAGGATACACGGTGGGAAATGCCTCCACCCCTCCTAATAGAACTAGGGTCAACACCCTACCATGGATTATACAATGAAACTATGTTGCTGGAAATTTTTTCATCGTATATTCAGTTTCAGGCAGTCTCGCCACCTGAAAAACCTGCACTTGTCCACATATCATAGCAATGCATTTGAACCAACATAATTTCACATACAAATATTCATACCATATTGTTTCTCAATCGATGTTCACGAAATCAACCATTTTACTATCATTATCCTTTGGCTATTTCATAGCCCATTGACCTGCAAATTAGTCTATAACACAAACTCATACATATCCATGCATTATCATCATGTAAATGAATTTAATCATATCCTCAATTCTGTATCCACGTACTAACAACTTTAAATGTCAAAATTTTCAAGTTAGAAATAGATTGCATAATATCCATCATAATTCAAATAATGATAAACATTCATAGAATTGACATTCACATAGGCCCATATGTATTAAAATTTCAAGTGTATCATTAATAATTTCACATTTAATAGAAAATAAAAGATGATTAGGCCTTAAGTAATTCTAGCCATCTATGTCAAAAGGTGGCATTACATACACCCAACCTTCGGAAAACATATTCTTGAGGTGGTCACAAAAGTGAGGAATGATCTCATCGTAAGGTCTTTGCATCCTCCCAAGTAGCATATCCTGGGCTATACTTGTCCCACTGGACCTTAACTTGGTCTACCAGACAATTCCTAAGCTGTCAGAAAATACTTTCCAATACACGTAACGGTTCGACCATGAGGGTTCCCACGTCCGATACCTGCAATTCCTTCCAATTTAGTTTATGAGATTCATCGCAACATAATGACATAGAAAAAATACATGAAAAAATTATGATTTTTATGCAAGTGGGGTGGCAGTACGAGACAATAGACAACGGGTCCAATTCTCTCTTGGATTTTGAACGGTCCTATAAATTGTGGTGACAACTTTGTCCCCTTCCTGAATCGAATGGTACTCTTATTAGGCTTGATACGAATGAAAACTTGATCTCCCACTTTCCAACTTCGGTCAGTCCTATGTGCATCAACATAATTTTTTTTTCTATCATGTGCTTCCTTTAGTCACTGCCTAATCTGAATCACTTGTTCCTCCCTCTCTTGAATCAATTATGGCCCAATTGTCACTCAATCTTCTAACCTTTCCCAACTCAACGGTGTCCTGCATGGCCTTCCATATAGAGCTTCATAGGGCGACATTCCAATGGAGCTATGAAAATTGTTATTGTAGGCGAACTCTACCAAAGGTAGGTACTTCTCCCAATGGGTTTGATTTTCCATAACATACATCCTAAACATGTCTTCCATAACCTGATTTACTCTCTCAGTTTTCCCATCTACTTCGGGATGATATGATGTGCTTAATTTCAATTGAGTTCCCAATGATGACTACAAACTCGTCCAAAACCTAGATGTGAATCGAGATTCCCTATCAGAAATGATCTTCTTGGGTAACCCATGCAGATGGTTGACTTCACTTATAAACACGTGTGCCACATCAGTGACATCATAAGTGTCTCTAACTGGAATAAAATGAGCACTCTTGGTCAACTTATCAACTATCACAAGAATGGCATTGTGTCTGTGCGATGTGAGTGGAAATCCCACAACAAAATCCATAGAAATGACTTCCCACTTGGACATAGGAACATCATGCGGTTGTAGGAGACCTGTCGGGTGGTGGTGGTCAACCTTCACTTGTTGACACTCTAGGCACTTGGTGATGAAATGGACTACATAATGCTTCATGCCTACCCATAAGAAAATATTCTTCATGTTTGCATACATTTTCTTCACACTTAGATGTGCACAATAAAGTGCTCTATGGGATTCCTTGAGTATGATGCTTCGAAGATCCCCACCCTTGGGGATGTACATCCTTCCCTGATATCTTAATAATACATATGATTCCAGACTATATCCTTCATACTTTAGATCTAATTTCCTCCCACTCTAGAGGGTTGAAGTAATATTTAAATAGAAACTATCTCCAGGAAGTTTCCCCAACACATGCTCCCTCAGATTAACTTGTAAGGGTACCAAAGAGAAAACACATGGTCTCCTGCTCAAGTCATCTGTGACCAAATTCTCCTTTCCCTTGATGTATGAATTTCCAAAATCATACTCACTCATAAACTCACTCCATCGCCTTTGTCTGGCATTGAGATCCCTTTGAGTGAAGAGATGCTTTAAGCTTTCATGGTCTATTTTGAGCTCAAAGCTTCACCCCACTAGATAATGCCTCCAAATCTTCAGAGCTCGCATTACGGCTGCCAACTCTAAATCATGAGTAGTGTAAATATCATCATGTTGCTTCAACTTTCTTGACGCATACGCTATCACTCCCCCATCGTGCATTAGCATGTCCCCCAATCCTTGCTTCAAGGAATCTATGCAGACTATGAAGTCTTTTTCCATATCTAGCACTCGTAGAATTGGCACACTACTTAGTAACCTCTTAATCTCGATGAATGTAGTATCGCATTCCTATGTCCATTCATACATGACCCCCTTGCACTGCAAGGTGGTGATGGGTTTCACTATCTTAGAGAACCCTTCCACAAACCTCCGATAATAACCAACTATCCCCATGAAGCTTCTCACCTCATGAGAATTTTTCAGCATTGGCCATTCCATAATGGCCTTCACCTTTTCTAGGTCCACAGAGATTCCTTCACCGAAAACGATATTCCATAAATAGTGAATCTCTTTCTAGAAGAAATAACACTTCAACAACTTTCCATACAATTTGTTCTCTCTAAGGCATGACAACACTCTCAAGTGTTCCTCGTGTTCTCTTTCATTCCTGTAATAGATGAGGATATCATCCAGAAATACTTGTACAAAGCGGTCTAAGTACCTTTGGAATACACCATTCATGAGGCTCATGAATAATGTTGGTACATTGGTCAAACCAAAAGGTACTAAAATGAAATCGTAATGCCCAAACTGAGTTTGAAAGGAAGTTTTAGGAATATATCATTCCTTAATTCTTAACTGGTGATACCCTGATCGCGGATCAATTTTTGAGAAAACGATTTCTCCTTTCATCTGATCAAAGAGATCATCTATCCATGGCATTGGGTACCTATTTTTCACTATAGCATGGCTCAATTTCATGTAATCTATACACAGACATAAGGAACCATCCTTCTTCTTGATAAAAATTACTAGTTCACCCCAAGGTGAGACACTAGGCCTTATTTTCCCTAAGTCAAGTAGTTCCTTCAAATGCATCTACAACTCACAAAGTTCTGGTGTCATCATCCTATACGGTGTCTTGGAAATTGGATCTGCAGCAATTTTTAGCTCAATGGTAAAATCTATCACCCTCTCAGGAGGTAACCCAGGAAACTGTTTAGGAAAAACATCATCCTCCATACATCATGGATCTCTACTGACCTTCCTTCATCATCAACACAAAGCACCCTTTTCGTGAAACAATCTACCATATCTCGATGGGATTCTAACCAGTCCATTCCAATGAGTAGGTCATACATCCCTAGAGCAGTGATGTACACCATCAACCTAGTAGTACACACTCCCAGGTCTACTAGAAAATTATTGATGCTAGGTCCTACTGCTTGTTTTCCCCCCGAATCCATCTAGAATTGTTTAAAGTCATCATGCTCGTAGACTGCCAACCCACACTTTTCTAATGCACAAGGTGAAACAAAAATATCTGTAGCACCATAATCAAATAAAATTTTAACATTGACACGATTTAACATACCCGACGACTAAACCACTGTGGATTGATGTTCTTCCAGATGATTATTAACCGATGCATAAATCTGGTGGCTACTACTCGCTCTTCCCATCGGGGCCTTTCCTTATCTATGTACAAATCCTAATTGTGACTCTGGAAATTCACACTGGTAATGGGGTCCTCCACACCCCCAACAAGTAACATGAGATGGAACCTGCACACTGCCCTGTGACGGTCTTTGAAATGAATTCATTCCCATAGAACCCCTACCCCTACTTGATGCTCCCTAAGAAGGTCATGGACCTACCTGCATTGTTGGAAATGAGTGGGATGTTGCACTTGCTTCCATTGAAATACCTGTAGTAACTTCTCTAGGAGTGACTATATTTCCATAAGGAGGTGTCCTAGAGCTTCCTCCCATGAAGAAAGTCCTAAGGGCCTTCTTCACGAATCCAGGATGTTGTGGAATGGTTGACCTCATACCTCCATTTAAGCTCATATACTCCTCCACGTAATGAGCATTTTCAACTACTTCAGCTACCGACAATGGTTTCCACATAAGTACCATGGCCCTTATCTTAGGGTTTAACCCGTACACAAAATGTTCTGCTTGTTGTTGATCGGTATCCATGTACGAGACATATTTTAATAACTCTGTGAACCTTATATTGTACTCTTCCACGATCATGTTTCCCTGAACTAGAGCATGAAATGCTCTTACCTGTTGTTCCTCGTAGTAAGCAGGAAAATATTACCTCCGGAACCTTTCCTAAAAAATCTCCCATGAGACAGTGTTTGGGGTAAGGTGCAACTGCCTCTCCAAGTTACCCCAGCAGTTCAAGGCATTGTCCTTGATCCAAAAAGGATCCAGAGGAGACTAAGGATAACTCAGAATTCACAAAAGCAACTCAGGAAGCTCAAAATGGCCTCAGCGGATAGAGAAAGGGAAAAAAATCAAAGTCCTCAAAGTGTAGTGAAATTGCCATCAATGCGAAGAGTGTGTCGCAAGCTTTCCAATGGTGTAAAAATATTGTCAAACGAAGTTACGAATCAAAAGATATTTTCATTCAAAATTTTCCTCAAACTAGCCCAATCAACAGGGATGAGTCAACATCCATACCACTGACATCAACATCAGTATGGATAACTTCAATATCCGTACAGGGTAAGTGGCACACGCAGAAGTTGACATGTATCATGTTGACATCTGCATGGTGACGTGTCAGCACCAGAGGCTGCCATGTGTCACTCGATTTTGGAATTTTTCGGTCAATCCTTGGACCAATGGGAAAGTGCCACATGGAAGTCTATACAACCACGTGGAAGACCGTACAGCCACCTGTCTGGTGACGTGGCAATCTGACGGAGCAGGGATGATGTGGCGTTGACAGTGAAGAAGTGGTGGCATGTCCCAATGAAAGGCTACCGCGTGGCCTAGTCATGGGCTACCACATGGAAACAAGAAAATTCATAAGGACGCCCAACATATGTATTTCCAAAAATTGGCAGGGTTGGCTGGTGCCAACCCCCAATCTCCCAAATTTGATAGGATTCCGCCAAATATGGACAGATGTAACCACACCACAAGACTTAACCGTATATTCCAAAGGCTCCATCAAACTTAAAATTATCCACCAAAGTCTCCACCAAAATCACCAACCAAATATATATTACGTTGTAACCATATACCAGAAATGGGAGGCCCATGGATTCGACCCCGGGATCTCCCCTATCAACTCTTCCTTTGCAATGTCCACCAACCACTTGGGTTGGGGTGTGACTTGGTAAAGTCCACCCCCATTATTACTTAAGTGTTTCTCTTCGCCAGTGCACGGGGGGGAAGACCATGGAAGCGATCATACGAACATGGAATGATTTTCGAGATAGATTCCCATGAATTTATTGCAGCTTGTAGACACAGAAACCGAGACAAAATTTCTTTTGGGACAGAAAGTGCCAGACTCATATCGAGGTGTGGAGACAGTCCTGTTTGGGTAATTCGACGCCACGAATTCAGTGGTGTTATTCATTTTCTTATCTGAGCAAAGCTTATGCAGGGTAACTCAAGAATGAGGTATACTTATGTATTTTTCCAAATTCTTTTGTTGAGATAATAAAAAGGACTAAGCATTTAAGAACAGGACCCGAAGTGGTGACAACCCCCTTCCCTCCTTTGGGCTGGCATGACCTCCCATTCTAGGATCATTCAAGTCATTGAATCAAATGGTATTTCAAGCTCCTGATGGAACCGATCTTACTTGACATAGGCCCTTTTGCTTCCTCGACACCCACGATGTGGCACCTGCGTACACTCTCCTTGCGCTTTTCAACTCCAACGTCAACATTGCTAGATCCACATGATAGACTCTCTTTCTTATGTGACCATGGACTACGATTGTGGGCCAACTTCCTTTGCGACCCCGTGCTTCGGGACTTTCATGAGCTGCTTTCCCCTTTCCCCGATTCCTGAATCAAAAAATACTCTAGGACCAGATCTATGGTCCACATTCCTTTTGTGATCGACAACTGTGATTGAATCATGAGTTTGGACTTCGAGAGTTCTCTCGACTTCTAACTCTGCTTTCCCTGACTTGCGAACCAACGGTGTGTTGATCCCTTGCCACGTGTCCTACTTTGATGGACGGCTAAGATTACTTTGCTACCTAGTGCTTTAGGTGTCCTCCTCTCGACTTCTTCTGAAGGGTTCCTCCTCCAAAAAATGTGACTCTCTGACACGTGCCTTCCAGATCCAACGACATGTGTTTACTTCTCTCTTCGCGGCCTCATGAAGACTCTTGTTTGATCCCGACAATCCTTCTGAAGCTCCTCCTCCCGAACTTCTCGATATTCTTCCACC
>SNQJ01S0005868.1:123748-136677 GCA_010110895.2 Picea sitchensis | reverse complement strand
TATTTTTTAAGGCACAGGGTTTTAGGGTTTTTGGGCAGCGTGCAACCTCGCATGAGGCCCACGTGCCTTTCCCACAGTTGCCCACAATTTGAAATGGGAGAAAAAAAGGAAAACATAGGAACCCTAGACTTACACCGATGGAAGAGCGATTTGTTTCCCTCCCTGGGTAGAGGTTTCGTCCGCGTGTAGAGGGGTTGAGTTGTTTGAACAATTGTTGGTCTGATGCGTTGTGCAAGGGTATGGCCCGTGGGATTTCTCCCTCGACGCCTCACACTTGGACGTGTAGTGCAAAAATAAATTCCCCTCGTGGGCTCTCTTCCTCATGGCTTAACGCTTGGTTTCTGGGCTGGCAGAGGTCCAGGATGTTAGGGATGAAGTGCTTCATCTCATCAAAACGGGCACTGATAAGACCAATAATACCGTAAAATCCATCATTGGCAAGGCCAAGGATGCATCTTATTCTGCCCCAAAACACTGCAGGGACTGTGAAAGATAGAGAAGAAGAGGTCGTGAAGGATCAAGCGCATGATAATTATGATAAAACTGGACTAGTGTACGATTCAGACAAGGACAAGGTATCCCAAACTCTGGGATCTTTAAAATATGTAGGCATCAGATTGAAAGAGGTTGTGTCTTCCCATATCCCCGACGGAAGAGAGGGAAATCCATAGGATTCGGAAGAAAGTGGACAGGCGTACAAGGAGAAAGCGTTGGAAGGGTTGGCTCAATACGCGAGCAAGAGTCAGTAAGGCTAGCTGGCATATTGTTGACGTATGTTAGGTCTATAACTGTAACTGAAACCTGGCATGGAGTGTATCAAATCTTGTATTGAGAGATCTTCGATTCTACCAAAGAGAGATCAAAGAAGAGCGGGGAGGACTTGTCTAGAGGCACTTCCACCAAAGACAATTATGAGCACATGGCAGGCGACATCTATAGGTTTGTCAAGGGAAAAATTTCTGATGTCGGGGAGAAGATTAAAGAGGAGGGAGAGCAAGTCCAAAAAACTACAGGTGAGACTTATGATTCTTCCAAGGAGTCCACTAAGAGGGTCGAAGATTATGTGCAACGAACTGTAGAGGATGCCAAGGAAAGGTTGAGAGTTAAAGAACATGAAGAAAAGCAACATGTGGGTTTGAAATCAAATATTGGAGAGGCCGACATCTCATACAAGTTCTGATAAGTTTTTGACGAGGTTTATTGTTTTCTCCAGAGTTGTTGGAAGCAACCGGGAAGTTAGAAAAACAAGTTTTTAGCTTTCCCCGAGTGGTATCGTGATGCTTGGACAAGCCTTGGCAATGGGATTTGTTTCTTCAACACTTGGTATCAAGATTTGGTATTGTGTGTTGGTACGTGGACTTGGATATTGGGCAAGGCCTAATAGTTTTTTTTTGTTTATACTATTGCATATTTTTGTATATATTATTTTATTTTTTGTTTATGTTATTGCATTTTATTTTTCTTTACCGCTTATGCAGGGCATCATCTTGATGACCTTTGAAATTTACCGGTGGTTGTCCAATGTGGGTAAAAGGGTCAAAGGTGACCATGTGCAAAGGTGTGAAAAGATATTCATGTTAAAAATTTCTTATGGCTCGAACAAAGATGGAATAATGGAATAGGTTTGCAGGGCTCCTTCCTGTTAACTTTCACCCAATTCAAAATTCTCATAGTTTTTTTTTTTTTTTTTTTTCGGGGGTATTCTCTATAAGAGTTATTCCAGGGTTTCTTAGTGGTAATTTCAGGGTTTTCTGGGTTATTTCTACTCATTATTAGGACATCATGTCTAAATTTTTGTCTTAAGGTGGGTAGGCCCTAGGTTTCAGTTTTGAAACAGGGCTCTGATACCATTTGTAACAACCATAATGTCTTTAAAACTAGAGTAAATCTATATTTTTGTTTAACCATGATAGGGGATTTCTTCCATTCTGGTTGCGAGATTTAAGAACAAAATCTAAGACATCACATAGTATATCTATAATTGCTATAAATTGAAATTTCTTGAATCTAGTACAAAATAATGATTTTAGAATTTACCTCTTGAAGAGGAAGGTCGTCCTATTGAAATTGTTTGTTGAAAGTGTTTTCCTGAATGCTTTCTTGAATGCTTTCCTGAAACTAAATATTTACCTCCAAGCCAACTAGGAACAACCTCTTTGGGTCCCTAGCTCTAGGAATCCTTGCAATTTCTTGGCCCCTGAGCCCAAAGTTCCCAGCAACAACAATTCCCCTGTAAAATTTCCCCAAAACAATCATTGTCCTCCAATCTCCTCCTTCTTCCCCCTCTCTTTCATACTTTCCTCCTTGCCTTCTTCTTCCATAATTTTTTTTAAAAAAAAAGACCCCCTTCCAAGTCCCCTCCCCTCTTCTTTATCCTCCTCTCTGAATCCCTCTCCCTCATTCAATTTCCAAATTTCCTTATCCCCTCATTAATTCCCTCACCTACCATAATATAATAAATAGTAAAAAGATTCATTGTATTTAATTTTAATAATTAATTAATTAAATTTAACTTAACAACTATGATCAATAACAATCAATTAGGCTATTACAGATAATTAAATCCAAAAGGATCACCTAGCTTGGAGGAAGTGTCTTCATACAAGTATCTGGGAAACGATATCCACCACAAGATCAATTGGAACTATAGCATTGAAAAAATGCTAAATGGAAGGTGGAAAGATTATCATGGGCTCAAAAACAATTGTAAATCAATAGACCTTTGGCTTTGGGATAAAAAAACAAACTCCTCTTTCACACTCTCGTCACTCCAGTTATCTTATATGGATCTGAAGTTTGGGGTTGCAGTATATCTAGATTATCATGGAGAAAGATAGAACAAATCCAAAAGAATTTTATAACTTATAATCTCAAAACTAAGGGGAATACACCCTATCTTATCCACCTCATAAAAGAAAGTCTTTCACCCATTGAGACCATTGCTATGATTAGATACCTAACACACAAGAACAAGATAAACCACATGGATGACAAGAGGCTCCCCAAAATTGCTTCAAACTCTAGCCAAAACCACCAACAACTCAAGAAGGGATGGCATAAAGATGTCAAATCTTGGTTAAATAATTGGGGAATACAAGAAGAAGCCATCATGCAGAATATTGATAATATTACAAATATTATCACTTCTAAATTTAAGGATAATGTGTGGTGTGATAATGAATTAATGGATAAAAGAAAATTAAGATACAACAAGGAGGTGGTCAACCCTAATTTAGAAGATCAAAATTACCTCTCAGTTGTGAAAAGTGCAAAGAAGAAAATCAACATTGCTAAAATAAGAACAAACTCTCCTGAGCTACATAGTAAAACAAGGCATTGGACAACTCTCAAAACACTGTGGGATGAGAGAATTTGCCACCTTTGTGACACTGAGCGGGTAGAAGATGAAAAATACTTCATATTGGATTGCCCTACATATAGCCATATTAGATCCCAATTTAAAAATGTCTTCCACATTACCGACCTTCCTAACCTCCTAAGTAATCAAAACTATAGTGATCTTGGAACACTTCTCTCAATGTTTTTTTAGCATAGAAATACAATTATAAAGAAACTGAAGTAATCTCCTTCTTAAGATCCGATAAACCAATTAGTTTCAATAGACATTAATAATCATCATCATTATCATAATTGTATTAAAAATATTTTTTTAAATCATATAACATAACCTCCAACATCAATATAAAGTACTTAAACGTGAAATAAAGTAATATAATAATAATTAAATTATTTAAAATGAAAATAATATAATAATTATAATAGTCATATAATAATTTGATGAACATAGTAAGATTAATTCATATAAAGTAATATAATAATAATTAAATTATTTAAAATGAAAATAATATAATAATTATAATAGTCATATAATAATTTGATGAACATAGTAAGATTAATTCATATATTATTCTTATGATAATTTAATAATTCAATGAATATTATAAGGTTAATTTATACGTATCAATGGTTTGTTGGTCC
Organism: Picea sitchensis; assembly: GCA_010110895.2. NCBI lineage: Eukaryota > Viridiplantae > Streptophyta > Pinopsida > Pinales > Pinaceae > Picea > Picea sitchensis. The sequence continues at coordinate 132,678 of SNQJ01S0005868.1, read as the reverse complement.
GGTGAAAATGTGGTGTTTTAAACACTTTCATCGATATTAAAATCTCTTCAATGACATTTGTATTTATGTTTGAGTTTATTGGGTATCTATGTTAAAAGAAAGTAATAACATTTGTATTTATGTTTGAGTTTATTGGGTATCTATGTTAAAAGAAAGTGATGGTGATGACTTGGCAAAGTGATGGTGGTGACTTAATAGATATTTTATATAGATTTGTAAATTTTAAATAATTTTAATAAAATAATTATTATTAATAATTTTTTAGATAAAAAATTGAAAATGTTAATTTGATTCAATTTTTGTGATTAATACAAAAATTGATATCTTTTCTATTTAAATTCAAATCCAATTTTGTGATATGTTTATTTTTCATGAACCAAATATTCATTATTAACTTAACTTTAAACCATGAATAATCTAATTTAAAAAATTCCATAAAATATTAGTAGACATATATATATTACATTAGTTTATTATTAAAAATAAAAATATATATATTAAAATTATGGTGATATTAAAAAGTTTCATTTAATACTTTTCTAACACACACAAAATTTTTAAGAATTGCATATAATCTTTAAGAATTTTAAGAAGGAATAGTGAACCTTAATCATAGCATAATTTTATAATAATGAAAGACAAAAGTTATACATTGTACAACCACCAACAACTATCAATGAGCATGGCCCCACTTCACCCAAAACATTTTTTCTTTCTAATATTAGGTAAGTACCCACCACTCCCAAAAATATATTCTCATTAAATAATAAGTAGTTGTAAAGTTATGTTGAAAAGTAGTTGTAGAATTAATGTTTCTTTCCTAAAGTCTATAGGGACATTTTTCTCAATAATATAAAATCGTAATTTTTTTAAAAATAAATAATCAAAATATATTCTTATTTTCACTTCCAATAATCATCATCAAAGTGAGAAGACATGTTGGGTGGTTTGTGTCTTACATTTTACTCTAAGATTAATGATTGCTATGCTATAATGATAATTACATAACGTAATTGAAACCCAATTCCATTAACAACACTAAGAACTTTTGTCTTCCTTTTATAGCAACATTAATGTAGATGTGTAGAAGTTCAAGTTAATAAAGTATATGATATTTAATTTTTGTATTTATTATATTATAATAATTTTATTATATTTAAATTTTGTATTTATTATATTATAATAATTTAAATTATAGGCAATTTATGTTATATAATAGTTTAAATATGGAATGAGTTAATAAAGTTATAATTTAAAATTATTATGAATTGTTTTTTTATGGTTTAAAATAGTAAGAAAGGAAATTAATATTTTTTATTTAAAATTAATAAGAATATTTTGAATATTTTGAATCAATAGAATTGTAAATTACAAATAGTAACATTGTCTTGTTTTAATTGTAAATTGAATAGTTGAAGATATATAATGCTTAGTCTTTTTCATTAATAAATAAATAAATTCATTTTATTTATTTAATAATTTTATTTTTAAGTTAAAAAAAAATTAATTCACAATCACTTTTTTCAAAATTTTGGTGAATTCTAGAGAATTTTTTTTTTGTTTTGTTTTTTAATTACATGGTCAAACTTCTCATTAAGCATGTAAAACTTTCACTTCTATCGAAATTGCTATATAAAATTTGAGAAAAAAATATAAACAATAATTGTTTAAAAAAAATGTATAAAAAATATGAAGAGACCCGGTGGTTTAAGATAAGATGCATCACGTGTATGTGAATACCAAGAGGGTTTTGGTAAGCACTCTGAATATTTAGGATATTATATTCATTTTCTCGATACAAGAAAATCGGTTTCTTAATACTTGAATTAAAATATGAAAGAGAAAAAAACAATCAGGCAAGTAGTATATGTATTAGCTCAATTGTTTTCGAGTCTTGGAATAGTTGTCTAATCAGTGGAAGAACCCGAATCGAAAATAATTGCATTTAATTGATAAATTTAACATGTAGTTGTCCTTTGACTTTACTCGTCCTATCAAATAAGCTAAGGGCCCCTTACTATGTATTTCAAAATTTTGATGAGGAGTTGTTCACTAGAATATTGTAGTCATTGGTTCTATTATACGATTGGCTCCTTTCAACATCCTTATTGGGTGAATGATGCTAAATGATTTGAATAGAAGTAAACTTTGGAAGTTGTTGAGTGTTGTGATGGAAAGTGATTGAACTATTAGTTGTGAAGGTATTTTTCCATTGTGGGTAGAAATAATTCAGTAATATGATGAGTGGGTTCATCGTTATATGTGATATGATTTTAAGTTTTAACCACAGTAAATATGACTATAATTTTCATGCCAAGTGGTTATGAAGGTCTTGCTATTATGATATTATGATCTTGAGCATTTATAATTGATAGGTAGAAGTTTGATTGTCTTGGATTTGGTTAAGAGAATGTCGATCAATAGTGGGTTGTGTGATAGGTTTACATGTTTCGTACTATTTTTTTGATTAATAGTACTATCTATGTGTTAGCATAGACACAGTTGATTGATTGGTGGTTCTCTCTTAATCGTCAAATTGGCTCAAACAATTCTCAATGTGCAACCTTAGGATTTAAAGTGATGGAAGTAGTGTTTTGAGCTCATTTTTTTATTTTTTGTGAAGTTATCTCTATCACTGCATTGGTTGTTCCTCTAGTCCAGAACAATATCGATTCCATAAGTTTATTACAACTTGGGGCCCATCCCTAAGGCTTGGTGCCTACACGAGGAGGTATGTCAGTAGACCCACAAGTGGGGGACTCTCAAAAAGGGTTTTGCTCAAAATTCTCATATCTAGGTAAGACATTTATCATTTTTTCTCTGAAGTCTATTAAGTCTTTCCTATGTAATACTAGGTCTAATAGACAACTAAGATATGTATGTGGGGCGCATCAACATAAATAACAAGAAGAAGAACATGTCTACCGCTAGGAATATGGGCATGGGGCTTTAAGGTACCATGCTAAGATAATTGAAGAGTTGGAAGAGGAGGATGACCCAAATAAGTTGTGGCACATATCATTCTGAAACTCAGAAGGAGAAAGATCAATGAAGGAGACAATAGAAGACCCTATAGGGAAGATATACATGGGACCTTTGAAGACAAAATAATTGAACACTGGTATAGAAGATTAATGTAAGTTGGAATCTGTCAGAGAATATTGGGACAATAAGATGGTATTCAAGGTTGCAGATTTTCTCAAGGAGTATGTATATCTATTCTCACAAACTTAAATGAAAGGGATGAAAGGAGAGATTGGAAAGAAGTTAATAGAACTGAAGATGAACACAAATCCTTTCAAAAAAAGGCCCTACATATTGAACGTGGGGATTAAAGAAAGGGTAAAAGAAGACATTGACAAGATGCTTACAGTTGGACTGACATTCCCAAAGGAGGAGTCAGATTAAATAAATATCATAGTAATCCAAGGCAAGAACGTAGGAGGAGGTATTAGAGTCTATGTGGATTTTTGGGGCTTGAATGCAACCTATGTTCATGACTCTTTCCCTACCCCCTTCAATGGCGAAGGTTCTCAATTAGGTAGCGGAGAAGGAAGCCTATTCATTCACTAATTTATTCTGAAGATACCATTAAGTGTAAATAGCCAAAAATATAAGAAAAATACAACTTTCACCATGGAGTGGGTTCCTATTCTCACAATGTCATGCCATTTGACCTAAACAATGCCTCGACAATGTTCTCCATAATAGTCATAGCAACCTTTAGGGAATAGATCCATAAGTTCCTAGAAGTTTACTTAGACGACTATATTATCTATAGTCTAATGAAGGATCATTTCATGGTGTTGCGACAAATGTTTGAGAGATGTCAACAATTATAAATATCCCTAAACCTAAAGAAATGCATATCATGCACATTGTTGGGCACATTGTTAGGCCATGTTGTTTATAAAGATAAAGTGTTGGTAGATATAACTAAAGTAGTAATCATTATCAATCTCGAGGCTCCAACCAATATTCACACACTATCATCGACCCTAAGCTACACTGGGTACTATTAAATATTTATCAAGGGGTATGTCACTATCATAACACATATGGAGCGCCTATTGAATAACTTGAAAGACTTTGTCTAAACTATAGAAGGCCAAGCCTCCCTAGACATTTTGAAAGAATGAACAGTAAGTGCATCGATCCTAGTATTCCTCAATTGAACCATTGAATTTCATGTGCATGTTGATGCCTCAGGTATTTCTTTGGGAGAAACACTAGCATAGCTTAGAGAATGAAAAATAGGTTATTCAATCTACTTTGCCAATAAAAATTTGTCTAGGTCAAAATGCAACTACACCACCACGTAGTGAGAAGGGTTGGAAATAGTTTACTCATTATAAAAATTCAAGAACTACATGTTCAGAGGGCACTTTAAGTTATTCACAAATCATTTTGCACTTAAGTACTTTGATCCAGATTAGATCATCATAGAATTTTTCATCTTCCCAAGTAATTTTTGGGTGGAAAAAATCAGAGTAATAAGCTTGCAGGCCCATTTTAGCAGTAAGTCCCAGTTTGGAAAATTAGGGTTTGGAACCTTCTGAAGCCTCTTGAGGAATTAAATGATTTTTTTTGGGGTTACAATGTCTAGAACCTATGAAACACACTTGAAAATGTTCTACACTCTGAAACCTTTCCAACAATGCATAAAATTCCTCAATCATATCTGGTATGAAAAAGTTATGCCTCTCGCAAGTTGACCACCAAGGTATGAGTGAATGACACATTATCCCCCATTGCTCACACATATGGGGCTAGCCACGTGTGCATTTCCAAGAATATTCTAGAAGGTCCAAACCTGATCACTAATTCAGGGTTGAGGAAGTCAAATCCTAACCCTAGATGGTTATCGGGCTATGTTAAATACCAGGTCACTAGGAGGAGAAAGGGGTTCCATTCTTTTGTATTGTACTTTTTCCATAGTTGAGAAGAGCATCCAAGTAGTGGTATTTTGAGAGAATAAGGGAGGAGGTCAGATATTTTGTAGCATTTGTTTAGGCCACAATGTCAAAGGAAACTCCATAGTGAGTTCCTATTTCTTTGTACTTTCTTTTCATAATTGAAGAAAAGAGAGCATAGCATAGGCCTTACCTTTTATATGGGTTTTCTATCATATTTGGTTTCCCGGGATACATCTTGTGTTCAATTGTGTGGATGATGTGTATATTTTTGCATGTTCTTTAATTTTGTATTCAATCAATTCATAAGTTCAAGAAAAGCTAGTAATTAACTAATCTGGGATGTAAGGAAATAAAATGCAAAAGTCCAAGATTTCCTGATAGTTTAAGATCTATTGTGAAGAATTGTTCCATTGCAATATCCACGGAAGTTAACATATCATATTGGTATCAAAGCAATTTTCTTTGGGGTATTTGTAGAAATTTGCAAGATTCATGAATTGTCTTAAGAATAAATTCATGGAACCCTAATCGTGGTGTATGAGTATGTTCACAACAACCCTCGAGACCCAACAAAAGAGAGATTTATGAGGTTTGAAGAGAAATTCATTGATATCTGTCACACTATGACCCTCATCATGGAATCTTTAGCAACAAATATTAGACCGTACGAAGAGGTTAGAGGCTCTAACTCTTAGATTGGATTAAAGGGGAAACTATAAGAAAATGAATACCAAGAAAAGGAATCGAGGAAAGAGCCTAATAAAGAGCAACCAAGGCCCAATGCCATTGCCCCTTTTCGGTCCTTATTTAAAATGGAAGCAAAAGTGGAAGAGAAGGAGATGAAAAAACTCTTCCATATCAAGATCCAAGTCGAGAAGACCAAGTTAGACATTCTCTTCTATTCCAGTTCATAGGTCAATCTCATAGCAACCGATCTAGTCAACAAGCTTAGGTTGGAGGTTCATGATCATCCTAGCCCATATCCACTAGGGTAGGTAAACAAGGATGTAGAGATCAAGGTCATGAAACAATGTAAGATAAAATTGTTTTTATGTGCGTATTTTATTAATAAAGTGGAGTTAGATGCAGTACCCCTAGATTTGTGTGGTCTAGTGTTTGGAAGACCCTACATGTATATGAAGGATGTGACCTTCATGCAGAGAGAAAACTAGTGCCACCTAATCAAGGATGGGAAGTCTTTAGTCATCAATTCTCATAAAGGTAAATTAAATATATCACCAATAAGTCCAACCAAGACAAGAAGTTAGTTAGTTCAAGTAAGAAGTATGTTTTGTTTTTCTTACGAGAGAATTGGTTGGGTGATGAATTGGTAAGGGTAAATACATCCTTGGAGGGATGTACTATAAAGAAGAAATGATAGTTGAAGGAGTTATTGCAAGCATACAAAATATTGTTATAGGATCCTAAAGGAATGCTACCTAAGAGGGAAGTGGAGAACGAGATACAATTGTTTCCTATCTCCCCATTACCAGATATTGGGTTGTATAGACAATATGTTTTAGAAGAAGATGAAGTGAAGAAACAATTGCAGCAGTTGTTGGAGCAGGGAGTAATTCGAACAAGCACCTCATCTTATGGGTCACCTATTATCATTCTACCCAAGAAGTATGGGACTTGGCAGATGTGTATCGACTACAGAGCTTTGAACAAGATTACACTAAAGAATCAATACTTTCTACCCAGGATCAATGATTTTTTAGATTAGTTGCAACATGCCAAGTACTTCACCAAGTTGGATCTCAAATCATGATACCATCAGGTATGCGTTAAATAGTAAGACACATGCAATACTACCTTCAAGACAAGGAAAGTTTTGTATGAATGGTTGGTCATTCCAATTGGTTAATGCAATGCACCAAATATATTTATGAGACTAATGAATGGTGTATTTTACCCATATTTAGATTCATTTGTTATAGTGTGTTTGGATGATATATTGGTTTATAGCTCTACCTGGTAGGATCACATGTACCATCTCATGCATGTGTTAGAGAATCTAAAAAGGCATCAACTGGTGCATAAATTCAAGAAATGTGAGTTTTCTCAACAATAATTGGTGTATTTGGGGTATGTGATCGGTGGAGAGGAACTTAAGATAGATATCGAAAAGATGGTTGCCATCATAAAATGTCTATTTCCTACCAATGTCACTGAAGTTAGGAGATTTGTTGGGGTAACACAGTACCTACGGAAGTTCATGGAATCCTTTTCAGCGGTAGCTACACCACTCTATGTCATAATAACAAGCGGTAAGAGTTTCCAGTGGGGAAAGAATCAATAGAAACATTTTGATGAGATGAAACAAAAGATCAATCAAGCACCATTTATTGCATTTCCTAACTTGCGGAAGCCCTTCGAAGTGGAGATAGATGCAAGTGGATATTCTATGGGATCGGTTTTGATGCAAGGAGGTAAGTTAGTATGTTATCATTCCGAGATGTTTCATGGGGAATTTTTAACTAGCCTACATATGATAAGGAACTCTATGCCTTATTTCAAGTTGTTAAGAAGTGGAAGCACTATATGATGAGAAAGGAAACCATTATCCATACAAATCACCATCCATTGTGTAACACACCCACTATCGTAATTTAAAAATTTTAGGGTTAATCTCCCACAAATGAGAAATCTCCAGACCTCTATCTTAGCGAAATGCCACTCCTTGGTTCAATATCGGGATTCGGGGTTTCTAATGTCAAAACTCCTTCACCCCTATGACTCGTGATGCTCCGAATTCCGATGCGCTCCTCACGCATCAGCTCCCCAGGCCAAGCCTGTGGTTCATTGCCTTTACAGCCGTGGTCTTACCTCCTTTCGGAGCAACTCCTATCGGAGTTTCAGGTTTTTCTGATGTCGCAATTCACGAGTCCTCGGACTCGCGATTCTTCGATCCCCGATATGTCCTTAACGCATTAGCCCTCTAGGCTAGCTCCGTTCTCACGTGACCTGCTACCATATGTCCACCGCTCTATAGCCACCCATCGGGGTTTCGGGGTTAATGTTATCGCGATGCACAAGCCTTCGCAAGTTTCGATTCCCCAATCCCCGATGCCACTTGGCATGGATTCGCGACCAAGCTTGATCTTCCGACATCTGTCCCACGTTCTGGCGCCTATGGCCCACACTCCTTATGATGGCGTGGAGTGACACTTGTCCTCCACTGGAGTACTATGACTGAGGGACCGTCGCGTTTCGGGGTTCCTCCGGTCATGAGTTTCTTGTTATCAAGAATCCCGAGTTGCCGAACCCTGATTCCTCGGGATCTTCTGACACGCGTCCTCGTCATGAATGACTCAGATCTCATCGGGAAATCGCGTATCGCGATTTCACTATGTAACGGTTCTATACTCCCTAAATCTCCGATGGTAAGAATCCTGACGCCTCCCAAACGCTGACACGTAAACTGCCGAGATCAACGGTTAGGATCCATTCTCGGGATTTCGAGACTTTTGATATCATGGTTGTCTTGCTCTTGGGAACTCCGATTTCCCGACTCTCTCTGGATCGCTGACACCTGTCCTCCGAGGATGGACGGCTCAGATCGTATCGAGAAATCGCGTATCGCGAGTTCACTCGACAAGGTTTCCTAGTACTCGAAAACTCTGATTTTCCCGATTCACGACTCCTTGTGATCCCCGTCCACGTGTCCCTGTGGAAATCAACGGTGGAGACTCTTTCTTTGCACATTAGGGTTTAACTCTGATGTAACTTCTCGAGATCTGACGGTGGTCGGGACTATGACCTAAGACCCGACGGTTCAGATCATTTCCTCGCGTGCCTACCCTTGCGCTTAACCCCTGCGCAGCTTCTCCAGATCCAACGGTTGACGGGTAGTTGGACTGAGATCTAACGGTCCAGGTTCGTACTTTTGGGTCTTGGAGTTTACGGTCCTAACTTCCTGTTTCCCACGATGATATAGGACAAAGGGGCAAGGTAGGTAACACCTGCGTTACTTTCGTAAATCTAATGGTCGTGGATGACTATGGACCCTCC
>SNQJ01S0005868.1:102824-120906 GCA_010110895.2 Picea sitchensis | reverse complement strand
TGCTAGTAGGATGTGGCAGGGCTGTTGTCCACACCTCTCCCTCAACCTCTCTGGTACTCGTGTGTGGCCCCTTTACTCCATATGGGAGTCTGGTCGGTAAGCTATCGTCAGCCTGCATCATCAACCATCATGTCAGAACAGGTCAACAACATATCATCAAATCAATAAATATCATGGTAAATAAATCAACTCAATATCACACTCCCTGACTCAATCCGGAGTCCAAGGGTTCCGTTGATGCCTCTGCATCCTCCAGGTCAAAAACCCTGCACACTCAAATAAAATGAGTCAATAGCACCTGTATACAACAATAATAAAACATCATGTCATCTATCATAATGCATCATCATCAAGGATAAATGCTTTATCATCATAAAAATCCAGATCACTTGCGAGCAAGTGTCCTCAAAGAATAAGTTTTCTAAGTGTGCCAGAGCGGGATGTTACAGACCAGTCCATCCTTTTCGAATTGCTGACAGTCTGGTGCATGAGAGCTTGGTCATTGTTGGTGGTCTCTATTGGTGGTTGTTGTTGGCGGTCGTTGTTGGTGGTCATTGTTGGTTGTTCTTGGTGGTCGTTGGTGCTCACTGTTGGTGGTCGTTGATGGACATTGTTGGTCGAACTACTGATAGTTTGGTGCGTGAGAGATTGGTCATTGTTGGTCGATGTTGGTGCATGATAGCTTGGTCACTGTTGGTCGTTGTTGGTCGTTGTTGGTTGTTATTGGTCATTGTTGGTCACGGTCGTTGAGAGTCTGGTGCAGGAGTCTGTAATTCTGGTGCAAGTATTTTTATGTTTTATAAATTAGTGTAATTAGCCTAAATCATTGTAAATTAGCGTAAATGTCATTGTTTTTCTGTAAATTTCATTTTTTTTTTTAATTAGCCTAATTCAAGGTATCATAAAGTAGCCACGAATTAGGATTTTTTTCCCACATTAATTCACTGTGCTTTATTTAGATCTATGTCGTCCATACGATTCTCTAATCAACAAACTAAGATTTCTATTTCTTAATTCCGTTAAATTAAAGTAAAAATTCAAAGTCAAGCAACCTGCATCGTATACAAGGTAACTATCAATCCTGAACCAGAGAACCAAGAAGCAATATCCTGAATCCAACCTGAGCTTAATTCACTGTTCTTAATTCATTGTGCTTAAAAAGAACAGTAAATTAGGCACAGTGAATTCACTATGCTTAATTCACTGCGCTTAATTCACCGTGTTGTATATAATATACTATTTTCTAATTCACTGTGCTGAAAAAGCATAGTGAATTAAGCACAATGAATTCAAATTGTACATGTAAATCTATTTTCCAAATATTGATGTAAATCTAGTGTGCATGGAAAAGAGATTGGTGTATCCTTGTTTCCCAAAACCAATCTCACAAGTTAGCATCAAATAGAAATTAATTATAACTGTGTGGCTTATCAACAATCTGATTCGTGAAAAGAGAAACTAGATACCATGAATATTGAAATTCTTAAAACTAATAGAAATTCGTCATTAGAGTTTAAGAAGTGTTTATTTTTAGGTGAAATATTAACCATGCATATGAAAGTGAAGGGATTAGTTCTCCATAAAACAACGAGTGTTTACCCATTCAAAATAGTGCTAGAAATAAGTTAATATAAACAAGATCAGATTCTTATTTACTTCACCTATTTACACATCTAAATATAGGAATATACCATTATATTTCATATACGATAATATACCATTAGATTTCATATAGGATAATATACCATTGTCAGTGTTTCCAAATTTAATATGAATAGTTTTAATTCTAAGTGCAAATATATTATACTCTAGTGTGTGTATATTATATTTGTGCCAAATGATTTAAATATTTTGTGTGTTAAACCAGGGAATCAACAAACCCTTAAATACTAGCACTTGGGAAATGAAATGTTCCAACAAAAAATTGAAATTGTTGGAGGACTTAAACCATCAATTAGGTTCTAGAATTGTATCAGGTCCTAAATTACTTGAAATAAACATCAAATAGTGTGCCATGTATATGTATTTAATATTTAGAAATATGACAAACTTTAATCATTCACAATTGTGGTCCAATCATCGTGGTTAATTCACTGTGTTGTATATAATATACTCTTTTATAAAATGATTAAGCATCATAAATTATCTTAGTATATTGAGCCAACCTCGACATCGCATGTAAGATAAACAAACCCTCAATTCATTGCGTGTAAGCTAAATAGACCCTCAATTCATCGTGTGTAAGCTAAACAAACCTCAATTCGGAAGGCGAGCCCCTCAATTTGGTTGGCAGAAACAGTTTCAAATATCTCTAGAACATCCGCGAGCGTGTAAGATAAACAAACCCTCAATTCATTGCATGTAAGCTAAACAAAACCTCAATTCGACAGGAAGACCCCTCAATTTGGTTGGCAGAAACAGTTTCAAATCTCTCTAGAACATCTGCAACAGCAAGAAGACCTGCAACCGCCAGTTTTCCTCTTCTATACCACTGAGAAGAATCTTAATGACGAGATTCTATACCAGTTTTTTCCCTCTGACGGGAAATACTTTAACATACATAAGCTTCTTGAAGTCAGCCAAGTCACCTTTGGTCGTGACCACTTTTTCCCCTCCTTTTAGGAAATAAGAAATGGAAAATGATTATGTTAATAAAAAATAATATGATTCAGATCAAGACCATTTTTTTCCAAATGATCAATATGCATTGCAAATCTCATAGTTTCATGCATGGATAATATGATTCTGTCTCAGTTGTATTTTTAGTAAATATTTTCAGTGAATAATCCTTGGAAATATTTTTAGTAAATCCAATTATAGAGAAGTTATAGCTAATATAAATAATTTAAATGTTGTCCCTGAAGTGATTCATTACATTATGTATGGAACATGTAACCTCCTCACGATTCCCGGTATACAAGCATATCAATTTTCCTTGAAACGTTGGCTTTTTCACCTAGCTAGAAACAACAACAAAATAAATAAATAAAATTGAAAATCAATGACCATTCATGTATTCATCATTATGATGTTGAAGTATATAATAAATAAAACAAACAAAATTATTGACCTCACCTGGGAACTTTCCAAGTTCTTGAAAAGGAACTCTAAATTCGACATATTCTTTAGCTGTTTCCATTCTTCTTTTCTTAATTTTTCAATTTGTTCATACATAGTAGGAAAGATTTTACTCCCCATCTCACTTGATATGATTCACTTTCTAAATAGTGAAAAATAACCTTAAACACCTATCCCTTTCTATGACTGATATGATTGATCTTACATTATGTTCTATCCCTTTCAGGGCCATTGGTTCTTGTTAAGCAGATTACAAATTATAGCTTAACAAGAACCAATGGTTCATGTTAACCAATACTCATACTTAGCACAAGATCATGTCCATATAGCTCATCTAAGGGATAAGTGAATCAAATCAATGGGATTTGAACCATTTCATCATCTTAGTAGAAATAAAACATATACATATAGCTTATATCACTAATTTATAGTATACCAATCTAATGCAGTATATGATGCTTTACCTAGTGCTTATAATGGTATGTATTTACCTAATAACTGACAACATCATTTGGTGAGAACATCATGCTAATAATATTATACAAGTAATCTATATTGTCATATCAGTACTCAGTAACAACACATCATGAACTTACTCTTCTATAAATACCCTTCTAATCCCATTAGATCAATAATCACCTATATTACACTTAGTATATCAACAACATGTTAGTTATTGGTATTAGTTATCCTTATTCATGTAATCATCATAATAATCATTACTAATGAATCTGCGGTGTCAAATGCTTAGTAGTATAGTTGTGTTCTTTGATTAAGCTCTACCTTATTTCCAAAATCTCTGTACATGAGTTAGCTAAGATGATCTTACTAGTACCAATAAAGAGCATAGCTAATGATATTTATTACTCATAGATATTGTAATAATAGTAACCTAATATGGAAACTGTAACATAAGAAGATAGAGTGGATTAGTACTAAGAGCTTGAACAAGCATGACCTTATATTGTTACATGATAGTAAGTAATCACATATCTTTTCTTAAGATGGTGTTATATGTAATACAGTCCTGTCTTTTATGTATTATGTGTATTCAATGAAGCTTGTTATTATGGAAAGCATACCCTTATTAGTATAATGGAAACAATACTAACCTAACTAATATGGTAAATACATCTACTTATCCTTGTTAACTATATAAGTATTCCAGTAATTACATATATGGAGTAATGAAACCACATATGATCTACAAAGCACATTGAGATTACACTAGTGACATTTTCTCATAAGGATATGGATAATAATCACACCTTAATTATGTGAAATACATAGGATACGCTTAACCTGTTTCATGAAAGTTGGAAACACTGACCTAACTAGTAATTATAAGAATCAGTTTAGGAAGCATGTATACCTTATCTCTACATGTCTATGTTCTCCATGTATCTAATGCATTCATATTGGTTGATCAAGTACAAGGTTCATTAGTTATACCTATTACTAACCTTTATTGAATCAGACACTAAAAAATGGTAATCAAAGAGAGCTTGATTGTATGACCCTTATTGAACATGATGCAATGGACTTGTACTAATCAATGATAAAGCAACACGTATAAGCTCTTACTACTAATCAAGAGCTTGAATGAGTGAAATAGATAAGGGTTAGAGTTATATCCTATACTAATAGTGGTGTTCATATTATTGATATATACTAGTATGAATGGAGTATGTTTACCATTGCTATTCACTCTTATTGAAGATGGTATTTTATTGGTTACACTATCTTAGCTATGTAGAAGCTCATGATCTCTGTAATATGGAGAAATATCTACTATGGCTTTACTACTCTGTTTTAATTAGGTTCAACTTGATACTAGTGAAAGAGTGGTACTGTTATCTATGATATGTATATGTTTGCTACAAAAATGGTATCTTACTATCACTTGTATGTTAAGCTTTGCTCCATGTGAAGCTCTAGTCCCATCGATTCCCTTTATTCCATAATATTCCATAAGTGAATCTAAGACTTGAATTGGAACAATTTAGGTTGAGGGTATATCACCTTAATAGATTCCCAGGGTGGTGGGTGGGACAGAGGATGTATCCATTCCAATGATTCCATGATGTTTTGTGTTCCTTGATTGTCGACAGATTTAAATATTCCAATGAAAATTAGCATTATAACCCAAAATTAGATAACAAAATAAGTATTGAAATGAGTGCTAATTCAAGTCAAGGTCTGGACATGCCCAAAGCAAAAGCTGACACTGATACCAATAAATAAATTTTATGTTATTTTTCCTTGTTTCAATTTTATTATATGCATTTATTAAAGTTCTTTAAGTAATTTGCAAGTTCATATATCCTATATCTCAATATTCTATAAGGTACTAGTTAAATTAGCTTTCCTTCATATTGCATCACCACCTAGGTTTAGAACCTTAGCTTAGAACCATAGGTTTAGGAGTTTGATGGTGGTGGCAAAAATTGTTCCCTAGGTGAGGGATAACGAGTAAAAAACATATTAGTTTTTACTCATTATTTCCCTCCATCCCTAGTCTCATACTATATTTTACTGATTATTCTTGAAAAGTGGGACACAATCATTGTCCTATGCTTTGGTACATGAGTCTCCTTATCCAAGATATACCACAACAAGTTCACTTTGGTAAGAATCTTAAAAATAATTTAAATAACTCTTTAATAAACATTATAAAAAAATTACCTTCTACATGTTACATCTATAGATTATCTTATAAATTACCTTCTACAATTTACACATGCATACAGATTATCCTCTACATGTTACAATTTTTTTATATTTAAATATTTTCATGTTAATTATATATAGCATCATAGTAAAAAAAATAGTTGTTATTTTTTTCAATATATGTCTTTGATGCTTTGAAGTTGTTATAAATGCTTAAATGCCTTCAAGTTGTTTTATAAATTATATTTCCATTTTATGTTTCTATAATTTATGAACTTTCAAATTCATGGATTTTCAAAGGATATCTAGATCGAGGCGAGATATCGAAAGAAGAGTCTCCAAAAATGTCTCACAGACACTCTAGGCTATCTAATGAAGGAGTAAGAGGAACCCCTTCTTTGACTGAGACTTTGAGGACGTCGGAGACTGAAATATCAGGAAGGCGTGGAAATGTGGGAGGGGAAAATAGTAGTGACCAAAGGCAATCTACTCAAAGGAGGAGATTATCAAATGAATATGTGAATAGATCATCCAGAGAATGTGCTCAAAATAGTGCTATGGATGAAACTTTCCTAGATAGGTTGCACTTTAATACTCCAACACCAGAGAATGCAGGGAATACATCACGACAAGAAAATATGTTCGGTAAATATTTTTTATTTTGTTTTTGTGTATTTATGTTTATGTTATATATATATATGTGTGTGTGTGTGTGTGTGTGTGTGTGTTTATGTTTTTTGTTTTTGTTAAATATTGTAATTAGTTTCAAATGTGTATGTATAGAGGATGAGTTTATTGCAAGAGAAGATAATGAAAGAGAGAGTGATTATCATGAATATTCCAATGTTGGTGAAGAGGGTGAAGGTGGATTTAGGGGGCATTATCAAGAAACAAAAGATTACACACCTACGTCCACCTATCCCTCAGATGTTGGTGATGATCTTCCTTGGGAAGGGTATACTGAAGCGATGACCCTCGAACGATGCTCAGGTGTTAAAAGAAGGATGAAAAATGATTTGAGGTGCTTGGATCTCCCTCAAGAGAGTAAGCAAATCTTGGATATTGTTTTGCACTCATTGCAGAACTTTATGGATGCATATCAAAAGATGGGGCCAACGAATGATATTTTTATCGATTTTATGAGGAGACAAAAGTCGGAGGTGATGGGTCCCGATAAATAGGAAGTAGTAAAAAATAGAGTTTCAAAAGAAGATGCAATTTCTATGTTTAATTTCAAAGAAGGGCCAAAGCGAAAGATGTTGAAGGTGCAATATTTTAAGCACCCCAACATAGCAGGACACCTTTATAATAGATTTTTGGGTTCGTATGGGAATTTGTCGTGGAATGATGAGGTTCCACATTACTTTTCTAGACTCTTTTATGCAGAGTTTTTCATGGGCATGCACCCTGATTATACTAGCCTACCATCCAGTTATTATGGGGCTAGTAATGGATGAACATATGATTGAAAAGGGGCATATCAAAATGCTACATTGCATAGGCATCCACTACCTTTGGTATCTCGTACAATAGGGGAATTTTCCTTGCATTCAAAGATGCGAGCTACATCAAATGTTGGAAAGGAGGTCAGAAATGAAATCGGGGAAAATTTATAATCAATTTTTTATGGTGTTCATGTTGGTTTGAACCGTCGGAGAATTCAAGTCAATTCTCGTGTCAATTTTGTTTACAAAATAGATGAGGAGATAGATTCCATGTCCATAGAGGATATACGAGAGTATGCAAAATGTTTTCACAATATTTTGAAGGATTTAATTCAAAATGATGAACCAAACACCGGATTGGTATGTCTTACAATTAGTAAATTTTTCATTCATTTGATGATAGTTTTCATGTAGTTCTAGATACATATCATTGTATCTTTAAAAATAATTGGGTTGTTATCGTCATTCATTGCAGTTTGGTCATTTGTTAAATGAATCTCCAGTAAATATGGGACTTGATTCGTCAAGCTTAAATTTAGGAGGGTTGAATTAGGTATGTTCTTAAAAATATCCACTTTAGTTGTCCACACTTCAGAACTTGTTGAATAATCAACATGCATGATTTTTATTTTTTTGTATTAATGTAAACACATATTCCTATTATGTCTCCCACTACTTGGGCAGGATTGTCTCAGTTCTCATTGGGAGAGTTTGAAGAGGGTGGGAGTTCACATGTATCATTGCATGTTCAAAACAAATTTAGTTATATATGAAAATTGCAATGTCATTTAAATTATTAATTTAAAATAAAAATGTCTTAAACAATATATAATTTATTGAATCTTAGGGTATGGTGGGTAAGATAGTGACTCAACCGACCATGGGAATGCTATCCTCTTCTGTGGTTTGTGATATTCAGGTTGGCACATCACATGAATTACATGTTTCAAAATTTAAAACTACAATTTAATTTGTTAAAATCATTTAAATTTAATTTTCAAATGTATAAATTTGAAATGTGTTATAGGGAAATGTGGAGAAGAGAGTGCAGGAGATTGGGATTGAAGAGGATGCATCCATACCTTAGAAGGATGCATCTATTCATGATGATGCTTAATTGATGATGCTTAATTAAATGTATGTACATTGCACATTAGTGAGTTTTTGTTTGTTTTTATGTTGGGCCTTTTATATATAAGTGTTCAATCTTATTTGTGTTGAATATGCATAATTTTTTTAACTTTTTTCAAATTTATGTTTGATCAACTTTTTAATTAAGACTTTCCTATTCATAGAAGGGTTACTCAATTTATTGCATTCAAAACATCAACTACATTGTTCAAAAAAACAAAAAAGACGATTCACAACTTTGCTTAGGTGCTCTACAAAACCACGAAACAAGCGAGTGAATTGTGTTAAAAATGTTCAGCCGAAAGCATATTTATAAGATTTGGCGCCAAGTGAAATGAAACGACGTGTCTCTTCATTGTTTCTGTCCAACAGGATTCTCTCACCCACCTTTCGACCGAAAATAATTGTTTTGGTCGAAAAGATAGGAAACCGTTTATTTTTTATGGATTCCGTTAGAATTACATACTTCGGCTGAAAAAAAATTGTTTCGACTGAAAGATTCTTTCGGCCAAAAACCAACGATTGGGATTGTTTGCAAGAACCTGAGAATTCCCTCTAGCTTTCCTGAACTTTAGAGGTTGCAGACTCCTACAAATACTCAGAATTTAGTTTCGATTTGATTCCAACATTTGCAAAATTGAATCTACTTTCAATGGATATAATTTGTTTTCATTTTCATTATTTTGATCTAATTTTATTTAATTTTATAAAAAATCACTTCATAATATTTTCAAGTGACATTATGATTCAGTGAATTGAAATATCTATATCTCTAAAAATACACAGTGGAAAATTTAGAAAAAATTATAATCAGAATCCTTAAATTCTTCTTTTCAAAAGGGTATTTTTAGATTTTATTTTTAAGTAAAAATTAAGATAGATACAAGGTGAGGGAAAACATGTGTTTAAAATATGCAACGTTTTCAGCTTGGTCAAATTCAAAAAATTCTAGAAATTATAATATTCATCCGTTAGATTCAAAATTATAGTCATAATAAAATAGAGTCTCTTTAGATTGTTGCAGTATATTTCATTTGTCAAAAACAAACGTTTAATAATAGATACATTTTTTTTTTTTTTTTGGGGGGGGTGTGAAATAACTCATTATCATTCCTTTCATGTTTAAGGAACATATTGTTAAACAATTTCCAAATCGACATATCAAATCTCAATAAAAATAATTTGAAAAATTATTAGTGGAAAGCTAACAAAATTCTTCACAAGTTTTTTTTTACTGTAAAGTGAAATTCTAAATAAAAAAAATACTTTTGTATACCGAAACTTGAAGAACTTGTGAAAATATAGTTTTTTTCTCATCAAACAAGCAAAATAGACACCCATCTTCATGATTTTACCCAATGTTCAGGTTTAGTTTTTTAATATAAACTTTAAATTGAAATATGTAGGAGAATCTATCAACATTGATGATGCAATATTAGAAAATGTTGATACTGACAAATTTGGGAAGAAAGAAGCTAAGCATTATATAAGATATCGAACTAGGAATATGTATAATACTTTTTTCAAAGATGAAATAGTAACAGTACAAGCTCAACTTTTACTCTGTCTAATAAAGTAAAGAAAGTTAAAAGAACCTACATCATTATTGGGTATTCAAAAGTCGACAAAATATACAAAGGTAAAACAGAATGTCTTTGACAATATAACTAGCGTATTAAAATCTTTTGGAAAATCTCGAAAAAAAGATGTCAGTGTTGCACACAGAGTGATACAAACAACAATTGTTTCATCTAGCAATACAAAAGATCCTTTGACACAACACATGGAAAAAGCGATGGGAACCTCAAGAAAAACATTGTACAAACATAGAAAATTTCGATTGCAAATAGATGAATATGATGAACTTGCTTGTTGGACAGTGATTTCTAGACAACCCTACAAAAATAGACTTGAAGAAAATGTTAAAGAATCAGACCATAATTGTTGTTTGACATAATCTGTTGTTTCACCACATACAAGGGATGTGTTGCGAAGAAGAATAGAATGAAAACAATATGAAGAACATCCAAAGAATATATTTCGTGACACTTGTTGTTGTTGTTATCATGTGTAATTTGAGTTATATTACGACACTTTTCTTGATTTTGGTAAACATTTATGGCCAAGTTCACCTCCTCCTTCCACATTCCATGCTTTTATCTCTGAAATTCTATGTGAAAGAGAAGGTGATGAATTATTTTACCAAAAAAAATGTGTTGGTGGAAAGAAATGTGATCGTTGTGGAAATCTGAGTTTGTTTCACTCAAAGTATCCTATTGATATGCATGATCAATCATTTTCTAATATAACAGTCAATTGGAAGAGATATGAATATATCAACATCACGACTCCACATTATTCAAATGTTATTTCCAAAAGGATTGATTTGAAAGTAGATAAAATCTGTGTGATAGATTTTTTGAAGAAGTTTAAGGAAGAAATTTATAAATAAACCAAGAATTCACATAGAGCTTGATGGAAAGACCTACAATTCAAACAAAACCATGAAGTGTTTCCACCAGAGACAATTTTTTCTGTAGTTGATTTTGCAGAGAATTACACATTTGTTGCACAGAAAGAAATACAGAGCGAATATTATCATTCTGATCAAGTCACTATATTTGTCCATGTTCTATATAGACATGCTCAACGAATTCTTGATAACATAGAAAGAAACAATGACAATCACCATGTTATTAAAGAATATCACTTTTATATAAGTGATGATCGAGCACACAATACACATTATGTACAACATTGTTTTGCTAAATTTTATGATTCATTGAAAGAACATGGGATCAGATTCGATCGACATTGGTTGTGGTCAGATGGATGTATGGGTCAATTCAAATCTTTACGATCATTCTATTGGTTGTGTCGTCTTCATAAGAAATCAAACATTACACATTGTTGGAATTTTTTTGAGACTAGTCATGGAAAAGGAGAGCACGATGGTGTAGGGCATGTGTAAAATGAGCAGTTCGAAGGTATCAGATGAACCCTCATGCCAATCGATTTGAATACGCTGATTAATTTGTTGAATGGTGAAAACTGGCGCTAAGACATGAAAATAATCCGTCAAGGGATGTGCGCAGGTGTGTCTATATATACATGTTACACATGATATTTTTATTCATGTGACAAATTTATATGATCTTAAATCATTTTCTTGATAGATTTCAAGTTAACAAGTTCTTGTCTTGTGCAGGTTTTTTTGGTACGTTGAAATCCAAGATGTAAATAGATCAATCCCATATGAATCCGATACAATACATGGGACACAAAAAATGCATTTAGTTAAAACAAAATGCTATCGAAATGTATTTTCATTTGATAGAATAAATGATTCTTGTTTTTGTTCAATTTGGATAGAGGACACGAAATCCATAGAGATTTGCGAAAACGAAAATGCGGAATATGTTAAAGCTTGGAGACATACCGAAATTAATATAAAAGGGAAAATGCCACTTGCAAGCTCAAAGGAGATGGAATCAAATGAAACTATAATGTCAGTTGATGGTGATAGAGTTCCTAATCTTGTTAGAGAAGGTAATTTTTATGTTACAATTGTTTGAAAATATATTTATTAAATATTTAAACAACTTGTAGATGTACTTGTAAGTGGATATATAAAATTTAAATATATAGTAGATGAGTTTAATGGCATGTGCACATGAGCTAATCTAACACAAACTACTTGTTGGAACATATCTAATTATTTGCAAGAGATGTCTTTGTTGTTGTTGCACCTGTAAACAACACTGAAAACATGAAATATTATTTGATGCGATGCAAAGAACAAAAGATGAGGTTATTAGAAGATTTTGATGATAACGGTTTTATATATGAAAGAAGATCCATCATATTGAAAGGCTATTTTTTTCAAGAAACCCATCAAACCGATAGTCATGTTCACTTTCAAGAGTATCAGTCAGATGTCATAAGTTGTCAATATAGACATTTTTTATGTCTAGCACGCATAAAGTTAATAGAAGTTCAATCAAGAAAAAAAAAAGTTAGAAAATGGAAAATGTCCAAAGAAGATCATGAATGAATAATTGAAGATGGCATACCGTTACAATTTCTTTAAACAAGTGATGTATACATTCCAGAATTTACGAAATGAAATGAACAATGGTTAAAATTTACGATAAGTTTGATGAAATGAATACACATGCAAAATGAATCAGTGGAAGCTTTAGAAGTACATAAGATCTATAAGAATGTGTATTCAAATATCCATGCAATATATGCTTTCATTTATATTTCCATAGATATAACATGTTAGAAATCTCTAACACGTATTTTTCAATATGCCACCCACTTATTGTACGATTAGTCAGGGTGTCATACACCTCAATTCAAAATTTCTCATTCACTCAATTTTGAACATGTCATTATGCTTGCTCACTCGTGAACTTGAATTAGTGGAAACCTCCAAACCTAACTTAGTGGGATTAGTTCTCAAAATATTTGGCATGGTTTGAAGTTGGAGCTTACCCACGTGGAGACTTGGAGGCAATCATGCCTAGTTCTAGCATATCATCTATGTACTAGCTCCATTTTAAAATTTAATGATAAATTTATTATTTACATTTCCAATTCTATTTTTCTCTTAAACACCTCTCACTTAAAAACCTCTCCCTTCCATTGTGACTTCATGTCATTTACAATTTTGGTTCATCCTAGGGTAATCAATTTCATATTATAGTTTTGGATCTGAAAGCCTAGGTCTAGGGTTGGATTCTCTTGGAGTGTTATCCTTCAATAAAACACTCCATTATTGTCATATGGGTTTTCTTGTTATTTTAGTACCGACATTTTTTTTTTGTTTTTAGTAGAACCAATTTGTAGACCTAGAGTGTTTAAGGTTTTAGCCATTATAGTCCATTATTGCCATATGGGTTTTCTTGTTATTTTAGTACTGGCATTTTTTTTTAGTAGAACCAATTTGTAGACCTAGAGCGTTTAAGGTTGTAGCCATTACAATATAGTATTGATGTTTTCTTATTTTGCTAGAGTAACAGTGTAGACGAATCTATATAGCTCTATTTTTGTAATTCTTAGGCTAATAGATATATCGATTATATGTGGATTTTCTTCTTATTCTTGTGTTGGTTTTTCTTTTCTTTTCTAAACCTAAAAGGTTTCAGGGTTGTAGCAATTACACTAGAGGGTTATAAGGCATGTCAATCTTTCTATTGATTCCAATATTTAATACGATATTGATCATCAAGAACATTGGTTTCACATTCCTTGACATGCTCATGATAAGCATTGACATATTGTATATTCTAGTATTTTAATTAGTAAAACAAATGTTTGAATCTTTGAAACCTATGATGCTCATGGCTTGACCAAGAGAAATAACAACACGAGATTTCATCAAAAAATAGATTATTGTTCTATTTTTTTATTGATATACATGTGTAAATTGAGAGCATACAATATATGCTATGTCATATGCTCTGATTTTGTTTTCACTAAACACTTATTTTTTTTAAGTTGATAGGATATAGTATATAGGAATATTTTGTATGAATATAATATATGATAGTCCATTAATTAGGGATAATTTTAGTATAAACGATCTGTTAAGAATCATAATATCTCTCTAAGGAATCTTAAAAATGAATCTGTATTTCAACTTGAATGAAAAATATAAAAAAATCCATGGAAAAAAATTGGTTTCACATTCCTTGACATGATCATGATAAGCATTGGCATATTGTATATTATAATATTTTAATTACTAAAACTAATATTTGAATCTTTGAAACCTATGATGCTTATGGCTTGACCAAGAGAACTAACAACACGAGATTGCATAAAAAAACAGATTATTGTTCTATTTTTTTTATTGATATACATGTGTAAATTGAGAGCATACAATATATGTTATGTCATATGCTCTGATTTTGTTTTCACTAAACACTTATTTGTTTTAAGTTTATAGGATATAGTATATAGGATAATGTTTTGTATGAATATAATATATGATAGTCCATTAATTAGGGATAATTTTGGTATAAATGATATGTTAAGAATCATAATATATCTCTAAGGAATCTTAAAATGAATCTGTATTTCAACTTGAATGAAAAATATAAAAAAAAAATCCATGGAAAAAAATAGGAAAACCCTAGATGCTTGGTATGAGAAATAGTGGAGATGCACAAGGGAGAATTATTACATTTGTGTAGTGATTATGTGAAAACTGTTAATTTTTACAATAAATTATTTAGGATATTGTTTTATCTAATTGAACATCATATGTGTGATTATCCATACCAATACTAAGTTGCAACAACATATTGATTGATCAAATACTCCATGTATTCTTGATATAATATGCAAATAAGGGAATTTCTTGCCTTGAATCTCTATACTGCAAAAGGTAGAAAAATAAAATCTAACACCTTGTCGTCGAGCATGTTCAAGTTGAGGAATATATTAATACATATTCTTTTAAAAAGTGACGTGCACTAAGATAACACGTTGACTTGAACAAGAGATTTGGTTGCAGTTCAATGCATATGTCCATGGGTTAGATAATTTCACTCACAAACATTATTTTTTATTTGAATTAATCACTGGTCTTTTAGAATTTAATCTAATTTTTGTTTATATGTACAATTATGTAAAAAAATTCTATCTTGATGTATGATATATGTATCGAAATAAATATATGCATTTTTAGTAATTGCCTATATAATCGAAACATCATACAAATTCCTTGTAATGAATACACTATAATACTAATGAATCAAATAAGGTAATCTTTTGTTACTAACCCATGGTCTCTTATGCATAACATGAATCCAATCATTTGGTTAGTAATGAGTGTTTTCCATATATATTACATTACACTAATGTCTAGTCATAACATCATGCTTGTACATACCCATAAACTTATTTAGGGTAATAATATAAGTATATATTATTATTGTAATTATATATAGGGTAATAATATAAGTATATAGTATTATTAATATTATATTAGCTTATATCATTTCATATGATATTAGTCTCCCATGACTACCAATCCTTTTACACCACTTCATTAATTTTCTAGTGAAAAAAAAAACACTATATAATCATCTAGTGAAAAAAAAAACACTTATCAATAATCCTCTAGTAAAGATGCACCATTAACCACAAGCATAGGAAATAAATACAAGAGACACAATTTTTTTTATCAATATTCATCTAATTTTCTATGAACATTTACCATAAACATAAACAAATGAAAAGAAGAAAATACTAAAAAAAAAAAAAAAAAAACACTCAGATTTTTAGTGATAGAACCCTTGTTATACATAGAAACCACATTTATTGTAAAGTATGAACCACTTCATTAATATTTAAACATGTTACAATAAACCTCCAATACTTCTCAATCATAGAACTCTCTATGAACCTCTATAGTGAGAAGACCACTCCATATGATATATGAACCTCTATAGTGAGAAGACCACTCCACATGATGAATTTGATTCTTTATACAATTGGTATTTTTTAATAAACTTTAAAAACTTTAATTTTTATAAATTCTTTGTAAAATTGATATTTTTTAATAAACTCTAATTTTTTTATAAGATAAGAAATATTTTATATACCTAACACTATCAAATTTTACAAAATTATTATTTTTTAACAAACTCTAAAAACAACTCTCATTTTTTTTATACACCAAATTTTACAAAATTGTTATTTTTTTTTAGCAATCCGAGAAAACAACTTCTTTTTTTTTAATATATACCCAAAACAAAATTTGATTATAATAATATATGGTGATTTGTCTCACTTATATCTTATATCTATTGATAGCTCTTTCACTTTTTTATATAATATTTATTTAATTTAAATTTTATATAATAAATTAAATTAAATCTATATAATAAAAAAAAAATTAAATCAACATTGAAATACACAAAACTGAAATAAACTCTAAAGATAAACTTGATATCTTATATCTATTGATAACTCTTTCACTTTTTTATATAATATTTGTTTAATTTAAATTTTATATAATAAATTAAATAAAATCTATATAATAAAAAGAAAATAAAATCAACATTGAAATACACAAAACTGAAATAAACTCTGAAATAAACTCTAAAGATAAACTTTATATCTTATATTTAATGATAACTCTTTCACTTTTTTATATAATATTTGTTTAATTTAAATTTTATATAATAAATTAAATAAAATCTATATAATAAAAAGAAAATAAAATCAACATTGAAATACACAAAACTGAAATAAACTCTAAAGATAAACTTCTAATGGATATCGATTTTTTTAAAACAATTTCAAAATATTAAATTGTATTTAAGCATTTTCAAGATAGAAGGCCAAAATAAGTCATCCATAAAAATATAAAATAGCAACAAAACTATTGGAGCAAATCCCTATATATCTTTTCTTATAATACAATTTTCATCAAAATATCAATATTTGTCTTTTAATCCTTCCATTATTATAATTTTCATCAAAATATCAACTTTTGTCCTTTAATCCTTCACATAATTTAAAATTTGGATTAGTTATATTCACTGTATTTGACTGAACTTTCAAAAAATCAATATTTGTCCTTTAATCCTTCACATAATTTAAGAATTGGATTAGTTATATTCAGTGTATTTGAATGAACTTTCAAAACTATATGTATGTAATATTTATTTATAAACAATAGTGAATATTTCATTGAAATAATTTGTGAATATTTCATTTAAATAATTTTTCACATAATTTAAGAATTGGATTAGTTATATTCATAAGCTATATGTATGTAATATTTATTTATAAATAATAATGAATATTTCATTGAAATAATTTGTGAATATTTCATTTAAATAATTTTTTACAATAGATCTTTTAAGTTTTTGCAAATGTTTTTGTTACATAATACAACTTACTTAAGATTAATATTTAATATTACAAGTTTAGCGTTCAAAATATTAAAATAAGTTAAAAATAAAATAAAATAAGCTAAAAATTTATCATACTATCCACACATTGAACATAAGATATATCTTGGGAAGCCTAGTATGGGAAAATTTAGATAAAAGGTGAGGACACATATTTCTTCTCATATACAAAAGGAAAATTCAAAGAAATATGAAATCACTCTGGAGTTGCCATAGATACCGTGGCTTGTATGTCTCTTATAAGGTCTTTTACTTCCTTTTTTTTTCTCACAATACCCCACTTCCTTTCTCTAGTTAACTATGAGATAATAATCAATACAATAAGAATGGAACCCCTTCCTTTCCTAGCATCCTAGTATGTAACATATCATAATAGTTGTTTAGGGTTAGGCATAGGGTTTTTTCATCCCTCAACTCCTAATTAAGGTTAGGGTTTTGGACCCTCTAGAATCTTCTTGAAACTCCATACATGACTAGCTCCACATGTGTGAGTAATGGGTGTTGATGTGGCGTCCACATGGTACCATGGTGGTCAAAAGCATAGGTCAATTTATGGGAGGTGTAACTTCCTCATATGAACTTTGATTGAGGTGATCTTTTCACTAATAGAAATATCTCGACATGTAGAAAACCATCGAAGGGTTAGTGTTGGATTACTGAGATAGGGGGTGAATCAGTAATAGAGAAATTGAATCCATTTTAACCATATAATCCAATTTTTATATCAATGAAGCATTATCATCCAATAACTACAAAGTAAATAAGCAATGAACAAATGAACAAACATACACATACACAGTACACCAGTGTTTTACGTGGAAA
>SNQJ01S0005868.1:75693-87672 GCA_010110895.2 Picea sitchensis | reverse complement strand
TAAAAAAATTCTAATGATTTGTAAAAGATTTGGAAACTTGTAAACTTATTAATTTATAAGGTTTTTAAAGATGTTTAAAATTACACTATTTAATTTTTAAATTTTATCATGTAAAAATATTATTTAAATAATTTAAAATAAATAAATTTTTAAAAATATATAAAATTTCAAATATATATATATATATATATATATATATATATAAATCAAATTAAACTTTTTATGAAATGCAATGATAATAACTTTTATTTTGAAATAAAAAAATTATGAATTATTATTTATTTCATAACAATATTTAACGATACAATAACATAAAAATATTTTAAAAACACATTCCACAACCATTTGCGTCAGTATATAAGTAGAGTGTTTGAGCATGATGTAATGGTAATAATAAGATTAATTTATGCTATCATGATAACAGTATAATAATTTCATGAATACTGTATAGTTAATTTATATGTATTAATAAATGATGGATGATTTGTTAGTTTTCTAAAGTGAAGTGTTCTAACATTTTTATCAAAGTTCAAGTTTGTTTTTAACACGTGTAATTATATTTGATTTAGGTTGGTGAAAGTAATAAAAAATGTAAGTTTTAAATAACTTTAATTTAATGTTGTATTTGTATTAATAAAAAAATAAATTTTAAATATAAATTTTAAACCATTTTAATAAAATATTTTATCCTATAAAAAAACTTAAATAAATTTATTATTATATTATTATTTTTCAATTAGATAAAAAAAAATTATCATATCAATATAAAAATTTTATATATCATTTTTCATAAAAATAATATATATCATTTTCCAATTATGAAATATAAAAAAACACATTGATCAACCACCAACGTCAATGAAAGTGAGTAATGGTGAAGGAAATTGATGGTATGTAAACTATCATCTCAATGATGATGGCTCCCACCTCACCCAAATATATCTTTTCTTCTTAACATTGCTAAATGGTTATAGATAAGAAAATAGGTGTATGACATGCATAAATTGAGAAATGGTCCAAATTTTTTCGCCCTCAACCCTAGTTAGAGAGTGATGGGTCGGGTTCGAGTCCATGGTGAAGTTGGTTAGGGCTGGAGGTGACAAATGGAGATGAGTCATCAAGTCTAGGGAGGTAGTGGATGTCGAGCTGGTTTTGGTAGAGGCTAAGTAGGAGTATAGGGTTTCAGAGTATGTTCAATTTTTTCGATACGAGGGTTGCCCGATTGCATTTTTTATAGGGTTTATGACAACAGTTGTACAGGAGTCAGAGGATGAACTGGGCGATGACCTCTAGTGGAGTCAGAAGGGCCTGTGAAAAACCGATGATGTGTTCAGGGAGGAATTAAGCCTGTACCGCAAAAAGTTAGTACAAGATGTTGCTAGGGTTGACAAAGTGGAGGTTGTGCTAGAGGAGCGCACTGGGTTGGGTATAGGTGTCGAAGCGATGTGTGGTTCGAGGGATTCGAGATCCATCAGGATCATCGACGAATTGTTCGCTCAGGAATCGGGTAGGGGTAGAGGGTTTAATGACTTTATGAAGCAACTTTCTTCATTTTTTTCGAAGAAGGAGGGAATACCGGAGGACGTTGTGGATGGGTTCCTAAGCACCGAGGAAGCGGTTCAGGGGGCAACAAAACCTTCATTGTTATTTGGTGCGGTGAAGAATAATACTGTCGAGAGAGAAGGGAGAGTCCAGTGGGTGACAAAAGTATCGTTGGACTTTGCACTAGGGGAAAAGGACATTGCAGGATTCGATAGGCGTATGCAGGGTATTGAGGGAGGTGGGTCTTGTGTGGATATAGCGAAGGGAGCTGAGAAGAAGGAAGGGCATATTCTCAGGAGCATAGTGGATGCAACTAGCCATGCTAGTTGGAAAGCATGGAAGGAAAAGAAAGGAAAGTTGAGGGTCACCCTTGGCCGCGACATTGGTATGGAGGCAACTCGTTGTCTTTCTGTGAGGGGCCTTGTGGGTAGATTTAGTTATGGGGATTTGGGTGCCAGGGACATCCATGAGTGGGTGGAGAATAGTTGGCTCCCGGTGCTGGGTTACTTGCCGGAGGTATTTGTGTTAATCAAAGGTTGGTTCTGCTTTTTGTTCAAATCATCAGTGGATGCGGAGTTAATTTTGCAGAGGACTTGGGTGGTGAAGTCAGGTAGCCTGATGTTGAAGCGATGGCACATCACCTTCAATCCAGTAAAGGAACACTTTAGATATAGACATTTGTGGGTGTTGCTGTCAGAATGTCCATTAGTGTTATGGAATTTGGAGGCCTTCAGAGCGATCAGAAATGCTCTTGGGAAATTCTTAGATGAGGATCCTAAGGTGTTGGAGGGGTCAGATAGGCGGATGGGTAGAATCTTAGTGGAAATGGATCTCATCAATGGCCTCCCTACGGATTTAGATATCGACTGGTGTGGATTTACTTTCCAACAACATCTAGACTACTTTCAGATGCATTGTCTGCAAAGGGACGGGACACCTAAGGCACCAGTGCTTGAGGTCTTTTGTGGAAGTACCTGCGTCAGGTAAAGGTGAAGTGGAGATGAAGATTAAGGGGTAGACCAAAATTGTTAAAGAGTGGAGTGATTTCTTATCTTCACCGTCTTTGGATAGCATTTTGGACTCTGGTAAGTTAATTAATAAGGAACCTTTTTTATCTTCAGTTTTATCTGATTTCGATGATTCTAGGAGTAAGGGGTTAGTAAAGGTGAATGCGTTGGGTGAGTCTGTAAATAAGGGGGCAACAGGGGGTGCTGTCAGTGCAAGTGCGGATGCAAGGGCTTGTTGTAGGGAGGGGTTTTTGTCTAGGTCTTGTGAGGATTCTATTGTTGTCGAGAAGGTTGTGTTTGGGGTGGGAGGGGGGTGTCCTGAAGTGGAAGGTTTTTCTGGTTTGATTTTGAAGGATACGAGTGACTTGAGGGAACGACTGGAGGAGGGGGTCACACTAACCAGTGGAGGTGGTTCCTCGCCCCCACTTGTGAGTGGGCTCTTGGAGAAGAGGGTTTCGGTGTCTCCTGTGTGTGTGGAAGCACGACAGGATGAGTGGAGCCATCTTGCAGAGGCGAGGGCTGGTTTGGGGGATAGACATGCTTTTCCTAAGCGATTTTACTCTAGTGAGGATAGGTTGTTTGCGGGTGAAGGAAGTAGTGTCTGCAGTACCATTTCTGTGGGTGTCTCTACTTAGCTTATTCGGCAAGTGGCACATGAGGATGGTTGTTGCAAGGGTGGGGTTTCATCATCTGATTCTTTAAATGTTGCAGGCCAAAAAACTTCACATGTTTTTTCGAAACTGGAGGAGTCTTTAANTTTAGTGTCTCCTGTGTGTGTGGAAGCACGACAGGATGAGTGGAGCCATCTTGCAGAGGCGAGGGCTGGTTTGGGGGATAGACATGCTTTTCCTAAGCGATTTTACTCTAGTGAGGATAGGTTGTTCGCGGGTGAAGGAAGTAGTGTCTGCAGTACCATTTCTGTGGGTGTCTCTACTTAGCTTATTCGGCAAGTGGCACATGAGGATGGTTGTTGCAAGGGTGGGGTTTCATCATCTGATTCTTTAAATGTTGCAGGCCAAAAAACTTCACATGTTTTTTCGAAACTGGAGGAGTCTTTAATAAGTTTTATCTCATCTTATTGGGATGTACTCTCTCGGACGCCATTGCAGGTTTATGATGGGGGGAACCCTCTATCTAAAAATATAGAAAGGTCTGGGAAGAAGGAGTTTTCTAGCAGGGAAGGTGGTAAGGGCTCGAGAGTTGACAACACACTGTTAAAAGGGGTTGTTCTTCGCGAATTAGAAAAAGAGTTTTCTCTGTTTAAAACTTGTAGTGCGAGGAAGTTATTGAAAGAGAAGGAGGTTTTAGAGGTTCTTAGTGGTCTAGTGCTTGATGGTCCCAGGGTGCTTAGAGCTCAGAAAGAATCGGCGAGGGTTAAAAAATGATAGTCGAAACCCTAAATGTTAGGGGAGTGGGGGCCTCTGCTAAGTATTTATCCCTCAAAAGGTTTTTAGAGAAGGTAAAACTTGATGTACTTTTTATACAAGAAACTATGTTAAGTGAAGCAAAATCGAGAGTTTTGTTTTCTAAACTACTCCCTAACTAGTTAATCTATGGGGTGGACTCAATTGGACTTTCTGGTGGGTTTCTTTCGGCATGGAATCTGTGAAAAGATTATTTCTATGCTTATGTGAATTCTGCAGGGATCTTGTTGGAAGGTACAATTAAATATCTAAATCAAATATTGAAGATGCTTAATTTTTATGGTCCTTACTCAGAGAGAGTGGCATTTTGGGAGACAGTTAAAAAGGAAGGGATCTTTAATGAGCAAAACCTAGTTATGGGGGGGATCTAAATTTTACTACGTCGTGTAGGGATGTGTGGGGGGAGAATGCTAGAGTGGATCCACTTTAGCTCTATTTCTCCCAATTGATACAAGAAGGGGGGATGGTGGATGTTGCACCTATTAAAATGTTACCTACTTGGAGGAATGGGAGAAGGGGTCAGGACTACATAGAAAAAGTATTGGACAAGTACTTTATAGATGAGAAGTTAGTAAACTCAAGGTCGAGATACAAAACTTGGGTGTGTAATGCAAAGATCTCAGACCACATTACAATGATCCTTCATATGGAAACAGTTAAAGACCATGTACAATATACTTTCAATTTTAATTATGGCTCGCTTGATGATCCTGATTTTTTGGACTTAGTTAGATCCAGTTGGAATGGTTTTCTCAGAACAAAGGTTTTAAATCTGATGGACTCTTTAGTAAAAAATCTCAAGTTATTGAAGATGTTAGTGATTGTTTGGGAAAGGAAGAAAAAGGTTGTAGCCAAGGAAGAATTGTTACAACTTGAATTGGACTTGGATACTTTATACTCTGAGTTCCTGGGGGGATTTGTGCAAGAGGATGATAAGGAACTAGTTTTCGAAAAAGAAAAAAGGAAATTGTTTCTCTTAAGACAGGAGGAGGAAACCTAGAGGCATATGAGTAGACTCAACTGGCTGGCCTCTGGTGATCGAAACTCCAAGTTCTTCCATGCATATGCAAGTTATAGAAAGTAGTTTAATGCCATTTGGGATATTACCAAGGAGGATGGAACAATAATATCTAATACTCTTGATTTACATAAAGAAGTTGTGGACTACTTCCAGACTATTTTTAAGTCGCAAGATAATATTGCTATCTTTGATCAACTTGTTATTTTAAGAAACTATTCGAGAATTTTTTCAGAGGAAGAAGGCTCTAGATTGGATGAGCCAGTTACTTTAAAAGAATTATTAAAAAATCTCAAAGGTTTTAAGGTGTCAAAGAGTCCTAGGCCGGATGGTTGGACTGCCGAGTTTTTTCTATCTTTCTTTGATATTTTGCGTACTGATTTATTAAATATGGTGGAAGAGTCTAGGAGGAAAAAAGAGTTTCTGGTGCAATAAATGCTACCTTTATTTCACTCATTCCTAATACTGATAAGCCAGATTAATTTGGAGGATTTAGAACAATTGAATTATTTAATATGGCTTATAAGATCATTACAAAAATTATTGCGGCTAGGATTAAATCTTCTCTTTTTGTTGGAATCTCAAATGAGCAATTTCGATTCCTTGAAGGGAGACAAATTACTGATGATGTAGGAGTTGCTCAGGAGGTGATACACAATATAGAGGTAAAAAACTTAAAGGCATTGGTGTTAAAGCTGGCTCTGATAAAGGCATATGATAGAGTGGACTGGGTTTCCTGAGGCTTGTCTTATTATAGGTGTGTATGAGTCTAGAAGCTACCGATTGGATCTGAGGGTGTGTATCATCTACAAGTTTTTTTGTTTTGATCAATGGAAAGCCTTCTAGTTTCTTTAAGAGTGTAATGGGTTTAAGGCAAGGATTCCCTTTATCCCCTTTACTTTTTCTCCTTATCATAGAAGGGTTAAGTAGAGCTATTGAGGAGAAGGTAAGGGCAAAGAACATTGAAGGTATTCATGTGGCTAGAGGATTATTCATTACACACACGATGTTTTTGGATGATGTTATTCTGTTTGGGAATGGAAACTTTGATGAGTGGGAAGTTTTTAAGGAGGTTTTGGAGCTTTTTTGTAAAGCGACAGGGATGGTCTTTAGTACTCAGAAGTCTGTTTTTTTTAGAAGCTGGGTGGGAAGCTGTTGAACTGGAATTGATAAAAGAGATCTTGCCTTATGATATAAAACTAGTTGAATAAGGTTTTAAGTACTTGGGGTTCTTCTTAAAACCAAACTATTACTCTAGATTGGATTGAATTTGGCTGGAGAAAAAATTGATAAAATAATTTTGAATTGGAGTCACAGATGGCTCTCTTTAGGGGGGATGGTGATTCTTGTTAAAGTTGTACTTGAAAGAATTTTTGTTTACTGGATTTCCATGGGAAAGATCCAAAAAAGTGTTTTAAACAGTATTAGAAAGAGGATGTTTAGCTTCTTGTGGACGGGTAAAAAATTTATTGAAGGTATGCATTTGGCAAGCTAGAAAAAGCTTTCAAAACCAAAAAAGTTTGGTGGGTGGGGTTTAAAAAATATATTTATTTTCGGAAAGCCTTGGTAGAAAAAAGTTTGTGGCGATGTCTTATGATGAATGGTATTTGGCATGAAGTGATGATTAATAAATATATCAAGAAGAAATCAGTGGAGGAGTGGTTCAAACAAGGTAGGATTTCTTGGTCAGGTACATCAAACTTTTGGAGAGCACTCACCGCTTCTTTATCAATTATAATAGATTGGTTGGTTTGGAAACCTGGGAATGGGAGGGCTATTAGAATTAATTCTGATCCTTTGGTGGGTTCATATACTTATTATAAATTGTCAAATAATCTTATCTTAAATTTGAAGACCCAAGGGATTGATTCCTAGCACAAGCCAGGACTAGTGAGGTGGAGGATATAACTTTTACAAGATGGAAAAAGGTTGAATCACTAGGATTGGAAGGGGATCAAAAAGAGGAATGGAATAACTTTGTTAAGGGCTTGGTTGGCTCGGCTTTTGTACTAAATAATTCTAGAGATACCTTATTATGGTCTTGGGACACAAAAAGGGGAAAATTCAATGCTAATCTTCCTTACAAAGTTCAAATGTTGGAGATGAGGGAAATTGAACATTGTTTTTGGTATAATGAATTGTGGAAATGGTAGTTACCCTTAAAAGTTAAACTATTTGTTTGGATAATGCTGGAGAAGATAATTCTTACTTGAAAAAAATTGAACAAAAGAGGTTTTATTGGGCTAAGCAAATGTGTCTTGTGTGGGATTAGTGAGGAAACAATGTTTCACCTTTTTGTGGAGTGCAGGTTCATCAAGGATATCTGGCAAACAATTTCAAAGGATTTAAATTTAGTCAGACCTTGGGAAGGAGTTCAGATTGTAGATTGTTTTCAAAATTGGTTAAAAAAGAAGGAAAATGGGAATGAAATACCTTGTTTCATCTATTGGGAGGTGTGGAAACACATAAATTTGGTCATCTTTGAAGATTTACCTCCTAATTTGGTTAGAGATATCAACTTTATTTTACAGGATTTGGGTGTATTAAAAGTCACACAGTGTGATAAGACAAGAAGGTTAGACAGACCACCCTTTCTGGATGTAACATCTTGCTCTTGTGAAAACCTGATTGAACTTATTCTTTGAGGACACTTGCATGGAAGTGATTTGGTTCATTATATATTGACTATTTTTATTATGATTATGAGATATTGAGGATCTRATGATGTGTTATCTTGTTATATTTATATCGACAAGTGTTATTTATTAGTTTTATTGAGTGTGCAGGTCTCTAGACGTTAGAGGATGTTGATGGAATCGATGGATCTCCTTGGACTCCAAATTGAGTTAGGGAGTGGACTGTTATGGTTTGAATATTTTGATATTACAGATGTGACATTTGACTAGATATTATGATGTTGATTGTTATCGCTGACACATTTTGTTGGTGGATGCAGGMTAACAGTAGCCTGCTAACCAGACTCACATTAGGAGTAAAGGAGTCACGCATGACAACCARAKAAATTGAGGGAGAGGTGTGGAAGCATCCTTGTCGCAACCTACTARCACTCTCRTCGTGGCTCGAATGGTAGGTTAACAATTACCTAGTTTGAGAKATCCATGTTGCCATGAGGGAAGACTGTGAMAATCACTCATAATGATTATAAGGGGTGTGCAATAAGGAAGGGTATTTATTCCTTAAATTCCCTTAGTCTCCCACAAGGTCACCTGACGAAGTCTTGACCCCAGGGGTTTKACATCTACCAAAATCAGTCAAAAGGCGAGTGCCACCCTTGGAGCACGTAGTGCGTCTTGAAGGGCACTTCATGCAAATAAAATAGGAATGAAAGCGAGTGGAACCCTTGGAGCATGTAGTGTTTCTTGAAGGGAATGTCGCAATTTTAAATCTGGTACATTAATAAACCTAGTACATTGAAAACTATGCCTCCCTAGGACCTGGTCAACCTTAAAATGAATGATGGTATGAATAAAGTTTAATAACAAATTTCCCTTAAGAATTGTCGCCCAGCCTAGTGAATTTAAAACCTAGGTCTAAGTAGAATATGTGAACAAAAAAAAAGGCTAAATGGACATATAACAAGAAGGGGGTAAATAAAATTCAAGCATTAATAATTAAACCAAAATTGTAATGAAGGTTTAATTATTAAAAGAGTAAATTGTTGTTTTTGTTTAAACTTGCTAATTCTGAACTTAGTTAAAAAGGGGAACTTAAAGAAAAAGGGGAATGCCTAACTTAGTAGGGAATCTAGCCTTTGGAACTTTCTATTTGTGAACTCAACTAGGCTTTAAGTAAGGCGTAAGTCATTTAAGAATTGTAAGCGAATAAAGGGACACCAAGGAGAGTTTTTAGGAACGCTTTTAGGTGGGTGAGGGAAATAGGAAATTTAATTAATTAATAAATTGATTTTCTGGTGCAACTAAGGGATCGGGTGACATGTGTATGGGGGAGGTTTATCCTAATTAAATTTAATAAAAAGAATCTAATGAGGATTGGGAAAGTGATCACTAAGAAAAATGTATAAAAAGGATGGCGGAGGAGGAGTATAGATCACGTCTGGTATGCGTAAGGTTACACTGCCGAAATTTTATCTTGACTGAATTTTTCTTGTGGGAGTTGCGATACCCAGCTCGGATAACAAGTGGTAGATTGACCTTGCGAGGTGAGTTGGGAGCTAGAATTATCTGGTATTGTGTGTGTGGCCCCTTTGCAGCTCGGGGGGATCAGGGGGAAGAAGAGTACTGCTAATGTTGGCTGGGAGGTACCGGTGAGGTATCATGGGATAGCGAGCAAGAAGTGGACGAAGCACAAGGATGGGACATCGACTTCGGGTTCTTCGCCTTCGGTGACGGTACGTGTGTGAATTGTATTATAAATTAGTTCTTATTTTTTGTATATGGATACCTATTAATTTTTATTATGTTATTCCTTGCACGATAGTTGGTGAAGCCAGATGAGATTGTTGCTTCTAAAATGTTCAGATTGTTTGGCTTCAAATGTTCAGATTGATTGATTCAAATGTTCAGTTCATAGCTTTAAAAATGTTCAGATTGTTAGGCTTCCAATGTTCAGTTTGAAGAAGGAATTATAGTCATGTATGTTGTGTAAACTTGCTGCCTCCCTGGAGTTTTCCCCACTTCCACCCTATTACCTTACTCTCCCGATATGATTTCTCCCACCGATCCTACACTTGATGATTGAAGTTCCGGTTCCTTTGTGACCAAGCGAGCGCCCCTTTTTCAGTCGAGTCTACTAGGGAAACTACCTCTTGTTTCGTTGTATTTCCAGGTAAGATTCTTATATGTCCCCAAGGGGGAATCTTCAAGCCTAAACAACCCACCCTTTTATTTTACCTTTCGCATTTACAACTCGTCGGCAAAGAATAACCTTTTCCTGTTGTTGTGCCTACCCAATGAATGAGGAAATGGAATGGTTGGAGCATGCAATCGATGTTTCAATCAACAAGTTCACATACGCCCGTGCTGACTTTTCATTCTGCGAAAATAATTCATTTTAAGGCATAGTAGCAAGGACTGGATCCAATCCAAAGTAAGAATGTTAATGTTTTCATTCCGAGTATTCCACTCTAGGGAAGGACAAAAGGCGGGGATCATGGATATGGATTTGCTTATTTGATTCCGAACCTAAACCAAAATCCTGATCGATCCAATATCAGATCCCCTAACCGATCATCCGATCTTGATATCACCCATACAATTCCCAGATTGGACACCTCTCTATCTTGACCGACCAATTCCAGTTGTAAGTAAGAAATTCACTTCGTTTCTGCCCTTCAATGATTAGCGATTTTGATTTTTCTGGATGGATGGACACATTAACGAATTGAGAATGACCAACAAACCAGAGGTAAGAAAGAAACATTCTGGAAGGAATAGAGAGACAAGATTTCATCTTCGTATCTATCTTCAAGGTCTAGCGTGGAAGTGAGTGTTTGTGCGGTAAGATCAGGTCAGTATATTAAGGTAGGGAGATCGCCCAATCCACGCAATTCCAAGCGCTTGGTACATTTGGACTTTAAGCCGAAATATTTTACCCGCAACTTGAAGCAGTGCCACAAACCAGACAAGCGAATCAATGGGGATTCACTGTTAGTGAATTCACTGAAATCATTATTCGATACAAGGTTTTTGTTGGTGGTGAAACCTCATTGAAATCTGAGTATTAGATAAGTAAATGGGTGAATTCTCTTTCCATAGGTGGAAAAAGCATTCCTGCTGGACCGAGGTCGCAAAGGGCATAGAAAGTAGGATGGTAATACTATGTGCATCAAAGCTCGATCCCTTCTATTGTGATACGGTGGTCTCCTTGTTGCGCACTGAGCTCGGGGCTCATGCTCAGTCTAGGCGTGTATTTTCCTGTTGTGGGCAACTTCCCTGCTGCATGCAGAGCACTAGAATCCTGCACAGTTTTGGTGGATGTTTGGTTGTCTGCTGGCGCACTCGGATTTAGTCATTACTATGGCAGCATTTCCGATCTGTTGAAAACACGAGTGGGGCCTGAACCAACATTCTAGACGAGCCTTGGCAGTAGGATTGATTGCTTTATATATTGTATGATGGTGTGCAATGAATTAATTAATGAATGATTTAATTAATGGCAGAGATTGTGTATTGAACGGATAATGATTGCAGTGGTTATTTGGCGGTTATCATAGTTGTAGCGATTTAATGGCAGGGATGTATTAATGACAACAATTGAGTATTGATTGAAATAAATAATCATAGTGGTTAGAATTGGCAGTTTTAATTAATTTAAAGATTAAAATTATGGTAGGGAATCGATTATCATGATTATTCCGTTATAATAGATTTAATTTCTTTTACAACAATTTTTTATTTAATGATGAATATGGTGATTACCTCTTATCATAGTTTTAATCATCCTAATAACAATTAATCATTTAATTATGATTATTGAGATTATTCTGTTATAATAGTATAATTGCTTCTGCAATAGTTTTAATTGTGATTTCTGCAATTTTTATAAAATAATTTAACTTACTTTAGTGCATGTGATTGGGTTATGCACCAATGTGGCTAAACGTAAATAACGCGCCAACAAGAATTTTTTAAACAAATGGAATATTAATCATGTATAATATTTTAAACTACCTTAGCATGAATGGCATGGGTACACACTGGTGTAACTGAAAATAAATCGTGCAACTAAATATAAATGGTGCATCGACAAGTTTTGAAAAATGTTCGGTATTTCGTACAAAATAAGTTATCCTATATTAGTGCTTGTGGTAGGGTTACACACTAGTGTGAGTGTTATGAATGCACCAATATGACATTTTGGTTTATGCACACACAAAAAATTTTAAACCTCCAATTGTTTGGTTGAAGGTTTTGAATTAGTTATGCTTGCGCTTGGGTTCCTAGTGCACTTTTCGCAATGCGGCGACATGATTACTTAAGATTGGATCATTGCGCATGTTGGTCGATAA